>QUSF01000001.1:5651823-6010515 GCA_003676055.1 Chloebia gouldiae
TGTGGGTGTTCATTTTAAGCATCATGCTCCTTCTCAAATACTTGAAGAAAAAACTTAACTGAGGTGGAAGGAAAGGAAAAACATTCTTTTCAATTAGAGCTGCAATTCATGAAACTTTTGGAATTTTTACAGCCTCATCATTTTTTTTTCTAGAAGGAAATACTGTTACTAAAAGACAACCAGTCTAAAAGCAAAAATCCCATGTAATAAGACAAAAATATTAACTCAGATAGACAATGCAGTTCAGAAGTGATCTGACGCTCTTAGTTTTATACCTTCTCAAAAGTCAGTTCACATGAGAGATGCTTCCCAAGTGGCCATTCCTGGTAAATGAGTCAAAACCAGAAAATACCTCCATGTTTATATCAAAAGTTACAGACATATTTGCATTATTGCACAACATAATATACATAATATAATGAACACCTATTAAATACACTCATACATGGTATATAAGCATATTCTCTATATATCAGAATAACAGCTAACATTTTGTCCAGGTGAAAAGCCTATGCATTACAGTCTTAGAACACGACAGAAGTGACATTAGGGACAGAGGTGAGTTAACCTTACCATAAAACTGAAGCACCCAAAGTTTACTGGGAGGCTTCAAGAAAGATATAATTAAAGTCAAGCACAACATTCAGCACTAAATGCAGTCAAGTCTTTGCCTCAAATGTGGTTTTGAGAGAACATTTCCAACTCTCAGCTTCCATGCACCTTCTGTTCTTTGCCTGGACTTTGGACATGTTCCATCTAAGTACTGAAACACATAACAGTGGAACAAGAAAGGCCATGTCAGCCTTGCATAGTTAACATACTCTCTGGACTGAAAGCAATGTAGTGGAATGTGTCTGTCTGTTCTCCCATGCAAATTTTCTTGATAATGATGACCTAAAATCAGCACATACCACAAGTTATACTGATGAACTCTTTGTGATACCATGAAATGAAATTTCAGATTCACTGAAACTGTAGTATAACACTTTTAAATAAAAACATTGAATAAAATAGCCTACCACTTCACTACTCTGCCAAAGTAACAAGTCCAGGAGAAAAACAAGCCCAGGAGAAAAACAAGCCCAGGAGAAAAACAGCACTGCTCTCTTGCAATTAAGTCTTTGTTTACAGCTGGTCAGAATACCAATCTTCTTTGGGATAAATAATTAATAAGAACAACTTTTAAGAAAGGAAATTATGCAGCCATCTTAAATAGATAGAAAGTCCCTCTGGTTAAATCTATATGCAAATCTACCTTCGTTTTTACTTTATCCAGTTTTACAGTACTTGGTTTTTATTCACCCTCCTACAGACAGAACCACTGGGAAAAAAAAAGTAACATCTGAAGAATCATTCATCAGAATGATAAAGAAGAAAGTAATGTATAGGTATAACTACAAAAGTGACATGCCATTTGGTAACAAAATTTGATGAAAATCAGCTCTGTGGGCTCTATAAAGATCTTGTTCCTAGAGAATGAAAAGAAAGTTTTATCTCTATTCCCTCTGTTCTATTCTCTGAAAGATTCAGTATTTTGAGATACCATGAATGTTCTACGATTATTTTAAAGATGCTAGTACTAGTTCAAAATTCCAAAATATCTAAGTTGTTCTCAGGGTTGTAAGTTTAGATTATTTAATCAATTCTCTTTCTATTAAATATAAATCCACCCCATATTTTGTAGTCTTGAGCATATGTACATTGTCAACAAGATAACAGAAATGACAACATAGGAATATCTATTTGTTTAAAGTTACAGTAAATCTATCTTAAGCTTCTTCTTACTCATCAGATTTATTTTCTTTAATGTTATTTTCCTATATAATCCCCTTATGACTTTGAAAGAAAGAAATCCTTTTGCAGTAAGAATCCTGTGTTCAGAAAGCTGCTACATGACAAAGCAATGCTCAGTTGTTTCCATCCCACTGTCATTAGAATGGGAGAACTCTCCAATTCCACTTAAGCTATTAAACGGACAAAGGCCAAGCTTCAAGCATTCTACTTTTCCACTTTTACTTTCTACTATGTGTTGAAGAAAAATATAATTATGTCAATGAATACAAAGCACACTTTTGTATATGTAAATATTAGCCTAATGTTAGTTCAAAGTGTAACATTAATTCAAACTTTGAGCCTTCACAGATCAGAACCAGGTACCACTAGACCACACACAACCCTGAAGAATTCCCAACCTTAATTTTCCACTGATAATATTGAAGTTCTTTTAAAGAGAAAACACTGAACTCTATGCTTTAGAAGAGGTGATCCTGTTCAGGTCTAGTTCTCCAAACTCTGACAGAGGACAAAAATTCAACATATTTCAGTAATAATTGTAAAAGCAGAGAAAGTAAAAAACAAATTAGAAAACTTGTTTAAAATATCCAAAAGACATAGTAGGTCCTTTTATCCATGTATCTTGTATCTATGTCTAGTCACTTCAGAAAGCACCTTCATTTTAATAATGTACTACTACATCATTTGATATATTTCTGCTAATTTGTCTTCTGGATAATTATGCCATGTGATATGCATATTTAATTTCTTTAAAATATGGAACTGTCAATTAATATGTCATCCAGAAATGAATTAAATGTTAAGAAAAACATCTTGATACGAGAAACAGTTTCTCTAAAGCAACACAGAAAGCCTTCACTAGTAGGGAAAATCCGTTCAGAGCAAAACTTATTGTTTTCCAATAAGTATAGGCCCTTCAGTTCATGACCAGCTGATTCCCAGACTGACTACAGACCCAAGCTATCCTTTGCTCACAGAGATAAAACTGAATTATGTTGGCAATTAAAATAAGCACACAAACACAGAGTCAGGCTGAACTTTTCTGCTAATGTAAGCAGAACTTGAATACAAATTTCCTGTAGCTGGTCTCAAATCCTTTTGAAAAATGGACCTTATGACACTACCAGAGTGTGGCAAAGCCTATTCGTAGGCTGATATCAAGGTTAGATAATCAAGAAGGACCATCCTCACAGAAAAGTGCAGCTTCCCTCATTACCAGCTCAGTATTCAAAGAACATAAATCTGCAAAACCCTTTTCTTAATCCATAACCCAGCAGGGTAGCTGCACTCCCTGCTTGTTTTGTGTAGAGAAGTAATGAGTCCTACATCACCCCTATGTGGTTCAGTATCACAGCTGCAGTAAAGGAGGCCCTTACAATTCCTGGATGAAGGAGGTAACCAGCACTGGTACTCTAAGGATACACTGAAGGTATGGAGAGCAATCAGTTGGGTTCAGAATTTCAAAAAGTCATAGAATGGTTTTGGTTGGAAAGAACCTTAAATATCATCTGGTTCCAACTCTCCTACCATGGGGACCCATGTTCAAAGCCCCATCCAGCCTGGTCTTGAACACTTTCAAGGATGGAACAGCTGCATTTGCAGCTGGTCTCTGGGCAACCCATTCCAGTGCTTCACCACCCTCACAGCAAAGAATTTCTTCCTAATAGCTCATCTACATCTACGCTGTCTCATTGGAAGTTAGTCCCCCCTTGTTGTATCACTACATGCCCTTGTACAAAGTCCCTCTCCAGTCTTCTTTAGGTACCAGAAGGCTCCTTTAAGGTCTACACAATTCCTTCTCAATGGTTCCCATTTTGCACTCAGTGCCCAAAGGAGGAAATGGGGAGCAAGCTTCATGTGTAGTGCTGGACTTCAGGCCAAGCTGTACACCTAAAGCTGTGCAAACATCTCTTTGAACACATATACTACTATGCACGGATTCAAAACCGTTTTGAATTCCTCATTTTACACAGATCCCTGTGCAGGGCAGGTGGCAATTATGTCAGCTCACTGACAGACAAGACAATTCCTAGGGCATGCTGGAGACAAACAATGGAAACATGTTGGTCCTTCTCTTACTTATTCTCCTTCTACTCCACTCCCCAATATTATACACATATATGAACACATAGCATGCAAAATGCATACTAAAATGAGACTGATTCTGGATATACTATGGTGAAAATAACCTTTCCAACCTATCATATAATTTACATTTCAATTAATATCCAAGAGACAAAGTTAAAAAACAAAATCAGTCTGTAGAGAACTGTAATAAGATTTGGAAAAATACAACTATTGGATGCAGTTTTGAATGTCCTACTGAAAGCATAATGTAGTCTAAGATATCTAAACAATAGAGCTTCCTCAGCAAAATGCTTCATCTCAAACAAGGTAAATCCCATAAAATAAATATCATATAAAGAAATACACAAAAATCTTACAAACAATTCTTCTTAAATTTATTCACAGTTTTTCTGCATGGTCAAATAATTCATTTGAAAGCTGACTGAGAAGTTTCCCTTGTTTTCATTTAAAAATGAACTGATATTTTAAATCATTACTAAAGTTTATAAACATTGCAGAATAAAATACACTAAAAATACAGAGTACAAACCTCCATTATTCTCCTTTCCCTCCCCACACCCAAATAAAGAGACGGTATTGAAGTACAAAAGACTGAACAGAACAGTCCTACTGAGCCACAACGTCTTCACTGTTTACATCATCTTTGCATTTCTGAAAATATGTACTGACATCACTACAGGAATTTATAAGGCCTCCTTCTTCTAGGAGGAGTCCTCTTTACTAGTCCTTTGAAGGAAAAGCACATCCCAATTCAGGAGTTCCCTTTAAATATGAATTAGTTATTCATACTTGATAATGATCACCAGATCTGTTTCTTCGTGGTTCCTATATCATATAGAATGCCAGATACAATCTGCATGCCATGATGTTATGACACTGAAGTTGGTTGGCTTGAAAGTAAATTAAAACAGCACTTTTAAAATCCACTTCATAAGTAATTCTGCAATTTGTTATGACAAAGTTACATCTTCAACATCTTTTGGAGAAACCATGCCTGAGGGTCCCATATTTCATCTGCAGTTTCAAACAAATTTCTATGTATTTAAAAAGAAAGTAGTTTTCCAAACTTACGTTGACTTTGAAGCTTTGTACTGAGCCATCCAAAAAGTGGACGTTACAGATTATTTCTGATCGGGTTTTCTCTTTTGGTAGCTCTGATGCTCGTATGTTATTTATCCTCCCACCTAAGGCTCGTAAACGGGAGTTCATAACTATTGCTGAATAACCTATAAAACAAAAATTATGTTTAATGACAGTTCTTATAATTCTCTATGTTTGTTTTTCAGAGTAACTTACAACATCATGAAGACCTCATTACGCCCCAAGTTAACAAATGCTTCTTACAGAAAAGGATAAGTTGTAAAATTGGCCTGTTGTAAACCAGAACATAAATGCATAAATATAGAGGGGTTCCCATGTTGTAAATGTGAACACTATCAAGAGAATTACAGGTAATCCCTGCAATGTATACCTGGGTTAGACAGTTTAAATCAGTAAAAAATCCCAAACGCCTACTATAAAGTAGGAAGGCAATGTCAAGACAACTTCTTATCATCTGTAACTAGGAAACCCCTTACCCACTTTTACATTTCCTACATATTTCTGCATTTACAATACAAGTTCCACTACAATAATTCTGTTTACTCTCAACTGACAAAACAGTCTTGAGCTAATGCAAATCAGGTTCTATCAAGTAACACTTGTTTCAGGAATATATATGCAAACACCATATGTAAGACAAGCAGAACTAACCTTAAAACATGTCAATATTTTACAGTCTAGCATACATAAATTCATGAAGCCAGAAATTTAAATCAAAGAAGAACATGCCACAAGAAAAAACTTATTTTGTTGCTTAGGCTTTTTTCTTTAAAAAAAAAAAAAAACAAAAACTCTTAATGAAAACCAAAACTCTAAAAACCAGTATTTACAAATTAAAACCAACAAAAAAAATCCCATCAAACAGAAAAAGCCATTCATTGAAATAAGAGGTGAATTAAATTCAGACAAGCCTGTAAACATTTCAAGCCTCTCTTCACTGGATCAGTTTACCAATTAACATCGCAGTGTTTAAAGCCAGTTGGCAAGCGAAGCAGAGGATAGTTTTCCAGGTTAATTACCATACCAATTACCAAACCATTCCTCACTTATAAGGGGACAGCTACAAAGGTACTTGCATAATATGAGTGTTACTATACTGCTGACCAAGATAGACAGGACCTATATGAGCATTATTTTGTCATCTCCCCTTTTTTGTGTGTCTGCCTTAAAACACAGGCTGGCTTTTCTTTTAAGCAGCTACAGAAATGGAGCAATTTAGGAAAAAAAAAAATCACTCAAAATACCAAAGCATTGAATCGACTACATATCCCTTTGAAAGGGAAACATGAAAAGCTTGAAGAGCTGTGAAACGTAAAATTGTATAAAGTGGTCTTTTTGGGGTTGCAAAGACAACAAAGCAGCACAGTGATCCTTCTCCACTCAACTCTGTGTAATCTATACTCAGAAGCAGCTAAAACAATTGCCTTCTCACACACAGCTCAGAAGTCAGACACACATTAGCATTCAACACTTCCAACAACACTCTCATGTTTGTTTTTTTTTTTGTCAGCCAATTGATAGTTCACCACTGTATACTTTCTAAAATCAAAATTGTAAGCTATCAAGACCCATTTTTTAGCCAGCATGCATTCTTTTCCTCAGAAAAGGTGTGGGTTGGGGATTTAAGATGTTTCTTTTTTCTGGCTCTTTTGTTTTTAAATGAGGGGATAAAAAGAAAGAGGTAATCTTTAGGAAAATTATGAACAATATTTCCATATAAACCACCAAACACTTCTATTGCTTTGAAATTTTTCTCGATATACAGTCTGTATTTAACCATAGTTTTGGTTTTGTTCTTTTTTTATATCCATAAAATAGGCTAATTCAGGAATGGTTGCTGTTAAATAAAACATACAGTTATCCAGAGTTATCAAGAGTATACAGAAAGTTGACAACAAACTATGATTGTAGAGGAAGCCTTCAATCTCACATTCTCTAATTTTCTAGCAGCTAAGCTTTAAACTATTTATTCAGCACTGTGTTCACCTTCCACCAAAAAGTCAAGGGACTACATGAATTATACTACAAAGTCTTTTTTCCACTTTTCATATCAGCTGGCAAAAAAACCCCTTCTCATTTGCTCTCAGAAATAGCTCTCTACTCACTAATCCATTGATGGGTAAGTGGAAGGTCATCCTGCACTGTGGGCCAACCCCTAGATGAGAGAGAATGTTTTGGTAGCCAGATTCAAAGCTTCATCAGCCTGGCCTTAAGGGCTCGGTCTGTATTGCAACACCTAATGGTCCCAGCACACAGACTTCTCCATTCCTGAGGAAAAAGGCTATTTGACCCTTTTGCTTATAATGCCCAACCTATCTTACATTTCTACCATTCCTTTCCCCTATGCCCTAATTATATCCGAACTTTGTCAGGCTTCAGCAGAGCACAACAACCCATAGGAGTCTCCAGTACCTTGCTCCTGATCTACCCAGAGAGAAGGTGCAAACAGTGCTCAGCCCCAGTAACATTTATATATATATATGTGCTTGCTATCCAGAAGGAAAAAAAAAAAAAAAAAAAAAAAAAAAGAAAACTCCTATAACTGCAAAAAAATTAACACGAATAAACCAAACTGATGATTTTTATTTAAGTGACTGTGCATAGTAGCACAAGTAATTACAGGTCTATTTCATACCGCAGTCCCTCTGTAGGAAGCCTGGGCTGTCTCCTGGATAACCTAAGCTATCCAAGAACTAACAGTAACACATACTTACATGCTGCAATTCAGTATAAAATGGGAGGTTCTTAGTTTGAAATTTGTAATCTTGTGCTAGTTTTTTAGTTACCTCTGGTTTAACACCTTCTGGTGATCTGCTGGATGCTGCATTATATGCCCAATGCCCCAAGTGAGGCAGTAAATTGGAAATTCATCATGAGAAGTTCAAACCTGCTACCATAACCAGTTTGCATTGGGTTCACAAATGAAAACCTGCAATACCTTTCTTTTTACCATTTTATGTAAAAATCACGCCAGGAACACAGTTCATGGTTTGTGCTTACGGCAAGCAAAGAGCCCCAGCTGAGGCTGTCCCTGACAAAGCCATCTGACCACAGGAACTGTGCCAAGACAGGGACAAATGGCTGAGTGTTTGGATGCCACAGCTATCAGTCAACCAGAGCTCAAGGGGACTAATCAAGCCCGAGCAACCAGCCACCAGCTGGAGTCCCCTGCAGAGAAACCCACGCCTTCTACTTCCCACCTCCATGGCCTTGAGCACCACTGTGCCCAGTGAGCTCCTCAGGGAGCTGTGTTATGGTGTCACACCACAGGAACCTGCCCACACCACTCTGCACGTCCCACTTCACGTGCTCAGCAAACCTGCAAGGAAACAACCCAGTGAATCCCTAGCCTAAAGGGCAAGGGAAGGAGAACAGGAGACAGGTGAGCAGCTGAGTTGTTGGCACCTGCTCCATGACTTTTCATCCATAAGTGAGCTGTTTAAAGCTGTATTTTAAATTGTCAGATTACTGGAATGGTTTATGGACCCCAGTACAACATGTAGAAGCATACGAAGGAACCTGCAATGGTAACTGCTTTTGGGGAAGGGAGAGGGGCCACTGAAATCCCCAGCACAACCAGAAACCTTATGCTTCTAAGACAAGGGCTCTTAAGCCCTAGCAATCACCCTCCAGTCCTGAGCAACCAGAACCAGCCATTACATGCAAATCTCAGTTCCTGTTTGTAGCCTCAGGAAGGAGGCTGATTCAGAAATGAAACAAAAATTTTAAAAACCTCTAAGCCAATTTAATATAATCAACAAGTCAATACTTCGGTATTTGTTTTCCTTTTCCTAAAATAAGCATATTTTCCCTAAAAAAATCCAGGAAGTTGGGAGGTATATTTTAATTAAACAAACAAAACACACCAAAAACACTTTTATTTTCACAGTTATAAAGTACAAAACAAACATGTGAAATTCTATCCCATAATGAAATCATGCAGTAGGCTTACAGGAGAAACAAATACAAGTACAGCTATGGAAAGAAGTTAATGTTTTCCAAGTACATTAAACACATTTCTAGACAAGTTTGGTTATGCATGCCTTCTCCTACAGTAATGCTGTAGTCAAGCAGAACAAAAATAACATGTTTACCTCATCTTTTGTATTGAAGACTGACTTTTAAAAATACTTTTTTTCCATACCAGCATTTTATTTCTAACTGCTCAGAAATTGCTGTTTAAAAAACTTAAGATTCCATTATCAATATAACTGCCGTTAACTTCTTTTTTACCAAATAATTAAATCAAGGGCAGATTTGCTGAGTATACACTCAAGGGCCTTCTACATATAATCACATAACAGTGTATAACTGTTAATAGTTTTGTTGGGCTTGTGATTGAGGTTTTTTTGTTTTTTTTTTTAATAATTATTTATTACCTCCACCTCTTCAGGTCAATAAGGATAATTTACTCCTGTAAATGGCTGCACACATGTTTTTTCTAGAAGTAGACTACTGCACTAACTTTTCTTAGTTTATTAAGAAAATGACTGAAAATGCTGGCCTCTCAAAAATCATATATATTACAGAATCTGTGGGAATGTCATTTACAAAAGGGTAGTGCTTCCAACCCACTTTCATTGTCTGAGTGACCACCCCTGACAAGGAAGGGAAAACCAGTAGTACTAATGACATGGCCAAGTCTTGTGTGTCCTTTCAATAACAGTTACATTTTATGGTTATCTGTTCCTTTACTAAAAAGATACCAAATAAATGACCGTGGGCATGGAAAGAGGTATAACAAAGTAAAGGTGCCTTTGTGACAATGTATGTCTCTAGACAACAGATACAAATGCTCTTCAGCATGCATCGGGACATGTAGTTAAGAATTACTTGCACACCTCAAAGCTGTATCTATCATCAGTGCATCCTAACAACGACTAAATTATTCAGCCAGATTTTCCAAACAGAAGAATTAGGCTTAACTCACTACGTATGAAAACCAGGTTCTGCTTCCACCTTCTGCAGAGGGAATGCTTCATCTTTTCTACATTCCCAATAAGAAACTAGACACCTCACTATTAATAAAAATTCAGCTCTTCTATTTCGCTTGGGAAAATCCCAAGAGGTATTGGCCACAATACAAATTACCAGACATTACTAAAGCAACAACCGAAGTAAAAGATAAACTTCATTTTGAGCAGTGTGTGCAGGTCACCATTTTACCCTTATTTGTAGTTATTTCCTCACCAAGTTTTCCTGACATATTCATGTTAGTTATATAGAAAGTAAATGTGGAAGACGGAAGAAGCATAATGAAATTCCACATCACTTGGAAAAATAAAAGCTAAAAAAATCCAATCCAAACCAATTAAACCATAAATATAGCACAAGCATGAAAGCTTTAGATGATTAAGCCTTACAGCTTATGGTATAAAAATACCTCCAAACTGAGATAGAAAGAATAAAAGACTTGTTGCAGCATGGTCTTCCTCAAAACAGGAATAAAGGTTAATATCCGTGTTGAAAGTTGCTGCGTGTCTGTAGATACACACACAACTTCCAAAGCAGTATCTGCAAGTTTCCCAACCATTGCTCTTTAAGAAAGGCAGCAATATAATAGAATCTTCTAGCAAAGATTAAAATCAACATTAACAAAATTAAAGATGTTGTTTCAGTGGCTATGGCACCTATGATATTTTCAAGCACAGCAAAATTACATCTGCCATGTAAGTAACCAATAGGTCTAGCAAAGTATTCTAAGACTGTTATCAAAAATTGCACTAACATATATTGCCAGCCCATAATTTACCAGAACCAGTACAGAACAGAGCAAAGAGAAAACATCCTTCCACAGTAAAATTTAACACCTCTTATTCATTTAATAGCCCTTAATGCTGGAGTTCACCCACAAATAAGCCTTCAGGGTAGACCACATATAGTATGACACCTCCACTTGTTTATTTAGAATGTACTTCAAAGCATTTTGGTTTCAATGAAGGTAGGTACAAGGAAGAAGGGCTCATTCTAAAAACAAAAGCCAGACCACAAGCAATTGTGAATACTCTTTCCTCTTCTAACCAGTACAGAATTGCAATATAGCTTTTTATTTCACTTTTAAAAGCCAGTAAGTAAATCAAGTAGATTTGTTCCTATGCCTAGGAATCAGGTACCTACCAATCTACAGTAGTCATTGCCTCTTAGAAGAGAATCCAATATATGGAGGTGAATAAATTTTTAAAAATCCCTACACCACTACAAGATGTTAGATGCTTAATTAGTGCATAATATTAAGTAATTAAGTGATTTGCAAGCCTTCCTCGCACTTTATTTAACTTTTCATTATAACACAACCCTGAAAAATGCATATTGCAAAGAGTTTTCATGGGAAATCCAGGTATTTTAAACTCTGGATTCAGCAAGACCACACATGAACATCAAAGACAGACCAGAAGAAATGGATGGGAAAGGAAACATACCTTTTAGTTCTAGCATTATACTGTACCCTGACTGATATGTCCCTGAGATCCCACTAAACCCATATCATACTGAAGGCAATGCCAGCAGTGTGAGCAGCTGCAGTACCTGGTGCAGGAAAGCCACGCACCACAATAAGCCACCCATCCTTATTGCAGTTCTGCTGCCTGGAACCTTTGTACACCCGGGCAGCTGTGCTGGGGACATTATTTCTGTTGGGGACCATCTTACAGTGGCAGAGTGAAAACACTAAGTGATCAAATTATCCTTAAAAAAAGGGGAATATTCACATCAAATATTTTTTCTTGTATATACATATATATTTATTCCAATACAAGTTTTAGAGACAAAGATTTTGTTTCAACTTTTCTGAGACCTTTCTTCCTCTCCCTCCTCCCCTTTTGAAAACAGTGTGCTTTACCTGAAAAGGTTTACCAAAAAGATTTTTACCCAGAGTTGTAAAACATGCAAAGCTTCAGGGATCCCAACAGTTCTTGCTGTTAAGACTGAAGAAGTAGAACAGGCTGCCATCACAGGGTAATAGAGATTATTCGACCAAAATAACCATACTCTTTACATAGTAATAGCCTTTACATGGGGGACTGAGGGTTAGAAGGATTATCCCAGCCTTTTCAGCAACATGTTCGGTAGCAAAGACTGCTTATCTGAAAACTTAATCTTGAAATCAGATAACCTAAAGGTAACTAAATTCTAGAAGAGCTTATTGGTGGAAAAACAATACTGACCATCAATTTCAGTGTTGTTCAGATCTTGTTTTTAACATAGTTTATTCCAACTTCTGAGGTAAATATTTTGGTCACACTTGAAAAGGATCAAACAAGATTTTATGAGTAACTCCTCAAACTTCAAGGGTATAAATCGGGTCATGCCAACTTCACAAATGTTCTTTTGCATACATACAATAAAACCACGCAGGTAAGGCATTGTAGGATCCAATGTGTCATTTCAAAGAGACTGAAGCATTTTTGCTAGACCTGAGACATAGGATTAGCATAAGTAAAGAGATAGTACCTACTGCATGCAGAATGATTGAGAGCAGAAAAACTAGTGGGAAGAAAAAGCAAGAGACCTGTTCCCTACATTGCTGAAATACAGGTGAGAGCAAGTCATATGCTTTCACATTTTTGCAGTTTTTAAAGCTCGTATCAGAGATTTTTATTATGTTTATTTTAAAAAACTATTTATAAAATAACAACTTCAGACAATATTTTGAGGTCAGTAAACAGCATGCTGCTTCACTTCCTGCACCCTACCAATCAAAGCATTCAGGAACTCTATGGCTTCCTCTATTGCCTGCCTCAGCTTTAAGCAGACCACTGAACAAAAGAAAATCATCTCACTAAAAAAATGCAAGGGCTACCACTACTTTATTTTCCAAATAATACCTTTGGCAGGTAACTAACGATGTTGCATGAACTCAAAATAAAAACTGCAGAATGAAAGCCAAAGCTCACCTTCCTCAGCTTGGTAGTGCCTTACACTAACACTAAAGAGTGGAAGTGAACACTGTGTCAAAGTGAAAGCTGAGCATTGCAGTGCCCAGCTATCAACATTTCTCATAAATATGAGTTTATATAGAATAAATAATTTATGCCTTCAAAATTTCAAAACCAAGTAAATAAGCATTCACCACTGAAATTTATAAAGACAAGCAACTAAAATATTCTGACATCTTAGTTATCAATCACCATACCAAAACTTAAATACAAAAATACCTCATATTCTATTAGAAATGAACTGTGTGTCATGAAACCTTTGTATGACACATAACGTGAAACAAGAACCATCATGTCAATTCTCCTGGCAAGTAAAGCTGTTATATTTAAGCAGAATTATAATCATCTGCATGACAGATTCAGGAAGAGATGTAGAAAAATACCAAAGCTTTAAGGACTAAAACATATTTCAAAAACATACTTTTAGAGGGAAATTCTCCTTTTATACTATATCCATAATACAATACTAATCAAACAGTCTAGAAACTACCTGTTCTCCTTCTACTGGTTTTATCAACACCCTAAAGTAAACCTTGGATTATTCACACAAATCTCACACTATCCACTATGCTTGCAGGCTAATATAAATCTCTGCCTCCTATAGGGTAACATAAACAAATACATATAATTCTCACTTTTGAGAATGTTGCTGAGAGTGTCAGAAAAGCATCACGTTCCCTATGTGAGACATGTTCTTTTCTGATAGCAGAACTTTAAACTGTTGTCCTCCACCTATGAGCTAAATGATCTACACTGAAACATTTCATTTGCCAATATAGCATGACAACAGCCCACCAAAAAGAAAAGAAAAACACAAATTGAACATAACGCCTCTTATGAGTACAGATGTGTAAAAAAAACCCCCAAACACCAGCTTTCTAAAACAATCCTCTCCTCATATCTCAAATACATGTCTAGAGTAATTTTTTTCTGTACAAATTAATCAGACAAATAAAAGAGACATTTTATAATTTTTGCCTCAAATTAACACAGTACACTTGCACGTCAAAGCTACAGTTATCAAAGATTTTGGTCTTTTCAACAGGACTGATGTCATTGTACTTCACAAAGCAAAAGAAATTAGTTTTTTAAGGAGCAGGAAAACAGCAGACTGTATACAGAACAAAGTACAGACTCAACGCAAGGCCATGAATCGAAATGTTCATATTCTATTTGTGATGTTGGCACTATTGACATTTTGTGAACTGGTATATTTCATTCTCTAATTGAACATGGACCAGGACAGAAGTAATTGCCAAAGCATACTTTTGAAAACTTTGAAAAAGCATGGGTATAGGTAACTGGACTGTGGATAAACTTAAGAACTTGTTCTTCTACAGAATGGCCCTTAAATCTGTCAGCTCAGAAAGATGCTGCTGGCTGTGGTGACTGCCATTTTCTGCCAAGGGAGAAAGAAGGAAAGAAAACACCTTAATCATGGCTGTGAGAGTATTAATGAGTACCAATGCCATGGAAAGCTAACTCAGATTTTAAATAAAACAGAAATTCCACAAAAATTCAGTGCTGGATTGTTGAGAATTAGCCTGAAATTACAGAAGACTGAAGTTTTCTTCATGCATGGGCAGAGTTGAGTGGCAGACCAAGTCCTGCCACTGTTACCCAGTGTTTTCCACTATGGGCAATACTCAATCTGTTTCTCAAAACAACAGAGGACTGTGTACCATTCAAGCTTGGGAAGAAGAAGTCTCATCATGAGCAACAAAAAAAAACAGTCCATACTTTTTGCAAGAAAACATTTCAGATCTCAGAGGAAAACCTATCTTGTAAATTGTGTTAAAAAAAAAAAACTCTTCAGAATTACTATGAATTATCTTTCTGAACCCAGATAGTTCTTTTAGAACTTAAAGCTTAAAACTTCATAGAACTGTTTTCTATACATTCATGTTTCATATATTTCATAATACACATTCTGACACAAGCTTTTGAAATATATTCCGTTAAGCATGACAGAACACTTCTGTTATAAAACCTATGTCTTCAAAAGGTCGCCAGAAGGATTTGGAACACAGCACAGGTAATCTCCATTTAACCAAGGAATACTACTGAAAAAGATAAAATGGTAAAATAATCAAATGATATCAATTCTTCCTTTAAAAGAAAAAGGAAGGACACAAGACCAATCTGGAAATTGAAAGTTATCTTATGAAGAAACTTTACGGATAGAGAAAAATTTATTTTAGAGACTATAATTCTATAATGCAATATATACTCCAGGACTGTTGAAAATAACAAGTTCAGGAGATCCTCAAGTCTCACAAAAGTAGTTGAAGGAATTACACAAAGTTCAACCTCATGATCATGAGGAAATAATTTGAAAATGTGCTGCAGAAGTCTTGCATCTTAGAATCAAAACCTAAACAACATGATAAAATTAAAACACCTCCTGATACTTTGATCAAAACATCTTGTTTTTACATATTCAAACTAACAAAACTGAAAATGTTCATGTAACTAGTTTACTTGCCCTGTGAGGGGACTAAGGGAGAAGAACACCTCCAGAAAATTTAAAACTTTTTACATGGGCACGTAGTGATAGGAAAAGGTGTAATGACTTAGGCTAGAAGAGGAGAAAATAAGTTTAGATATTAGGCAGAAAATCTTCACTATGAGAATAGTGAGGCACTAGAATGGGTTGCCCACAGAAGCTGTGGATGGCCCACCCTGGAAGTGCTCAAGACCAGGCAGCATAGAGCTTTGAGCAACCTGGTCTGGTGGAAGGTATTCCTGCTCATGGTAGGGGGTCTGGAACTAGGTGATCTTTAAGGCCTCTCCCAACACAACCCATTATATTTGATTTGTAAGTCAAGAAGAAAAAGCAAACACACACTGTGGAAAGCCTGTCTAGGAACACCTGTATTTTGTAAACTATTGCCAGAGATGAACAGCTTACTGCCATTCGTTCCTCTCCTCATCTCATCTTCCTCCCCCATTTATGACTAACAGAAGTGTTTGTATTTTAAGCTTACCAAAGCACACCTCTTTCTTCCCTTCTCAGGTTGTTTCACAGACTTCAAAATATCTAGTATCACAAGATTTTGTTATCAATAAGATCAAACTGTTCTCCAGGACCTGCAGTAGCACTGACTGCAGCTCTGTAGCTTTTGCACAAGTCCTCCTCCTCCTGCACAAAGAGACTAGGCAAACAAAAAAAAGCAACTGCTACCCAAACTGGATAAACATTTTTCCAATTCCTGCACGTGCTTGGACATCCTCACTTTAAAAGAAGAAAGTAATTCCTCTACACGGTGAAGAAAAAAAAAGAGTAAACATACTACAGAGCACGTCCTAGCTTGCAAACAATTTGTGCTTTCTGGTTTTCCATCAGTATTTAAACAGTGTATGTTTCAAACCAACAAAATCTAAACATTTACATCTTTACATCCCTCTCAGGCAATTTTTTCACCACCCTACAAGATTAACACACATCCTATGACCATGGGCGGTCTTTGGTGCACCACACCAGAAGGAGATGGCTCCAAAAAGCATTCACCTAAAATAGATGCTCCTGCCTCTTCCCTCCACTGCAAACCCAGTGGCAGCTATCTCTTAGTCATTTTCTTCCTTTTGATGTGTTAATTAAGCCCCCAAAGAGCCAAAAAGCAATGCTGCTTTGGTGTCAAGCTCAGGCTGGACAGACATGTCCCTGGTAGCACAGATACCTCCTAGACCAGGGAAGGCAGAGCATTCCTCCACCATCACATGCTGGGGTGAGTATATTGGGGCAGCTTTTACACAAATACCTGCTAAACCTTCTGCCATGAGGCCACCAAAGTAGAGTGAGCATGAGCTATGCAAACCAAACTGGAGTTTGGGGGAGTAAAATTGAATGGATTAGAGTGAGATCTTATAAAGGAGTCTGGTAAAGAACTGCTTGCTTTTGGGTGAAGTACTACTTTGGTTTTGTTGGGAAACAGGGAGTGTGGGGGGGGTTGTTTTAGGTTTTTTGGTGTTTTGCTGCTTCTTCACCAATTCTCCTATTGACATATAGCACTGGCACAAGTAATTCAGCCCATTTAGGTCCTTTTTGTTCATTTTAACACAGCGGTCCAGCAAATGGGCATTTATAAAAAAGCCTCCTGTTGCCATCTGAAGTCATGCAAGTCTCTTCAACCTTGTGTTTACAAAGTTGTTAAAACTCCCATACACAGCCAAGATAATATAACTTAGAGAATTAAACCATCTCATTTTTGAGAATGCATCCCTATATATGAACTGCTACTATTTTTCAGAGTTTATAATTCAGAGGCTAGTTTGATTTTTAAGTTTCAAATCATTCAGTGCACAAGACAATGCCAAGCATTTTCAAACAAACATACCAAATCTTGCCAAGTAGATCTGACATTCCCCAAGCCTTTCTACTTCACTCTTTGTATTCTTGGCTGGCAGGTAGAATATTTATCTACTTCCCACAAAGCAATCTTAGCATGCTGTGGCAACCGATTACAGAGGAATGCAGGCACCAGGCCAGCATTGCTGGTTTATACTGAAACAGGAGCAAAAAAGGGAGAGCTCTGCTTACAGTCCTGAGATCCGGTATCTCTCCCAGTTTCCTCACTGCTCAGCACTTTTGCAAGGCAGAGGTAATGGGCAATGCCTCCCCACAGGCAAATTCCTCAAAACCTAATGCAGAAGGGCTGGGAGAGGGGGTTGACTGCAGCATCTCACCAGGTTAGAGTCATGATCAGAGAACAGCTGGAATGAGAAACAGGACAGAAGTCCACAACTACTAGTGGTTTTTTGGCTTTGTTTATTTCATGAGCCAGCAATACACCAGAAGTGCATTTTAAAGGAAAGGCATCAAAACAAGGACTACTTGAAAACAGAGTACTGTATTTCTAGTTTTGCTTAAGACTAGTCAATTGACCAGAAGTAAGCAGTACAGCAAATCAATGACAAACCAGCCTTTTTTCCTGGAAATAGCTGATCATCATGAAAGCTTTAAAGGAGAAATTAATTTGAAATGGGTTCTTCAATGTCATCAAGCTTATTTTACCTTAGCAACTGAGTAAAACAGATTAGCAACTGGATTTTGAAAGCTACTAGACTAGCTAAACCTTCACATAGATCTCTAATATTTAAGCTTATGCTGTAATCAGTAACAAAGGTAATGACCCCTATTCCAGATTGCCTACCCTAAATTACACCTAAATAAAAATACTCAGCTTAGTTTATTTAATCTTAATTGCTCCCCTAGTGCAAAATGTACCTTGTCATGACCAAGTAAGTGGTCTGCTTGCCCACGAGAGCTTTCTGAATGTGACATCAATATTTACACATGATGAATGTTCTCAACTGCTACGTGATCTTTGGAATCAAAGTACAAATTCTGACCTACACCACATACACTTTCCTACTATTAATAAAACCTAGTGTTTCACGTAAGCAAGTTTGTCCCTTGAAAAAATAGGGTGGGGAGTCAGCTTCAGCATGCACTGCAAATTAACTGCTAGATCTAGCCAAAACTTGCAAGGTATGTAACCTTCAACTGGGTTAAATTCATACAGCAGCATAGAGTCCCCCTCTTGAAGCAATAAAACCAGAACAGGAATTCTTTCAAAGTAAAGGCAATTTGCAAGACTAGAAAGAATAATTGGTAGGACAGTTTTGCTGGGGACTGAATGTAATGACAAGCTGCCTGCCTACCCTGAACAAGCAAAAACAAAGCAACCAAAGTGAATCACAGCAGCCTGCTTGGAAGGAAGGTCTAAGAGATCTTCATAGCAGAGCTCTGGCTGGGAAGAACTTCAAAACCTTGAGGAAAAAGGGAATGCCACATTCATGAAGAAAGAGCTCCCCTTTCCATAAATTTCAAAAGCATTATATCAGATGATGTTCAAACATAAAAATAAATCAGGACTGATAAGACTAATTGAATCAGGAACTAGTGCAGGCTTTGAAGAATATAGGGGGTTTCAAGTAGAATAAGGAGGAGATCAGACATAAAAACAAGTACTGGATGAATAAAAGCATAATGGGATGGAACAAAGCAAATGGTAACATGGGTATGACAATCATACAGAGGCTGGAAGAAATTAGATAAGATAGTGAAGAGAAATTACCTGGCATCTTTAAAAAAAATGAATGAAGTTTTCTCCTGAAGAACTAGATCAGTGCCAGACAACAAAGAAAAAATGTATTTAGGATTTGTACAAATTCCTACTACCACGATTAAAAAAAAAAAAAAAAAGGAGACAGGTTAAACCACTGAATATTGTGAAATAAAAATATGGTGTTTGGGCCTTTTTTTTTTTTTTTTGGTTTGGGGTTTTTTTGGGAGGTCATCATTGCTTGGTTTTTTAAATGTCCATTGAAGTTTCAGTATCTTTTGTGGGTTTCCCTTCATAAATGTTATATAGTATGATTTCATGCTGAGTCTGAAGTGAGTCTCAAGAAATGTTATTTGCACAGCTGGATGAGGAGTCAGATGCATCTCATTCAACTATCTGGTATTCTCTTACTACTGAATTTGTCACCTTTTTCTCCAACATGACTCAAATTATTCATGTACAGACAGCTAAGAGTGGCCACATACACACCTTAACTTCTGTGCCAGACATGAACTACTACACTTAACTAGAGGTCTTAATATCTTTTTTTACAGATAGAGGATTGACCAGCCACAGTGTAAAATATTTTGCCGTCATTCATTTTTAATGCTTTGAGACCAACTCTCCAGCTCCATTTTATTAATATCTTATATTAATATAATATAAGAAGAGGGAAATTAAAACCTCAGAAGAACAAGGATGACAACTCTTTCTGGTGGTATTATTACAATCATAATCACAGACTGCATTAATTACTTTCTTCTACCTCAAGATTTCAGTATGCAACAGTTTAGCAAACTATCACCTTCTTATCTCCAAGATCCTCCTGCTCAATGACCAATATTAAACTGTGAAGAAGAAAACTGGCAACATTGTCAAAGATGTACAAAATTAGACAAGTACTGTAGTGTACTAAGCTTGTAAGAAAGAAATGTGCATTCTTACTTGTGTAGGTGGAATCAGAGGAATCATACTGTGATTTGCTTCAGAAAAAAAAAACAAAACTGTTTTGATCAATTAATCAAATACTTGGAGAGCAAAAAAAGCAGAATATCAATGTAGTTGAAGCAAAATTAAATCCTTAGGAGGCTGTAGCACTTTTCCCAAAATTTAGAAGTTCAGCTACTACAAAGCGTTATCAAACCTACACAATTCACTAACACAACTCCCATCCCAAATGCAGTTAAGAAAGGATTAAAAAAATCAAAAATGCACATTTAGATGGCTACTTTCCTCTGGTTTTCAGCCATGAAAAATTCCAAAAGAGGCTTGAAAACGGAGCTTGGAAGTGAAGCCTGGCTGTGCTGGGCGCAGTGCCGCAGGTGCCCAGCCCAGCACGCCGTGCCCGCTCTGCCGCCAGGCGCTGGGAACACGGAGCTCCCGGCTACTCATTAGCCAGGGCCGGGCAGGAGGCAGGAGCCTCCAGAGCACCTGTGAGCTGAGCTAACGCTGCCCCCTCGCCCAGAACAAGCTCCAGGGAAAGCCTGGAGCTGCCTGCCCCACGAGAGCGGGCTCATGCTGACAGCAGGCGGGCAAAACCACCAATTCCTCTGTTCTAGGAATAATCCGCTTGAAGATTTTCTGCCCCCTTCCCTGCCCTGTCAAGGGGAGCTGTCGCCTAAATTATAATATTTTTAATTGTGCAAACAGTAGTTAATTATAAATGTAGCTATCCAGAGAAAGGTGACAGCACACCAGTGCCTGGAGCAGCGCTATTCGAGCACGGTCTGTGATGGCTACAATTATACTAAGGAGTCGTGGAAGAATAAGAAACTTCTACATCAAACATCTCTTCTCGAAGGCAAGCACAATGCAAACACCTTTCTGCCCACTTCAAGAGCAGGTCCTAAACTGGTTAGGTGCCAGGAAAACAAAAAAAAGTAGGGCTGATCTAAATGCAAAGAAAATAAAGAGATCAAATAATTTAAACAAGCAACAAAGAAAAGAATAAATCATTAGCAACACCAGGTAAAAAGAATACAATGTTTTCATTTAGAGAAATGCTGACCCTGTAACTGTTTTTTCCCCTGCTTGAAATACTTTTACTAGCTTGATGAAAAGAAACCAAAAAATTTAAAAATAACCTGATTAGTCATTTAAAAACAGACTTGTAAAGTGTATCCATATATTATATATATATATATATATATATTTATGTACTCCTCTTCTATTGCAAAGTTAAGCACTGGAAAAAGTACACAAAACTTGCTAAATGTACTCAAGCAAAATCATAACTAAACCAAGTAGTCCCTGCACCTAATTTTAGATGCAAATAAGTCACAGGTTAACATAAAAGATTTTGAATATTTAAGTATACTTTCCCATGAAGTAGCTTACAGGATTTTGTTATCTCCAGTAAGAGATCCTTAAATTCCACTCTGAAAGCCAGGTCTAAATTTTTATGTCCTCTGCAGCACTGTACAAATTTTACATAGTGCATGCACAGACATCACCACAGACCTCAGGATTATTTCCTGAACCAGTAGACAGCAGAATTACCTTGGCAAATTTGAAAGGCTAATTTGAAATATCATACAAGGAATGCCAATAGATTACATTGACTTTGCAACAATTTCTACAATGAATTGCTGGGACAAAACAAAAAACACACCAGGAAGGCCAACACCTACAGCTGGCCAATTTGGAAAACAGGCAAACAAATTGAAATTAAAAAAAAAAAAAAAACAACCAAAAAACCAACAAAAATGCCCAGAAACTGACTACAAACAGGATTTGTCTACTTCAAAGTGTTTTGAAACAAATATAGCTCCACCATTTATAAGCTTGTCTTAACATGCTCAATTTGTTTGGCAACAAACATCAATATTTATGTTATTTTCATATATATACATACAGAATACGCTGTCAGCTATAAAATCTTCATTCAGGTATTCATCATTTACATATAACCAATAATAAAGGGGGAGGGGAATTATTTGTTACTAATAGTCAAATGCTTTCTGATTAGGTTTGAAACAAGGTTGTTAAACACTACTCAAGCAGCATGGTGTGTGTCAAGCAAACTCCTTACAGGATGCAACCTCACTAAGAGCTCTTTCTGCTCTCATATATGTAAAAATAACTGAGTATCAACATTACAGCTATTTTTCTAATATAGAACAAGAATGCAAATTCTTTTAGTAAGTTTAGCATTGTATACCGGCAACGGGATTGCACTGGTGGACTGATTTCCCCCATTTATTTTCAACAGAAAAAATACCCTTTATTTTAACAAGATTAATGTAATTTTCATTATGCTACCAAAAATATTTTAGAAAAACATGGCTATATATGACCTAGATCATAGACTCATAGAAAAATCTAGGTTGAAAGGGACCTCTGGAGATCATCTGATCTAACTGTTATTGAAAGTAGGACTTTAAAATAGATTTTCCAAGGTCTCATCAGGTCAAACCTTGAATACTTCCAGTAAGGAAGACTTCAATACTTCTCTACATAATCTATTCCCAGAGTTAAATAGTTCTCAAAGCAAATATTATTTCCCCCTTATATACAGGTATCTAATTAAAAAAAAAAAAACAGTAAACGCAAGCACCCCACAAATGAAAGCAGAATAACAGAATGTAATGTCTGCAGAACATTTATTTCAAGTATCTACAGATTTATAATAGATGTAACTGGTCTAGTCCTATATTTATTATTAAATAACTTGGTAATATATAAGTGATCCCTTTTAGAGAGTACCTCTGGCACCATCCACTATCCTAAGAGAGTCACACAGGCATTCCCAGATGCCTCTGAGCATTCACCTACTACTGCTCTCATCTCTTAGGGTTCCAAGTTGCCAACTCCCAAACCTGAGCCCTTCCCCTCTTCTCCCAGCTCCCAGGCCCTTGTGAGTCCCACACATTCCTCCACACTGCCAGTCTTGCCCAGCTGCCAGACAGAGGATGTAAAGAGCACCAGTGTAGGCAGTGACTGAACACAAGCAGCTGCTCGCCCTCTGCCCTGTGGGCAGAACAATACAGATACCTGCAGAGCCTCTCACAGAAGCCCCAGCCCTAGGGCAGGCTGTTATCTCTGAATATAGTTCACAGCTTGAGGTCTGTAAGACATTATACACATAAAATGTGTTGAAACCAAGAGGATCGAACATTACAGGTGCAGGGATGGATAACCAGCACGCTTTTTAAACAGCAAAATGCAGGAGTGGAGTGTTTATTTGACCCAATGCTGCTTCAGGTCACCAGACAGCACATCAGAGTTAAGCATACGAAGAAACACAACCTTGCACCTCGTTTACTTGTCACACATCAACTGCCAAAAGGGATCTCAATGAATGGAAAAGGACATTAATAAAGCAGGCTCCTCATGCTGTCTAACCTTATCTGCTGGCAAGAGGCACATTTGCTGATTGCCTTGAAGTTGCCTCCAATCAATCCAGTAAAACAGGCTTTTTTATTACCCATGTTAAAAGTTCAACTTTACCTTATGCAGATGGTTGTAAAGCCAGTTTTTCTCCACACTGCCAGAAAAGAAAAGCAAACGTGCTTCAAGGAATGCTGTGAGCCGTCTCTAAGCAAGAGAGGCCATTTCACAGCTCTGGGTGCTGGCACGTGGCAGCTGAGGACCACTGATAGACACAGGAGTCCTGCAGTGCTGTGACCATCTACACAACTGAGGTGATACCTATAGCAACACTTTCTTCAGAGCTTCTACAACATTAGACCTCCTATCTACCTTTGTAAAAAAAGTTACAAGGATAAGCATAGTATCTTGACCTTAGAAGTAATTTTACTTATTTAAATACACTAATCCTTCCAGTCCCTAAAGGGGGACTACAAAAGGAGGGGGAATCTTTTACATGAGCATAGTGACAGGACAAGGGGAATGCCTTCAAACTAGGAGAGAGTAGATTCAGATTAGCTATTAGGACAAAATTCTTTCCTGTGGGGGTGGTGAGGCAGTGGATGCCTCATCCATCAAAGTGTTCAAGGCCAGGTTGGATGGGGATTTGAGCAACCTGTTCTAGTGGAAGGTGTTCTTGCAAACAACACAGAGGTTGGAACTTGATGATCTTTAAGGTCCCTTCCAAACCCAAACCATTCAATGATTCTATGATGATAAGCAGTGGAGGAGATAGACCATGTTTGATGGTTACATTAATGTGTTCATAAATGCCAAGGGGACAGAAGGCAGAGCGACAAACACGGCCCAAAAAAAATTTACTTTTGCCTTCAGTAAATGTAGTGATAATAAAGACACGGTGCTGGACAACTGTGAGACTAAGCAACATGAAGATTTCTTTCCTTCACACCCAGTTAAAACAGCTTGTAATTGTCTTTGGCTGATTACTTTGACACTCAAAAGAGAAATTTTAAGCCAGTTGTTTTATACTGGGAAAGATTTACTTCCTGAGTAATCCTTAAAAAAAAAAAAAAAAAAGCAAAACTAAATAAGGGTGACCATAGTACAAAACACGACACTACTCCAAGTCTGTACAACATAGTAGGCACTGGTTAACAAGTAACAGAGGTTGTAACTGATAATAGTAACAAAATCACTTGCTCCTGAGAGAACTTGGTGACAGAGCTGACTTTAGACCCCAATACAAGAGATTCTAGAGGCTTGCTTTTAAGACCACATTAATTACTCTCTGAAAATGGTATTTTCAGAGCATATTAACCTTCAAAACTTCTTTTAATAAAGGGTTAGAGTCCTCCTTTATAAGCTAAAGAAAGTGGGGAGCACATCATAAAAAATGTTGGTTTCCTGTATAAAACAATCACAACTCCTCTGCAAGCCTTTTGCTCCAAGAAGATGGAGGGTTGTTTTGAAGAAACTTTATTTATATTGTGTTTTCAGAATCAAGAAGTCAACACAAATAAGAAGAAGCTATTCTAGTGATCCATTACCTCTACCAGAATCATAGCATCATTTAGGCTGAAAAAGATCTCTATGATCATCAAGTCCAGCCATTAGCCTAGCACTGACACACTAATCCATGTCCTTAAGTGCCACATCTACATGCATTTTAAATATCCCCAGGGATGGTGACTCCACCACTTCCCTGGACAGGCTGTTCCAAAGCTTGCCAATTCACTTGGTGAAGAAAATTTTCCTAATTCTGAATATGCCCAACTGTGTAATTGTGTTTTTCTGTTCATAGTGACAATAACTGTGAGGCTGCTACCCTATGCAATCTGCTCCAACAAAAATACCATATTCCCGATTCATTCCAGGGAGATGATACCTGATATATGCAGAGCATTGGCGAGAAGCAGGATGCTGTTGGCCAGGTCAGGCTCTGTCACTGAACAGTAACAGGACACTTAACATGATACATCAGTTATTTGGTACCTTTGGTCAAAGGCACCACATATCACATGAATGAATTGAAAGATGAAATATTTATCTGAAAAATAATAAAGGGCTATCTTGTTCAAAAAAGGTATAAGACAAAAAAATCCTGAAAACCACAAAATGCACAACCCACAGATTTTCCCACTACCAAACATTGAATCACTTCCTAGTTATCAAGAGCCACTGTGCTTCTCTTAATCCTGGAAACTTATCAGCTGCCAAGTGCCAAATCAACAGCTTCCTTAAGGTACCTTTTCTCCAGATGTGCATTTACAAAACTAATAGGAAGCACACCAACCAAAGCTGGAAAATAAACTAAAAAAAACATTGAATTTAATGAACAGAAAGTTACAATTAGGACAGCTGCTTTACTAGAAGAATATTCTGGGGAGTTCTAAAATATGTCAGGGATATCTGGTTTCTTGTCATATCAGTAGTGCTCCCTGAATGGTGTGTCCCACAGAAATTTCCTCCATTTATTAAACTTTCTGGCAACTACTTTTAAGAAAAACTGTGTTGCTAAAGTCAAACAAATCTGAAAGTAAGAAGAATGAAAAACCTCCATCATGGCTGCAAATATAAAACCCTACACCTATGTGCAGTTTTACTAAAAGCTGTTAATTTTATATACACAAAGTACAGTATCACAAGTATTGTCACAAATTAGGAGTTGTCTAATATTTACACATATGAATTTTCTCAGGGATACCTCAAATTGACTATACTTTTGGAGTAAACCAAAAAGCACTGATTCCATCCCAAACTGTTCTCCACAATTCTAGGTTATAAAAAAGTATGGGATTCTTATCACTGGTTTGCAATATTCTATGAAACAGCTATCAAATGCTGCATACCTCCCCAAGCAGACTATGGTGTCTTGTTCTACTATTGCATGTTTTTAATTGTTTTATTAAATACATGGAAAACTTAAGGTTTTTAACTAAGCAGTCATGCATAGCTGAATTCTTAGCAACATTTTCAGACACCACACAAAATAAACTACACTTATAAAATCATGCTGTGAAGATAGAAAGACTGATCATTAAAACAGTAAGGTTGATCATTAAAACATTTATGATCATTAAAACAGTAATGTCTTTCTGTAAAAATACTCTCAAAAGACATGATCTCTTTTCAAACTAATTATTAATAGAATAATGCAAAAGACAATTTTTAGAGTGGCTTATGCTCTACTCAAAGTCAAGCTCACCAATGAGTTTCCACCAAGTGAAAATTGTGACATCTTTTTTAGGCATTTGAAAATGTCATAGATGGACGTGGCAATGGGCAGAACAGATACTAAAATAGCTACCAGGTTTATGCTATTATTAATAGAAGGATTGTTCTAATAAACATCTGCACCAATTCACAAATGGAGAGACTCAAGACTTAAAATTGAGTTAGGCAAGGGAGAGGGTGGAAACCTTACTCAAACAGCAGTAGTCCAGGCAACTCTATGTGAAAGAGCAAACTATAAGAGTTCAATAATTTTATCCCCTTAAAGACTTTTGATAATTAACACAACCCACTGACACACTGAATGCAAAAACAAGGAGCCAGGGGCATCGTAAAAGCTTGAACTATACCATAACTATGAACTTAATGCACTCAGCAGGCCAGGATGTTAGACAAATGTTTTCAAACAAGTTTCCAAAGTGCTTTAATAAATCTTTACAGATATACAGATATATATATATACACATATGGCTAGAAGCATGTGCAAAACCCTACAACAAACTCTGAAACCAAATAAGAACAGCTTGTGCTCACTAGGTTGTTCAAAGATGCCTTTCTTTCCTACAGTAAATATGGACTCACATATTCTGAAAGAACAATGTGAAGATAAGGCAAGATGTACTTTAACATGTGCTAGCTGATCTTCAACTGGACCAAAGTACAATCTGCTTGAACTACAGGCTCTTAATGTGCTAGTTAGAATATCAGCAACACAGTCAAGAAGACACCTTCTTCCAAACCACTAGCATTGAAACCATGGCAAAAAAAAAATACTTATAAGTCCTTAACTTCAGGTACACATTCATATTTGCCTCAATCAAAAGCTGTGCCGCTATCTACACCATTATAGTTCCAGAACCATAGTCCTTCCCCATCTATGTAAGAATATGCAAAAAAAAAAAAAAAAAAACAAACAAAAACACCAAATCACAAAAATTATGAAAAGCATTTAGACTGACATAGATGTAGAAACAGAATACTACATACATGGAATAAAAACCTTAAGTTTAAAAGAAAAAAAAAACACCAAAACTGAGTGAAACTGCAGAGATCAGACCTCTGCATACTTGGACCAATCCCTGGGGAACACCCCATGTTGAACAAGAGGATCCATAGTCACAGAACTGTAGGCAAACAACACAAGAACAACACTACAGTGTGAAATCCCACATGCATACAAGTCACAGCTCAGGCTCCCGGCTTTGATTCATAAAATGCGTCATTCCAGAGGACATAACTGTATCACATAACTTGCTAGGGAAATAGCCATGGTTACTCATCACAGCTTGGTGTTATGAACCACTGGCTTTCCATAACACTGCACACACCAGATTAAAATCTCTCTGGGGGTGGAGGGAGAGGATAGCAGGAAATCAATGAACAAGATGTCAAATCATAACTACTTTCATACTTCAAAGTGCAAATAAAACAGCATTTGACTTAGCAGTGAAATACTTCACTGTTGATTTCAGCTGCTCACAGCTGCTCCTTCTCTGGAACAATTTTTTAAAGTCTTGCTCAGGCAAAGAAAAGAAAAAAGTCTGTTTCAGAATAAATAATAAATTACTTGAAAAGAAAAGGGGCTTTTTGCATCTTGCTATACAAAAACTTAAAAGGTAGCTTTCCTTTGTGCACATGCATGTTTAATTTCACCTATAAACCATATTGTTCAGGCACAAGACTTGGTTTAGTACTACTGACACCTGTCAATCACCAAAATTAGAGTTATCACCAAAACACTGCAAATGTATTTGCCAGCTATGAAGGCTGAAGCATTTTATGATTTCACACAAACTTTACCATTACTTCTTCTTCAGAAAATAGGAAAGTGAAATGTATTTTGTATTTTCCACCTTAACATCCGAAATTAAACATTTTAGCTTGTTTGAAAGGTTATGTGAACTGAAAGAGTACACCATTACTTTTATATTATATTGCAATAGAAGAACAAAGAGTTGGAATCACTTTCTGTAAAACCACTTTTCTTCTTCTTGCAGGGAACTTAAAACACACTGATTTTATTTTCACCTGAAATTATTAAAAAACTCTTGAACTCCTTGTAAAACTTTACCTCTTACTAAGATAACACACATGTACAGGTCTGAATTGAGGACTGGCTTTTGCTTCACTTTTTATGAATTTCTATGAGCAACATTGCTTATTAGTGGGAGAGTTCCAAAAACAAAACTAGTGACTGCACCTGTGGCTGGTAAGTTACTACCTTAGTAACACAGTATTGACTGAGAATAATTACCTAACCAATTTCAGAGTGCACCAGCCACTAGCTTGAATTAGTAAGATAAAAGCTGGTTGTTGACAAAGATGATAGAGTAAGAAGCTGTGACAGGGGTTACTACCTTGCCTCTTGAAACGTACTCACTGAATTGGTCAATACAAGCAAGAATGCAACTTACTAGCCTGGCTGTATTTCAACTTTGTGATACAGGGAAAAGAACCCATTTCATTTTTGGCAAATCAACGCCTTTCAGAAAGACTAATAGTCCTCCTGCCAAAAAAGGGATTGAGATCACTTATCTTGAAGAGTTCCTCTCAGCTCTAAATTTTGAAAAGCACAGTTTCCTCAGCAGTGTTTTTAGTCATAATTCAAAGCTTAGGACACACTCTCTCCCCCTAACATATGTTGCTGTGCTTGTATCAAACCTAAACTTGCCAAGAGAGGGAACTGATGAAATTACAGCAAATATAACAGATTAACATATGTTCATAGCATGCACGTTTCACTGCTTCTGGGATTTCTGGGTTGTTTTTTTTTTTTTTTGTAAAACTGCATGACTTTTCTAATGTTCTGTAATTTTTGTATTGAAGAGACATTTGCAGAAGTCTAACAGAGGGAACTTAGAGAGATACATCAGACAAGACCACTCTTAATGATTTTCATTTCAAACAGTGGCCATTAGGATAATGTGCTGGTACAGACTTGGGGACCTAGAGCCTGCAGAGGTCCACCACATCACTTATGCAGTGATATGCCCTCCTGTTAAATCAGTGGTGACAGTTCTTGGACAGAAAACTGCAATTCTTAAAGGGAGAAGTACTGTTATTGGATGGAGACACATGCTGAGAAGAGATAGTAAGACAATGTGAGACAAGAAGGCTCTCAAACCATGGAAGTGTGACAGACAAAGCCAGAGGAATTCTAAGACTGGTGAGGAGGTAGATACAGTTCTGCTTGTATCTTTCACAACTTTTAATCAGTTTTTCTGGAAACTGATTAAAAATTACCTCACATCTTCCTGAGGAGTACCAGATGGATAATCTGATTCCAAATGTATGCCCAGAGTCCATATTTCACTTGGACACTTCTAATTTGTAAGCCAAGAGCATGTGAGACTCACCAGGTAAACAACAGTACAGCAGTACAACAAGAACCTACAAGGTTTTCAAGTCTCTCTTGATTCCTCCTGACCCAGAAGATGGGATACCTTTGTTACCATTACTCATGTGTGATGTTTGGAAATCTAAACCAAAATCTAGCAGACAGGCATGACCAGACTTCAACATGGACCAGATTTCAGCACAACTCAACCAATTACATACAAAGTATCAGTATTTTCTGCAGGGAGAAGGCTCTTGAAGATTGTGAATGCAGGTTGACAATAGGAAAAAAAAATAAGACCAAAAAAAAAGTTTTATAAAGCAAGCTATTAGACAATGTTTTCTATAGTATCTGATTTCGTAGCATTTCATGAATGCCAGGATATGAAAAGAAGAGAAAGAACACAAAGTCCCACAGTGGGCACGTGACTAAGTTTCATATTACAATGCTAATAATAGAAATTAGAACTACTCAGTGAGGTTCAGTATATGCTGATTGAAGGCAATGGTGTCTTAGGGTATGGGAAGATTAGAATCAATTATCTCAAGGTATGTCAGGATGAAACTTGCAGCACGTCTGTTACTCCATTCCAACTGCTTGTGTGCCTGCTCTTTCTCCTTGGTAAACACCTTAACAGAATAACTTACTTCCCATAAATTCCCACTTGTAATGAGGAAAGCCCACATTAACCTTCTGACTTCTGGGCTTCAAGAACAGGAAAGCACTACAGATCATGAAAAGCCCCCAACTCCAAGACAAAACTGCAGGCAGAGCATTTCTGGCGGACCCTGGCACTTCCCTTGCCTGGATTAAGTTGCCTAAACTCTGTCTCTCTCTTAAGAGACAACCTCAGTTCAGACTGAATTGATTGATTCCTATTCAGGTGAACCATCCCATGCTCCAGCCCAAGGTATGGGATGCCTTGATCAAGGGCTAAAATGCCAGAGCTATGGCTTCTCATCAGTGTTGTACCAAATCTCCCTTGCTGACTAACATCATGCCCTCAACAACATGGAACAAAATACACACTGCACTGCTACACACAGGTAGCCAGAAGAGAAGCCAATGATGCAAACACCAACAAATACAAGGAGGAAGCAATATAAATATTTTTTGCTTAATATACTCAAAGCTGTAGTTTTGGGAAAACAACTGAAAAATGTTGCTCTCTCATTTTCCTTGCAAACTTTTCACTAGATGAGCAGAGTGTTGCCCCTGACAGAAATCAATTCTCAAGTTCACAGTTATGAAGCTTGGGGAATGTGTTTCTCAGTCAAAAAACAAACAAACAAAAAACCCAACAACTAAAATCAAACCCACACCACAAGGCTTCTACAAAACTGACAACATTTATCACATTTAGAATAAAGAGATTGGTCCTCATCACCACTTAACTACACTTTACTTTTAACTGGTTGAGTTTTAATGAACAAATACCCCTATGCATAGATGCCAGCATGGCAAATATTATTTGTGAATGAAGTGACAAAACAGAAGAACTGCTCACTGTACTGGTATTTAGTCCGCCTTGGAGAATTTAACATTAATGACTTCTGTGCATAAGACTTTCGGTGTTATACCTATGTAAGGTTACTCTTTCAGTGCCTATGTAAAGCTATCATTTACCCATCAGTGCAAAAAGCAGGTCACAGCTTAGAAAACTATGCACAACTGTCTCTGCTATAAAACTGACTACAAAAAAACCAGTCCACCCAAGATCTTTAGAAATCAGCTGATATTTTAGACTCCTGGATTGGATGAAAACATGATTTATCACATGGTAAGGCATGAACATAGAAGATAATCTTCATCTTCAAGAAGATAATGATACTACCACTAGCATTTTTTATTACTACTTTTCTGTTGCTTCTGCTTTAAGTATATTACACCAATAATACAAAATGATGAATTGAGAAGAAGTTATGGAGCTTTGCAATTTAATAGCATATCACTTAATTATAGTTTTAGCAGCATCTTACTTCATACTGAAGTATTTTGGAAGCATGAAGGTGGAGAGTTAAGTATTGCAAAGTACAGCATGTCACTGTGATAGTACCCAAATTTATGTCCTAAAATAATGAACTATCCCCCTCTTAGAATACGCAAAAACTTGATATGGAAACATTAGAAATGCTTATTAAGTCAGAGAGAGAGATGACAAGTGTTAAGAGTTCTTCCAGGAATCCACTGCCAGCGATATCAGTGTTTAATGAAACAAAATTGATCTTATAATCACAAGTTGGTCCTTCAAATGAGCTGTTCTGTTAAGTGTACTTAGAACTATGTGGAGTATTAAATTTTTTCTTATGCACTAGAGAACAAAAATGTATTAGGTACTTGTCACCAACCCATCAAGACATTTCTGCCACAGGACAATGCCAGAGAACGTCACCATCATAAAAATTCAGCATTTGTATTGCACTGGCAAGCAAGCCTTTCTAGATAAGTAACTGAGGTAACTGAGGATACTCTTCTTCCCCACAGTTCTGTTTGTTGACTGCTTTCAGTGTCAAACCCACTCAGGTAATAGGGACAACTTGCTTCTTGTACAACTAGTTTCAGAAAAATTTTGTTTCTGAAAAAGTGAGAGTGCAACTGCCCTCCAAAGCTAAGTAAGTATACTACACATCTACATTCATCATTTTATAAATAATCCTTCAATGCAATGCTGTGCAAAATTAGTACTTCGGTAATAGATGTATTTCTACTAGAAAGACAGTTTGTGACTAACAGAGTAGCAGTACCAATATTTAATAGCATTAAAGAACTAACTTGTTCTGCTTTCTCTTACATGGGTATTAGAGCAGTAGCAATTTGTGATAGGCTGAAGAGTGCCACAAGGGAAGCAACCATCCTAGCAGGAAAGATAAAAAAATCCCAACTGTATCTTTGAAAGAGAGGAAAGAAAGGAGCAACAGAAGGAGAGACTGACTAATTACTTCGGATAACTTCATTCAAGAGAGGAAACAAGAAGTCCTGCAAGATGAATGAGAATTCTATATTAAAAGGAGAATCCTATTTTACTGCTGTTGCATCTGTTCCGTAACACCAACCAGGCAAATAGCTGTCACACTGGACATATATGGATATATTATATATATCTTAGATACAAAAATATTCAATGTATCTCCACAGGGCAAGTCAGCACCCAAAACGCTAAAAAGTAACCGCTGCGGAGCACCGGCAGCCTTTGTAGTGGGGCAGCTGCTGCGAACTAGTCTGTGGTACTTTATCTGCGGGCTTTGTGATTCTGATCCCTCGGCAGATCCATCCGTTCGGGGGCGCGGGCAGGGCTGCTCTGCGCCCGCAGCGCTCCTCTCTCTCCTAAACACGCCCGAGGCACTCGGGGCTCGAGAATGCTCTGAAGTCGGGTGCTCCGCCAACGATTTGGGGAAAAAAGCCGGGAATAGTGAAGAAGCCAAACTCGCCCTATACTAACATGCAGCAAAGGCGAGCGCAGGGAAACCCGGGGACGGGACCTTCCCCGTGCCCTCCTCCGGCGGCCGGTGCTAAACACACCAGGCGCGGAGCGGAACAGAACACGGAGGGACAACGCGGAGCGGAGCAGCGCCGCCCCCCGAGGGCACGGCACGGCTCGACTCGGCTCGGCGGGGGAGCTGACACCCAGCCCGGCACGGCCGCGCACCTTCCCGCTCGCTTTCCCCTGCGCCAGCCGCCGGGAGCAGCGCTCGCCCCCGCTCTCCCGCGGGGCCGACGGACAGCCAAGCCCCGGCGCGGGGCCAGCCGCCCGCCCGGGCACTCCGCCGCCCCGCCGAGGTGCAGGAGGAGGAGGAGGAGAAGGAGGAGGAGGAGGCAGGCGCGGGGGCGGCCCCGGCGGCACCGCCGCCCCCGCCTCCCGGAGGCGCCCCGGCGGCGCCAACTTCCCCCGCCCCCGCGCCGCTCCCGCCGCCTCGCCCGGTACCTGCCGCGCCGCCCCGCGCCGCCGCCGCCGCCCCGCTGCCCCGGGGGGCGCAGAAGGCCGTCACGGCCGTCGCGGCCGCCGCCACCGTGCGGAGCGAGGAGAGCAGGTGCGGAGCGGGGACCGCGGAGCCGCTCCCGCCGCCGGCTCCGGCTCCGGCTCCTGCGCCTGGGCTGGGCGGGCGGGGCGGGGCGGGGCGCTGAGGAGCGCCCGCCGCCCGCGCCCGCCCCCTAGCGGAGGGAGCGAGCGGCCGGGCCGGCCCCGCTCCCGCCCGCCGCGCCGCTGCCCCGGCCCGGCTCCGCTGCAAGCCCCGCGGCGCCTTCCGCCCTTCCGCAGGGGGAGCGGGAGCGGGGACACCGCGCGTGGCGGGGCTGGAGCTGTTCCCTCGCCTCCCTTCCCGCCCCGCGGCAGCCCTGGCGGGGACTGCCCCGCCGCCACCTGTTGCGCACGGCCGTGGCGGCCGCGGTGCCGCCCGGGCCCCTCCCTGCCCGCAGCTCCTCCCGGGCTGTGCCCGCTGGCCGCGCGGCACGAGCGGCTCTAAGGGCCGGCTCCAGAGGCTGACACCTCTTGGCACACCGCCGGCTGCCGGACCCTGCCAGGCGACGAGGAGCCGCGTGTCCCTCGTGCCATCGCCTGGGGAAGAGCGGGGCCGACACAGGAGGTGCGAAGTGTCACCACAGCCCGCTGCTGGTGGCACAGCCCGCCCGATCGCCTCCCGCCGCGGGAGGAGGGCAGGGCTGACCGCCGGCGAGGCGTGGCGAGCTGGCCAAGGTGTGGGGATGCGTGCGGTACCTCCTGCTTCCCTCGCGTCCCCGCTCCCCGCCGGGCTCTGCGCTGCACCGCCGTGCCCGAGGGATCAGCTCAGGTCCTGCGAGCGGAGTAACTGTGTCAGGGTAACTCTACACCCTTGCTAATTAGCTGTGCCTTTCTGCAGCGCTAATTAACTGAAGCAGAGTGCCTCAATGGCCGAGCAATCCCGTGGCATGTTTTCTCCAGCTGTAAAGAAATTTTCAAGTGCTTGATCCTTGTGTCCTTGTGCTAATGCGACTATACATGAGATCAATGAAACAGTCCGGCTTAAATGATCCAGAAAAACCCTCCAAAACTGTGAAGCTTGGATGATGCTCTCCTGATCTGTTTTGCCCCCTGCCTTCCGCCTTCTCTGTTAACTCAAATGCAGGGGTGGGAGCAGGCAGAGAGAGAACCGATGCGCCAGAAACTCCCTGCAAGAGACCCAGATCCAGGAAAAAAAACCCAGAGACAAGCCCGAGAAAAGCTTATCAGATGATTCCTTGACATGGCTGTATTGTTTCAAATTCCAAATTGCCTTTCCAAGCTTAATTCAGAGACCTCTGTGCTGCAGTTCACAATATAAAGATTTCTGCTGTGGAGATGGGGCATTCCAAAATTCCACTTAGCTCTTGCCATCTGCTTATCTAGTGATGTAGTGATCTAGTGCTTATCTAGCGCTATCTGCCCTTCTAGTGAGCCACGTTCATGGCTAGTTTGGGGAAAGTAACATGAAGGCAGCAGCTCCGGTGAAGGCAGAAGAATGGGAGGCAGTTTGGGAGGGAGAATGGGAGGCAGTACATATCTACACAGTACTGCCTATCTGAATTTGAGTACTGGGAGGAGCGTAGCTATGTCACAGGTTTTCCCACCAGGCACAATGCCCACTGCTGCTCAGCACAGCTGATTCATAGGATTTTGCAGATTTCCTACAGGCTTCTCTGAATGGTTCTGTCTTACACTCATGTGTAAGTGATCTTCCCTGAAAAGTGATCTTTCCCAAATGTTTGAGGAAACCATGTAATAATCTAATCTCCCGTCATTTATTAAAGGTACATAAACTTAATTTTCCATGCATTTAAACCCCAATGACAGGCTTAAATCCTAATTGACAGGCTTCATTCTGTTTAACAGTTTCTGAGACTCAGAGTGAAAATTAGTTCACTTGTTAATTCTATAACATTACTCCTTCACTTGTTAATTCTATAACATTACTCACAGAATGTGAGCTTGCTTATTTAACTCTGGAACAATAAAAGTATTAAAAAGCATTGGCATTGCCATGCCAAATCAGCCCGTTAGGTCACTATGTTTCCACCAGAACCTCTCCTACTTAATAAGTGAGGATTAGACCCATCTAATGCTTTGTGTCCCATGGAAGCAAGTTAATTTTTTTTAATTTAACTTGGTATTAATACCCACTGATACTTGGTATTTTCCAAAGTACTTTGCAAGCAATAGTCATCATCTTTTCTTTTAGAGACTGCAGGGAAACAGTGCTACACAACAAGTACACAAAGTGAACACACTGCTGAGGGCCACGCTGCTGCTCCTTATATTGAAGGTTCCTGCATCTTGCCCTTCACATAGTCCCATGTAGTTCTGTAGGAGCATTAATTCAGAGGCATGAGAGCCTATCCATTCCAACTAATCACAGTCAGGGCCTGATGACTTTAGAGATGAAATACAAGTGCATCAGGCTCTTGATTTAGTGGTACAATTCCTGGAATCAGGTCCAAATCTGTGCAGCAGAAAACTTTCATTACAAAAATCAGAAATTCTACTGCTGGACCTTGAAGGAAATATGTAACCCAAGTCTTCCCCTGAGTAAAAACTATTATGTATTTCATCAGGTGCTATCAGTCATGCTAGTGAAGAGTAACCCCCACTTTTGATTGGGAGTTGCAGATTTAATAGGAACAGCTTTCTATTGCACACAATTACTTTCAGCTCAAAAATTCTGTTCTTGGAAAGCACTTTCCCGAATTCCTTGACTTTATGGAAAGGCAGAGAATCCTATAGTAATTAAAATCATGGAAGAGAAAAAATAATTTAATACCTAGGATTGCCACACATAGGATGCCATAGAAGCCCTGTCTCTCAGCAAGAGATGATTTATCCCTCCAAATGCGGTATCAGTTTATAGCAAACACTTCTGAATCCTCTACTCATCACCCGCTTGTTAAAGTTGTGCTAAATTAGATAAGTATTAATTAGTTGAGTGCAATTTGTTTTCCTATCACACAATCAAAAATGTGGACAAGATGCTAATTCCATGAGAATAACGACCTCAAGTTAAAAAGAAAAACCACTACTCTTCTCAGAAAAAAACCCCAAACAAACAAACCCCATAAAAACAACAGGATAAAAGTTGTGTCTGTTATTTTCACCTCTTGTGGCTGAGGCATTATTACTTTCTGTAATTACACAAACAAGATCTCTTTTTGCAGGATCATTTCCCATTCACTGAGTGTTTCAACATCTGCTTCACCCTTCACTGGAAATGTTAATCCCTACAGACTGGATGTCTGTTCTCATCCTCTTGAGTATCCAGCTGAAGACATCTAGGACACAGTTTTTCAACTAAATTTCTGCATGTGTTTATTCACATCTCTGAGCACTTCTTTAAATAAAAAGAAACCATAACCTGAACCTCTGCTCAGTTTACTCAGAAAAAAAAATGCTCAGTTACTGATCAGAGGAAAGAAGTCCAGCTGGAGTAACTTTCTCAGCATCACCCAGAAGTGCTGTCATGGTAAAAAACATCTCTGAGGGCAGTTTGAGCAGCTGCCTAGACAGGGATCAGGTACAGATTAAAACCTGATGAAGAAAAAAGTAGTGTGAGTGAGAAGTGTTACTTTAAATATAGATAAATTCTGCAGTTAGGTTAGCCAGTACTGATTTGAGGAAAAGTGTGCAAGTGAAAAAAACTGTCAGTGTTCTATCCCAAGAAGAGTTAATGGGCAAGGTGGATGGATCTCTGAGCCACCTGGTCTAGTGGAAGGTGTCCCTGCCCATGGTAGGGTGATTGGAGCCAGATCTTTAAGGTTCTTTCCAACCCAAACCCTTCTATGATTCCATAAAATATGTGCACACATGCACATACAGATTTTCAGCACTTAATCAGCCAAATTTAGAAGGAATTCCTTCTTCTCAAAAAAAGACTCCTTGCTGTCAAAATCATGGACATGATAAAGCTTCTTAAAAGATGGCTAAAAATAGGGAGTTTGTGTGATTGTTTTAAATTAGCAATTCCTTATTTTAATTCTTGAGAAGATAAACTTATGATCAGTTCATCTGGAGGCAGAAACTCATGATGTGAAACTTCATGCCAAATAATTACATTCTGGCACAGTTGTAACAAAAGCAGGATCTCTATAAGAAAAATATTTATTGATCTGAGCTGTGGTCACCCTGCCTTATAGATAGATCTGCATATGCAAGCACAGAATTAACTTCTCTCCTGTTCCAGAGACACTGGAGTTCTAACCACTGTCCTTATCTCAAGTTCACAAGACATTTAAAAACATAAACCAATTGTGAACTTTAAAAAAAAAAATCCTAAGTGGTTTAAAGTATGTTCTCATTATCACAAAACCCCAGTCTAAATGAATACAGACTGGGAGTGTGAATACACACAGCCACTGAATGTTCCCAGCAGTTAGACAGTAAATTACAGCCAAAGTAATTTATGTGCTTGCACAGTCTTCATGGATATTATCAGCCTCCCACACTTTGGCTGACATTTTTGAAAGTGCTTGCATTTACTTACAAGCATGTATGAAGCAAGTCATGTGCTGATTCATGAAATGTGTATCGTGAAATATTGGTTAAACAGAGGGGAAGGGTGCCAGAAAAAAATCATCCTGGGGATGTGCTTACAATGTTGCACTTACACCTAAACAGTAAAAGTTGTACTGGGCTGTAAAAAAAGTATTTCTAAGGGGAACAGTGAAAGTACAATCAACTCAGCCATTTAAACTTCGATAAGCTAAAACACATAGCTGGGAAATTACTTTGAGTGTACGTGCATAAAAAAAATAGGCTAACATTTTTATATCTAATTTGATGAACTGATCAGTTATATACAGAATATGTATTTACATGAATATTGGCTCTGTTGTTACTGACAAATGTTTGTCTCAAATTATCATTTTGGCACAGTTTTCCTTTACTGGTCCTTATGGCCACTCAAAAGTTTCCTCTTATTAGAATATATAACAATTGTAAATTATGAAAGATGGAGACATATTACTGGAACTCCTATAATTTTTTTTTCATTCATCTATAACAGTATTTCCCCACTCCAGGACATATCTTTTTTAATCAAAAAGTATGATTCATAGGAAAGAAGTGTCAAATAATTTCTGTTTTGTCTAAAATTTGCAAATGTTTTACATTTAGCAATTAACCATGAAAAGCATATTTAAATTATTCTTATTTAAATGAACCAGCTTATATATTTAATATAGCTGCACAAGAGGTGTAACATGGTACTATGCTAATTTGCTGTAAAACACACTTCGTTCCTTTCAAAATTACCAATCCCTGAAGTAAAACAGGAGTCCATTTTAAGTTCTGCATCATTTGAATTTGAGATGGAGCATTGAAGAAAGCTGCTTTAATTGAAGGTTAAAAGATATGGAATTGAGCCTTTAGGGAATGCTGGGCACTTTTCTTGTCATTCTGGTTGATTGATTTGCATGATGTGGGTGGGGAATGTTGTTGATCAGGCTGTCCATTCTAATTTTGTACTGGTTGTGTCAGCTTTAAAGTGAGGGGCAAGAATATAAGCTTTAGTACAGACACTGCTGCAGGCCAAAATAAGTAAAATAGCACTATATACACTCTTGAAATGTGTGATATTTAAGTCAGCTCAGAACATCATATGCTGCAATACATTGTTTTTAGTCTCATATTGAGTAAGTGCCTTCTCGTTTTTTCTTTTCCTGATTCACATGTATATAAACAAGGTGGAATAAAAGTCTTTAAGCCTAACATGTCACTGTCCTCGTTCCTTGAGAAATACTGTTCTGAATTTAGCAGACAACCAACAAACCTTAATGATTAGACTTGAGATGTCCCCTAAAGGAAAAAAAAAACAAAACCCTACAGCTTTTTTTGCTCTTCTAATTTACATTGCAGGTTATGCCAGATTTAGCTGCCATCCTGTGTCTTACCACTGCCTAATATCCTATAAAATCACTCCAATTAAGAGAGGCTGGACCAGTCTCCTAATTTGTTGTCATATACACACCTATTGCAATCCGACTTCTCTTTTAAAAAGGCAGAACTCTGCACTTACAAGTTTTTTGTGAACCATTTCTACTCAGGGTGTTTAACTGGGTAACTGTTTCTGCCTGCATTGCTTGTGATACTGCTGTGACCACTGTGAAAATCAAAAGCACCTTCCAACAGATGGCACACAGGCCAATTAGTGACAGTAGTGCTTCTGCATTACTTGGTGTCCCATATAAACAGAATAAAAAGCTTTCCCTTTTGCAGATGTTATCATACAGTAGTGTTCATTAACACTCAAAAATGGGGAAAAAACAACCTGCCACCAAAAAAACAGGTCTCTCTTTCCACCCACTCCCCACCCCATGACAAGGAAATTATGTTTTAGGAGATGGGTAATAAAGCAGCTTTTTTTCTAAAGGTAACAATCAATGCAAAACAAAAATCCCTAAAAAAAAAAAAAAACCCACCCCAAACACACAAAAAAAAGACCTTAACTATACTTCTGTTAAGAGGTTCTTAATGAAATGTGCAAATGTCTCAGCATTTTTGTATTCAGCACAGTTCAGTCCAGTAGCACATGGGGTTATAACATACCTAAAGGGAGAAGATATTAAGAATTAGGTCTGGAGTCTGGGGAAGTCAAATGCTTGGCTAGACTAATTGATTTTGCAGGATGATGTTTTAAAAACCTATACAGTGAAAATACTAATGAGTTCCTTTTTTGGAGGGATGAGAGCAAGTTCTAAATTTAACTATGAACTTCCAGTAACTTTCAGTAACTATGAAGTCTTTTGCTCCAGGTGTTTAGGATATAAAACAGCTGGAGAGGTTACCCTCCTATGAGTCCTCCAAACATGTCTCAGACATGTCTGGTGCTATTTGGTGTGACAGGCACAAAAAAGCAGAGTGTATCAAAGAACTTAAAAGCTGAATGTTGTAGTGAATGCACAGATGCCTGGTTCTGGAGTAAAATCCTACATTCAGCTCTTGGGCTGCTTCAACAGAGTATGTAGGGAAAGTTTTCCAGTTCATGTTGTGTTGGAGAACTGTCAACACATTGAACCAGGAGTGCTTGGTCACTGTCTTCAGCAGAGAGATGCCGGTGTCAGTGGTTGGAAGTGCTCCCTACACAGGCACCTGTTGAATCTCACATCTCTGCCTTTGGTGCTCCAGAGAGGCACCTCTGTTCACTAGGCATCTGTTTCCACAAGTGTGCTCTTGTGTGTAGGTAAGACTTATATAAGACTTATATCCCTTATTTCTGAATTCTAATCAGGACCAGGTATTCTCCAATCTGTGGTTTCACAGCCCTGTTACTGCAAATATGAGTGTGGGCAGGAGTGGAACTCAAGTGACATAGACTGTGCATTGCCAACTCAGCTGCAGCCCTGAGGTCTGTAATCTGTTAAACACTAAGGGGTGTAGTGCAGGAGTTTTAGATTTAGTCCAAATCCCACTCTAGGCTTTCCAAATACCCATGTTGTACCTGACTTTTCATGCTGTTCATATTTATGAACTAACTCTCATGAGAAATTATCTGATGCCCTGAAAAGGGGGTCATTCTGTGGATTACACACATAGAGAAGAATTGAAAGATCAATTGAAAATAAAATAATTCAGATTTATAATTCTGACCTCCTGGCAAACTCCTCAATTACAACATCCCATTTAATACTGGAATATTACACATTCCTTGTCACAAAGCTATCTTTTTTGGAGGTTACTAAAATGTGTTAAAACATTTGCCACTTTTGAGAAGAAACATAACCTCCTGATTTTCTTCCTCTTTGTTACAAACCCATTTCTTAAGTTCAACATGATTTCTCAAAAGTTAGACTTCAAAGCACAAAGATATCCAGACAATGGTTTAGTTTTCTTCTCCCTGAATCACCTTGTGATGGAATTTGCAGTGAAGCTGATATCCTTGCAAGGCAAAAATAGGAAAACGGGCTCTGAGTTGCTACGTTAGATACTTAGATTGACTCTTTTCTGTCCACAGTAAATAGGAAGAAAATTTATTATCCAGGTCTGAGCACTGCAGTCAAGTGCTCTCATTTCTAATTTTTCCAAGCAGAGTGAGGCATATTTTTCCCAGAGTGACCAGGTGCCTAAGCAACCTTTAGGATTACTTTAGTTAGGGAAAGAGGTCTAATCATTATCTCCTTCTTTCCTAGCAAAAAAATGAACACCAGCATTTCTAGATTAGACATGTGGTAAGAGGGATCTAATGAGTAATCTGATAGACACACAGGCATCTAATAGCTGTGAAATCTTCAGGATGGTGGAGGAAGACATACTGATTTTTAATGGATCACATATAGGTGTTTTGCCATTTTATTAGAAAAGGTAGGAACAAAACAAGGATTTTGGGTGTCCAGACTAGAACTAGACTAGCCTAGACTTCTAGTTCCATTGGGATCTGCAGTTTTTGATGCTCAGATGCATATAGATCCTGTATGGAGCTGGTTTGCTGATATGAAGAGTTTGTGTATTCTTGGTTGACTGCCATTCCTATAAATAAACAAATATATACCACCATCACGTTCTTTCTTTCCTGCCTTCCACTCCATGTGGAATTTTTATAATTTTTGCATTACAATATGACATAATCAGCAACATTTTCTCTGGCAGCACTATATCTCTGTAAAGCCTGATAGCTAACAAAAACTGTTTTCAAATGAGAGCTGATCTCATTGCTGATGCTTGTCCATAAAGATGTTTTGGCATGATAAGATTCTGTATAAACGGATGTGTTTGTTATTGAAACAAACCTTCAGTTTTCATAGCTATTCAAAAGGGAAAAGAAAAAAGATAGTAACTTCTTTACTGGATGGAAATGGCAAAGCAAAAGAATTTTTGAAATTTTCTAGTTGCTAAAAGACTATTTTAAGTATGGAAAGAAACAAATTAAGCTGATAAGAGTAGGCTATTTGGCCTTTATGCAAGTGATTCCTGATGCTTCTCCTCTGAACCTTTCTTTATGAGTCAATAGCTCCAAGTAGCACACGCCGAACACTGCTGTAACCTGGTATGCTGCTATCTGGAAATTTCATATTAGACTCTGTTAAAAAATTGTCAAGGACAACAGACCACAAAATAAAGTGGGGGTGGGGGTGAGGAGAAGAGGAGGTGGTAATAGTTGCTTACAGTGAGTTAGAGGCTGCTGTTCTGGTCAGATAATTATTTGGAGCAAAATAGCTACAATTATAGGTAGGGAATATAAATGGAAATTTGAACGAAATATATACAGTTATATGACCCACTAATGACTCCAAAAAAGGGCATAAGATGAATGAGTCACAGAGTTTTAAATATAGTTCCCTGCTGCAATAGTTTTATCATCAAACAAGTCTCCACTTGAATTAAAGGAAAGTGAGGGCTATATGATGGGGTCCTACAGCTATGCCTCAGTGACAGCAAAGGCAAGGGCTACACAAGTTGTTTCCATTATAAGTAATATAAGAGAGAAGCATTTGCAAAGGGATGACTCAGATCAGAGAGCTTTCAGTTTGACTCTGATACAGTAGTTCAGATAAATGCGCTCATTATTTTCTATAGCCTGTGACCTTTCCTGATTCATAAATAGTAACATTTATTTTTCTGCACAATATTTATTTTAACACTGTTACTATTGATTTCACTGTATTTCATCATTTTTTCCAATTGTAAAGTTTGGCTTACTTACTAATATAAGATCAGCAGCTTTCTAAAGGCAAAGAAAATAGCAAAGTCGTGCTAGGATTTTAACAGCTGGGAACAGAAATAGCCTTTGACACAATGCTTTTAAACTATTTTTTTTACTACATGAGACAATTTGTTTTTAAAGAACTGTGATGTATCTTACAGACACATGTCTGGCAAAGTATGGTCATTAGAGAGGTAAAACAAACATAATGACTTCTGCTTTGCTGGCCACCAAAACAGCACAGGCAAGGAAGTGAAGAATTTTACAAGGTCCTTTGGAAATATAAACCCAGAGACTACATTGCAAATGTTCTTCCTATCATTTGCAGTGCTGTCTCTGAAGGTCATTTCTAATTTCAGTCACGATTTGCATGAAATGAAAAAGTAATTCAGATAGACTGATAAAAGGTTTGTGAGTTTAAGGGGTGATATATTGCTATACAAAGCTTCTGAGTGCTTATATGCAAAAATATGTTACACAACTTCAAGAGATTTTCTTTGTATATTTGAAAAATTGAAAGGAGACTTCAAAATAATGATAAAAAAGGTAACCTATTTTTTCCCATTTCCCTTCTCCTGCATCACATATGCATATTTCTAAAGAGGCAAGAAGAATGAACTTCATTGCTGCTCTGCTGCAAATGTCTGTAGAGACAAACTTTAACAGTTATTTATTTCTCAGAATAAATAAAACAAACAGCAGTTTCTTTCCCTGGAAATTTTGGTATCATTTACTGACAAGAAACCACAAAAAGCTTCTGGTAATTAAAAGCTATTAGGAGCCCAATCCAGCCAGCCTTTCTCCTGTCTGCAGCTTGAATGAACTGGCTCGCTCGTAGGAGTGAGCACAGGATGAGAGCACAGAGTTTGCCCCTTGGCGTGGGTGCCTGCTGGGCAACATTGCCCCAGCTCATCCTGTCAGAGAAATAGAGCTCAGAGTTTAAGCTGCCCTTCAATCCCTGGTTTAGCACAAGCTGTTTATAAGCTCTCTCCTAGCTTGTTAATGCAACAGTTTACATTGATTATAATGACACCAAAGTGGTAATTAAGGGGGAATATTTTAACTGTACCGGATTTTAACTTGTCCTGTGTTGCTATTCAGTTAATCTGGTGTGTATATAACCTCACCTTGAAAGCATATATGTAAAGGTAGAAGGTAAAAGATAAAAAAGTAGATAAAAGTAGTACAGAAATATAACCATATTATATGTGAGTGGGTGAAGGGCTGGCTGATTTCTTCCTGTCAATACCAAGACAACTGTTACATACAAGAGTTTCTTTGAGTTAGCATTTCAATAAATTCAACCTTGGCAACTGTGCTGACAATCAGCATTAAGGTTATAGACCTTAGGTTATAAAAAGATTTTCTCCCATCTATTGTGAAATTTGTGAAGTGCAGCTCAAAGAAATGGAAGAGATACAGCAGGCCTGAAGCAAATACTGAAGAGCTTGTGATCTCCCCGTGCTTATTTATGTGATGAGTCCTAACAACAACATTGGAATTTCCTGTAAGTCACATTTGTCTGGGAGTCTTTGGAGATTTGTGGCAGAGAGGGCAATGCATCCTCTTGTCTGTAACCTGTTACAGCCTTTTAGAGGTTTCAAGGGTCTGTCCTTGTATCCCTTGTAGTTAAATAGCTTAATAAATAGCTTAGTGTCACTTCCACACACTGAGATAATTGCCACCATGGAAGATGTGTGTGTTATATGTTTAGACATATACTCATGAAAATCTAGTATTTTTAAAGGCATACAGTTTCAAATAACCCACTCTCATAATGTTCATAACTTAGTGTAGAATTAAATAAGATTTGTAGCCCATGCTGGAATAGGAGTATTTAGTACATACACTATTTCGTGAGGTACCAACTGTAGAATGCTATTGCCATTAACTTCACAATAGCAAACTTCATGCAAAGCTTTGGTTGATACCCTCAGTACCAAGTGGCTAAATACTAATGGAACTAGCACAGATTTTCATATCAAAATCATGCAAATATTCAGAACTAATTATTTACTTTTTATAGTGAAGACCAAGAGAAAGAGTCTTAAGTAAAATATTATAGCTTTAATTTTTTGATGGACTTACTATAAGGAGCTTGGTAAGTTTTGTTAAAGAATTATTTGAAGAAATTGATGGTGGTAATCTATATAGCACTGGAGCAAAACATGTCATTTTCATACAAAGGTAGATACTTTTGAAATATTTTTTGTGTACTTTGTGTAACAAAGAAAACACATTTCAATATAATATTTCATGCTGAAAATAACATTTCACCAAGAGTATAAAATATGAAGATTGATTTTCATTACAATTTTCAGACAGGCAGGCCTTGGTATATATTAAAAATCAATAACTGTTTTAGTCTCTTTTAAATCTTATTTATTTCTATTCTAATAGAGGGTGGGAATAATAAACCCCCCTGGTGACAGAACTAGTATCTTTGGATTGAAATGGGTATTAAAAAATTGTATTATGTACTTAGGGACTCTAAACTGCACATGCCCAGGTGCTTTATTCTGTGCTCATAAAGAGTCCCATGGAAACTGAAGAGGATTGCTGATACAAATGAAGTTAAACACATTTCTTTGCACTTGTAAGTTTAAGGGCTAGTTTAAAAAATTCATTAAGGAACCGTCAATTTATTGCCTTTATATTTCCAAAGAAAAGAGTATGTGGTATACTAAATAAATCACTGTCAGTCCAACTATGTAGAAAGTTTTCTATGGGAGATGTTTTTTCAATATCTTGAAGTCACTCCTCCAGATTGTATTTCAGAGACAATATGAGCGTTTAGACTTAGAAAGAGACACCAGGGATCTAAGCACTGGAAAGCATTGCCTGTCAGTCACTTCTGAGGACAACTTAAAAAGGATTAATGCAAAAAAATAAATTAAGCATGAACTCAAATGACTTGGTAAAGCTGAGTCATAGCAAAAATTTCTGTGATGCTGACTGCCTGAGAAACCAGGCCTTTCTGTTTCATAATGGCATAAACTACTTTTTCAAACAGTCAACAGTGCTGTTTTCTGGTAATGCAAAAAATCTTCCTATACATAGAAGACAGATTTGTGATTTAATCCACTTTAAAATGCAGATGAAGGACCATACACTGTATTTTGTAATTTATTTTATCATTTGCAGAAATGCATAATGAGGAAACTGCTTGAAAAATAAATAGCTTGAAAGGAAAAAGACAATTTGGCTCATAGATGAATGGGGTTCAAGATGTAATTCTAGGGGTTTTTTGCGGAAAGAAAATGACCTTATAATTAACATAAGATGGTATGATCAACCAAATAAAACTTTCCATTCTGAAACTGCAACATGGGGGTTTTTGACCATATGAAAGGGAGGAAAACACTTTTATTACAGTCATACATTTAGCTGAGAATGAGCAAATAGATTATATTTAAAGAATGCTTTTTCTGATGACTGGGAGTAAGGCTCAGAAACAAATCCCTTAAACCACTATTATTAGCTGTCTCAGAGGAGAAAGATTTTTTATCTGACTCTGCCCCAGTTTGAAGACCTCTCAGTAATATTTAGAAATTGAAGTAAAACTATATGGAACTCATTTGTCCTAATTTCTAGGGCCTACTAAAGAGATCCATATTACAAATCTAATCTAAGGATTGATGCTTCAGAGGGCTAGTCCCCTGCTCCCAAACACAAAGCTTTCTTCCCACCAGCTCTTGTCCTTTGCCCTAGAGAGGTTGTGATTTTATTTTATATTTCCAATATAAATGAAACTGTGTCATCTTTATAGGAGTTGGGAATATTTTAAATTCAAGACATATTTGCTATATAATGGCAGAATTGTATTGAGGCACAACCTACAAGCACCACTTTCTTTTCTTGTTGCATTAATTAATTTGGTGACAATCTAGGTGCGGTCTCCTAATTCAATTTACATTCAGTTAGAAGGGTGAAGAAAAAGAGGTGGTTGGTTGGTTGGTTGGTTGGTTGTTGGTTGGTTGGTTGGTTTGTTGCAATAACCTTCCAGAAAATACTCTTCTACAGAAAACTGCTGCTTATGTGTTCAGTACCCTGGAAAACTAATGGAAAATACCATAAATGTGTGTCAATTAGAAAAAAAAATCAGGAAATCTATGTGAAATGGTAGTATAGCATTACCTATGATGACACCACAAACTCATGAAAATAAAGTAAAATTTTATTTTATTTTTATTTAGGGTTTTTAATAACAAGCCTAAAATTAAACAAGTCCTATGGTGTCTTGAGTGGTTTTGAAGGAGTTTAAGCCAAGAAAACCACTAGTCTTTAACAGCCAAAATACTTTGAATTTCTGCCAACCTTGTATTTCTTTCTAGGATTGTACCAGTCCATATTTTCCACATCTTTCTGTTGGCTACTTGCCTTCTTAGTACCTTAACTAAAAGGTAAGGAATAAAGCTATACTTGGCTACTAGGCCATACTGATGAGTCAATATAAGCTGCTTTCTTAGAGGCCAAAAATACCTTTCTTATGATGGAATGTTGGAATTTTATTTAAATTGACAGTTAGTACTTACAGCAAGTGCCCATGTTAAAAAAATGGTCTGGATACTTGAGGCACAGAGGACACAGCAGAGTTCAGGCATTACTTACAGTGACATCCAGTCAAATGGATACACTGTCCAAGGTAGCCACAAAGATTACAGATTTCCATTGGATTCTGAAGCATAAAAGTCAAGAAAGCAGACTTTGTAGAGAAAAGTAAAATGTCATTAGATGAACTGACCATGCTGTGCTTGGTCATAGAACCTCTGCAGTGTATACCAGCAAAGTCTGTTGCATCTTTCTAAGCAGACAGATCACTTGTATTTCTGCCTGCATTGTGGGGATTTTCATAGGTCATTTACAGGGCTTGATGGTGGAAAAGAACAGCACAAATCTCCTGCTCAGCCCTGTTCACTTTCTAGCGCTACAAGTAAAGAACAGCACAACCTCACTTTGGATGCAAAACGAAATATCTGCTGAATAAAGTCAACACTTGAACTGAAGAGAGGGTGTGAACAACAGTAGAAAGAGATCTGTGAGTAATTTGTGCATGAATATGCTGGTTGTGGGAGAGAAGTGCTGCTTTTCAGGTGGGTAACTCATGGATGAGTCAGGATCAGCTCTAGTGACAAACCTGCAGGAAGTGGAATTCCCATAAATTCTTCTCACTTAACCTGCCTTCAAAAGAATGTATGTCTGCAACACCAAATACTCTGACATCCGCAGCCAATAAAAGCCTTCACAAATGAGAGAATGACATAAACATAAAAGCAGCTTTTAAGCTGGAAAGAACCCTAATTCACCGTTCTATATTTCAGGCTGTTTCCCCGCGTTGTGCTGCGGGAGATGCCGAAGTGCCGCTGCACAGGTCCTGTGCCGCCCTCTGCTGCCCGCCGTCCGTCTCCGCTTGCCCCGCGGGGAGATGCCGCTCAAAGAGGGAAAACGCCTCTCAAAGAGGGAAAACGCCGCTCAAAGAGGGAAAATGCCGCTCAAAGAGGGAAAACGCCGTGGCTGCAGAAAGGGCCCGTCCTGCCCCTGCTGCTCTGCGCTCCTTGCCTGCTCCTCGCACAGCCTGCCCCTCCCGGAGGACGCATTCCTTCCCTTGCTGGAGGTGCGCCCTTTACCTAAAGCCGGAGCTGGGTGTCCCCGGTAATCCCGCAGCTTCCTCTTTCCTGAGCAAAGCGGGTTTTTATAGAGCTCCAGATTTGCAGCACTCGAGCTCTCTGTAGGAATGTCCCAAACTTGAAGCTTTCCATCAAGCAAGAAACTGTAAACTGGAAGTCTGGAATGCTAAGCAAGCAGAGCCTTTTCTGCATCCAATAACGCCTTTGGAAGAGATCCACGCTGCTGTTTGCATTGCAGGGCAGCCGACCAGCCTTAGTCATGGGCCTCGAACCTGTTTACACAAGGTTGCAGCATGGTAATAACAATTTGCGACTTCTGGAAATGAAGGGGTTTTGATTTGGGTGGTTTCTTGTTTTTGTTTTAAACTATGTGACATTAGCTATAAAGAAAACAGTGGAATTCCCAGATGTATTAGCCCTGGTAAACTGAGCTGAGAGTTTGTTGTTGCTGGTGCTCCCGTGGTTTCTGGTGTATTGACACTGAAATCATGTGCAGTAATAGACAAAATAGGTAAACACAAAATACAAATCCCGTATCTAAGGATTCTATAACTCCATTTTCCTCTCTCAAATCCTTTCTGGTGTGTATTGCAGCGCTCCCACTGCACAGTTCTTTTTCAATGTCATTTTGAAAAGTTTTACCTTTTTCTTTTCAGAAAGCAGCTTGCCATTTTCCAAGGATGCTCCCAAAAACTCTGCTTCTATCTTGCCACTTATCTTTGTTACAATGCTACAGTTTTATAAGTGTTTGAGCCTTACAATGTAGATCAAATTAAATTCTCTGCAGCGAAGAAGCAGTGTAAATTAAGATGAGGGCTTGAGAGACATGCTGGCTGCTGGAGGTCCTTGGCTGTTTAGCAGCCAGCAGAGCTCAAAACTGAGACTGAACAGAGGAGATGAGTTAACATCAGAGAGAGGAGCCAAAAGCTCTGAAAGAAAGAGAAGGAATAAGAGTGTGACCACTCCATCATGTGGCTTGTTCCTGTCTGTGTCTGTCACGATGGGAGGAGATGTATTATTGAGCAAGCCACGCTGTTTCTCATTGCCTATAATTACAGATACACCCATAACTGCACACACAAGCTTATCACAAAGAGGATTTCACCTCCCTTTGGACATGAGTAATGCTACTATAGTTTCTGTCACAGGCAGCACTTTTGTGCAGATGGAATTTGGTAGAATTCTCCAGAAAGCTGTGAAGTCTTAATTTTAGTTTTCTAGCTACAGTGGTAATGTTGTCTAAATTATTCAGTACTGTAGCTCAGATACCAGTTCTGGGTCATCTTGTGTAAGAGTGACGTTTTCCACTCTCAGGAATCCCACAATGACAGCAATATTTTTGGAAACATATGGTCATAGCAGGAAGTTATACACACAATAACCCAGTCTCATTCTCACTATTCTTCGTACAGATACAGAGTCTAAGGAAAAAGAGCAGCTCACAGTCACACATAGATCACCTGAGTTTGGACAGTGCCACACAGAGCCACATGCACCGAGATTGTGGGATGAGCTGGCATTCCATCTACTTTCTTGGTAGGTCTGAGGATTTACTTCCCCTACAACCCTTAGGGGATTCAAATCCTGGGTCCAAATGAGGCATATTTAAAAAGCAAACAAACAAACAAAAAAAAGTTCCTGTAAAAGCTGACAGCAGAAACTTTAAAACCTGCAAGTTATAACTGATTATGACTTCTAGTGAAGTCTGGACCTGTTCTACATGCCTATAGCCAGTGTCCATGGCTGTCATTTTTCTAGCCAAGAGCTAGATTACTTGCTTTCCCCAACTGCCAGCTGAGTCCTTGGACATCTCCTTGGCATTTCCTACTGTGATAACCATTTGACTCCTTGATGAAGCTGTCAGTGTGCATAAGGACTTGCTGGACTGGGGGCTTAGGGTCCAATCCATTTCTTCACTGAAGGTAAGAGGAAACTTCTTCCTGACATTGCTAAAAGTACAAAGGGATTACATAGATCTAACTACAGCAAAATGAGGGACACTACACCTCACATTTTCTTTCACAGCCTTCATAGCTCCCTGACACTGGATAAAGAAGTTTCTCTCCTTCACCACTGAACAATAAAATCATGACAGGCAAATAATTTTTTTTTGTGACATTTAATTAAACTTAGCTGGATCAGCAAGCATATCAACAGGCTTGATCAAATATTACTGATATTTTCTAGTTTTATTTTAAGATTTCCCTAAGATAATTAACGGGAACATGGTAAATACATGCACAAATTTTCAACTGAGGTGTGTTGCATTTGTTTAATATGGGTTTTAAACTTGCTTTAATGAGCAGATTGAAAGTTGCTATGCCACTGACTTCTAAGTTTTAGGCTCAAGATCAATTTTATGCTCTTCCAGTTTATTCTGAGATGGTAGTAATTACTCCTATTTTTATGAACTAACAGTTTTGAAATTAACATTTATTTGATGTTGATTCTTCCCTTTGTTTCCAATATAGGAATAAGATTTCCCCCACATGCATTTGGCTGCATTAAACTTCAATTAAAAAACAAGATAACAGATCTTTGAGAATTCAGTTAACATTTGCTAGCACTTCATTAACTAATGCCAAATGCAGGAAGGAAGAAAACATTCCATTCTTTAAGAAAATTAATGAATGTTAGTGCATTATTATGGAAAAAATAACATAGGAAATATTATCACAGGCAGAAAGTGTATTATTCCATTCTGATATCAGAGAAGGAGAGGGAAAGCAAACTCTAACTTCAGTTTTGACCAGCTCATACAGTTACCACTGTAGTTTTACAGTAAAATTTGCATTGTACTTGTTTCCAACAGGAACAAAAAAAATCTGGGTCTGGATTTACCCTTTGTTTTCCCTAGCTGTAGCAACCACTGCCCATGGTAGGGGTGACTTCAGCTCTGCCTGCTCACACTGTGCTTGCAGACTCAGTGAGGTGCTGGGGTGTGCTGGTTGGCCTGGCCACACTGTGCTTATTGCTGCCACTGCTGTAGTCGAGCTCTGAGCGACCTGCACGGATGCAGCCAGCCCCAGCTGTGGCATTTTTATCCACAGTGTCATCTAGAGAGCCATGCTGCAGATAGCCTAGTACTGGGCAGTGAGTGCCAGCCTCTGGATAGATGATGATCTCCAGAGATAAAAGCGAGCAACCTTCCTCTGCTCCCAGTTACTGCTATCAACCAGACACTGACTGGGACCCTTGTTGGCCACAACTGTGTTGAAATCCAATGTCAAGTGTTGCTGTGATGGCTGTGCCTCCATGATGATCCCTGCCTTCCCACTGGCCTTGGGACTGGTGACTGGGCAATGAGCTGCCCTGCACACGTGTAGAACAATACACCCATATATATCTCATCATCTGTGTACAACTGTTTGTAAAGCTGAGATACCAATAGTCACACCATCCAAAACAGAACTAAAGTAACTATTGAATGCATAATGCTTCTTGGGATAAATAAGCCACAGTGATCTCCAATAGCAGATACTATTAAGTTCAGAAAAGAACAGGAGTGTAAATGTCATGGCCTTTTAGGGACTGTATGCTTGAAGAAAGATGCCATCACAACATTCTGTCCTTTACCTCTTCTTTTCTCCTAGAGCTTTCCTGAACCTCAGTACTTTTGTGCTTAGCTGAAAGGAAAATCCACATGAACATCATACACTGGGTTCCCTCATAAGGCTGTAATGCTCTCTGACTATGTTTCAGGTTCAAAAGACAGGAGCTTTTATGTCCTCACCCCAATGCATGGCCTGATGAGAGCAGGTGCAACTTCATTTCGAGGGATTTAACTTTTCCTAGTTTATTATGGCACTAAATATCTTTCAATTACAGCAATAAACAAAATGTTCAGCACCTTGTGATAACAAATCCCAAAACTGCTGCTGTGGAAGTTGGACCTTCAGAATTGACCAGGGTAGGATTTAATTTATAATTGCATTTTTCATGCATAACTGTCAGTAATCTGCTGGTATTTGAATTGGTAAAGAAATGCTCAGTGTGCAGTTGCTCTGCTGGATTCCTGCATGATCTTAAGAAAAACAAAAACTGAAGGCAATTAGTATCTATAAGTATCTGAAGCAGATGGATCCAGGCTCTTCTCAGCAGCGCTGAGCAATGAGACAAGAGGTCTCATTGCTCAGGCAGAAAATGACACTCAGGAAGTTCCACCTGAATATGAAGAAGAACTTTACTCTGTGGGTGACTGAGCACTGGAACAGGTTGCCCAGAGAGGTTGTAGAGCCTCCCTCACTGGGAATATTCACAAACCATGTGGATACAACTCTGTGCCATGTACTTGAGCATAGAGATTGGACCAGATGACCCACTGTGGTCCCTCCCAACCTGACCCATCCGGACATTCTGTGAAATACCACCCCGGGAAAGGCTGGTCACTGGAGAAATGCCTCTCTGCCTGGCTAATCTGTAACCTGTCCACTGGAAATACTCACACTAGGGAAGGCAGAGCATCACTGAATGCTGGGCTGCTACTTCACACACAGGTTTGTGGGTTTGGATGATGATGATTGGAAGCTATGGCTTGGTCTGGACCTTACCCAATCCTGTGTATTAGGGACACATTCTTGTCAGCCTTGGGTTGGTCTCCTGAAGATTTACATGTGTTGCTAAGCAGTAATCTATGTGAATTTGAAGAGTCTCTTTGGAGGAGAATGATGATTTAGGTGCTGTACAGAGATACTGTAACCCTGTGGCTTTTCATCTCTAAGACAACTAGAAAATACAAACTGATGGCTCAAGCAGAGGGAAACTGGCAATTAGCCCTGTACCCTGGAAGAAAAAGGGCATTTCTAAAGGTATAAACCTTTGCAGGGCCAACTAGGCAAAGAAGGCTGTAGCTTCTTCCTCCTGCACCTGCCTGGGCCCTGGTGCTGGAGGTAACAAGTGGGAAAGGCTGTATGAAGTGCACTCCAGGGCATGACAGATCTGAAACCTCCAGCATTTCTCCAGGAAAAGAGGGGAGGGAGGGGACAGAACACACCTTCAGCTTTTACCTTTTCTATATGCCTTGATCCACAGGATGAGCTGATGTGAAATAGTAGGGTAGCCTTAAAAGAACAGCTACTCTTTCTTTTAAAAAAATATGTACTTATTTACAAAATGAATCTAGCAGTGATTCAGTGACAACCACAACATTACCAATGGTCCCAAAGGCAAAGCCACAGCTTAGACTGGATGCACAGCTAACATAATGCATGAAAACTTTATTTTTTATTGAAGCCAGTGATAATTTCAGTGGCTTCATCTTATGATATGTGGAGAGAAAAACCTAGTGGCAAAGCCACTGGGAAAGAAAGGACAAAAGAAAGTTAGTAACCTTCTTTTTTTTTTTTTTTTTTGCAGATTTCTGCCTCAAATCAAAATCAGTTAATGAAGTTTTTCACTGTGAACAGTAGGTCGATTACTATAAGGATTACATTTGTCTTTAATGAATTGAATCTTACTGCAATTGCTCCTGCTCAAGGATATTCTAATAAATGAACTCTTGCATCCTAATGAGTTTCAAGCATATCAGAAAATTGTGAATAAATAAAAAATCCAAAAATATTTTTTAATTATGCAGGGATTTTCCCCAAAGTGAATCCATCTCAGACTGGAAGGTAGCTTTAAATACCTGGTGGTTTAAGAAGAGCCATTTCCAAAGGTAGTATTAGAAAATTAATCTTTTTCAGATGCAACACTCATGGCATCAATTAATTAATAAAACTGGAAATCAGTACAACTTTAGTACATAAATAGATAAAAAGCTATTAAAACACAAGCATCTTAAATAGAAAATTTGATTTGTTTTTTCTTGGTTATAACAGAGTAAAGCCAAAGTTAGACTTTGAGTTATAAACACTTCCTGAAAAATAGTCTTTTCTATCTGCACAATTAAGACTGTGAGATGAAACATACTTTAGGCAAAAACCCCTTAGTTACTGTGAAGCATCAAATTACCACTGAAATAACTGGATCTGTGCTGGTGAATCCCAGCAGAGCACCTGAACCATCCAAGTCTCTGTGCAGAAGAGAACTGCAGCTTGACACCTGGCTATTCTATAGATATTTCAAAACCCATGTGACTTCACCTGTTAATAAAATGAGCCAAATCCACATTTTTCAGACCTTCTCCTTGCTAACCTGCCAATCTCAGTTATCCTGTTCTTTGCTTCTGATGGGTGACAATACCCATTCTGTGAGAATGGGTAAAGTGCCTCTGAACTCATGTCCATAGGGCATAAATCTAAGCTGGCAAATCCAACCAGACTTCCATCTGAGTGGGAGGAGGCATGGTTAATTTGATTAGAAAGCGGCTAAGGTGCCCATTCCTGCTACCACTGCTAAAATAATAGTAGGTGAGGGCAAAAAAATGAAGATGACACATTTGCAAACCATCTGAAAAGAAGTAGTCCTCAAATTTACCTGTTCCACAACCTTCCAATGCCTTTACAACAAGGGATGTGGGTTTTCTTATGACTGTTTTTCCAACAATAGAAAATGACTTGATGTCAACTTCTGTTTTTGAATGGCACGAACTGAATTGGGTGGAGGAGGAAGGAGCCAGCCAAGAGGAAATTTGAGGCTTTTTTGTTTCTCACTGTAAGCAGGTATGCATTGACTCTACTGCTTCCAAAGGCGTATGCTGCAACTCACCATTAATAATAGCTCACAAAAATGTGGCTAAACCTGTATAATACACAAGATGTAGTCATAGCACCTGGTAGGAGAGCATCCATTATACTGCAACCTCAAGATGTCTAAGTAGTAAGTCCTCTGCCCTCTGCAAGTCCACCACATTTATGACCTATTTGCTCCCAAATTCCTCTGTCTCAGAATGAACATGTCTAAAAAGGCAGCAGAAATCAGGGTCATGGGATTTTCCAAGAAAATATTTTAACTGGAAAATTCAATTTCTGAGAACTAAAGTGGCTCTCCAAAATGTAACTGTTAAAGAACAGGGAAATAAGACTTCCTGAGAAGTCGTGGGCTCTGGTGCTCCCACATCTTGCAATGCTTGTAATTACTTGTGGGTTTTTCAGTCAGATTCCTGCACAGCCTTGCCACATGGAGTAAAAAAGAATCCTCAAGGTTTCTGCTGCAGAACAAGGGGCTGGTGACCCTGAGTTTTTATCTTCACTGAACCTTAGCTTTAGACTCTGCAATACGGGGCTGGAAAGCCTCAAATCCCTGTCGATTTAGAGGTTTCCAGACTTATCTCACAGCTGGTCTCTCCTCTCATTGGATCTTGAAAGCCATGTGGCAGCAGTGGAAATTGAACTTTCAAACTCAATTTTATTTCTAAGCAAAGCATTTTAACTTTTAAAAAAGGTTTTAAGAGTTTTTTTTTTAACTTCTAAGAAAATTTTTAAAAGTTGTTTCCAAAACTTTCTTTGGTTGGTTTGGGATTTTTTTTTGTTTGTTTTTGCTTGTTTGTTTGGGGTTTTCTGAAGGGGTCTTGGGGGTTTTGGGGTTTTTTTTGAGTTTCTTTGTTCTGCCACTATGGAACATTCAGAATATTTTTTTCTCCATTTGTCCTTACTCAGAATCTTTGGATTCCCAATAACAAGGAAAAATATAATTTTCATCAGCTTTAATCCAAGTCCAAAAAGAGAAAGAAAGAAGGAAAAAAGTCCCAAACCTATAGTACAATTCTCTACTTGGGAAAGCTATGGAGCTTTCATTCTAACAGTGGAATTGAATCTTTGGTTAGAAAGAGAAACACTCAGAATGATTTTGCATTGAAAACACAGATGAACAGAAGAGCCATGGCCTTTGTCATCATAATCAGAAAAAAAAAGAGCTGATCTTGTTACTTACATAAGATAAGGATTTGTATTTCCCTGCTTTTCTTTTAAGTGTTGTTTTTTTTTTTTAATCTTGGCCAGTGAATAAAGAAATTATTTAAAATATTTCAGATGATGTCAAAATAATGAAAAAAACACACATTTTTTTTATTCATTGAAATGTTTTCATTAAACAAACTCAAATTGTGACCTTTTATTTTTATTCAGATTTGCTAAATTTTTATTTTGGAACATTGTGGAGGAAAAAAACGTCTGTGATACACTTCAGTCTGGTGTCCTAGGAAAAGAAGGATTACATTATCATTCTCTCAGTGTGTCTCTGCTTCCCTGTCCTCGTTCTCTCTTTCCACACCCCTAAAAGGTTTTGAATATAGTTTTGATGAAATGTACCAGAATGTTCTACAATTCTTACAGTCTCAGAAAAGTAGGCTTGTAAGTGAAGCTGGAAAAGAAACACTATTAACAGACCATTAGGGGTATAAGAACAAATATAAATCTTATTAAACATAGGAGAATTTGCACCAGAATTTCTCATTATGGCCCCACCACTTACAAATCAGCTCATTAACAGTGCTGGGAGATTCAGGATCTCTGTGTGATAGTCTTCTGGCTGAATGCATAAGGAGAATGCAAAAGTTTTAAAGAAACAAGAAACAGCAAAATAGAAACAAGGATAAGGCTCCTAAGATACACTAGGGAAGACAAATATTCAGGAATTGCCTTCAGCTAGGGATGTCTAAAAAGATGTTTTCTTCCCACATTTGATCACAGAGAAAAAAAAAAAAGAAAAGAAAAAGAGTCCAAACTATTGTTATTTAATCTAGAAATCTACTGAGGCTGAATGATCTGTGAGAATTATGGAGAAGTCTGAATTGCAAAAAGGCAGGTCCTGAAAGAAGAAAAAGCCTCCCTGTCACACATTGCTCCCCAGCAGTGATGGAGATCTGGGCTGAAAAAAACAAACAGGTGCTTTCAAGGAAGTATTCAGAGACAGAACACTGGACCCATTTCATCCTTTTTTTATAAGGTGTTATGACTGTGAATAGAAGAATCAGTCATATTTTGAAAAAAACACTTCACAGGTTATTAGTTAAACATGTATATATCTTCCATAAGAGTGGCCTTAAACTTCCGAGTGCAGCTGGGCTTTGAGCTAGGCAGGGAAGGTGTAGCAATACTGGGATCTCACTAGGAGTGGGTGCACTTAGGGGCTCATACAGCCCCAGGCAGAGGAAGAATGAAAATCACACTTGAAAAGGGTTGAAAGTAGGGTTTAAAAAAAAGAGGTAGCACTGCAAGCCTGAGGGAAACATGGTGTAAAGCCCAAATCCATTTAAAAATCAAAAAAAACCCTAACTGGAAAAACAGTCTTTGAATGATTGACAGAGGAAACAAGACTTTTTTTGGAGCAGCTCCTGGCGAGTTCTCACCTCACCATTTTCTCTTCAAAACAAAACTCTCCACTTTAAGTAGTTCTTAGCCAGGTTTGTTGACTGGGTGTACAAATCAGAGGGATTAGGGGGGCAGTACAGAGCCAGGTGAAAGTGTGATTGCCCGTGCAAGGCAACAAAACCAGCCAGGTATTGAGTGCTCTGTAGCAACTGCCCCACAACAGTATTCCCTTATAGCAAGCAACAGCAGGATAAACTGGTCTGCAATTACCAAGAGGGTTAATTCACTCCTTTCAACATAAACATAGATCTAAAATGAGATTATATTACATCAGAAACAAGGCAAAGTTTGAGGATATATGTTGAAAATTGGTCTAATGACTCTTTTGTCGTTGTAATTCATACCTTTCACCTTGCTAATATTCAGCAATTGCAAACTGGCATACTACCAGAAAATGAAAGTAGTATCTTTCACCTGTCCTGCTTGCTTTATCTGCTCCTTCCCCTTCTTTCTTAGGTACCTTTCAGACATGATGGACTTCCTTTTAAAAGCTATTAGTCATTTCCAATTCGTGATCATTGTACAGCCAGCTGCCTGCTTGTTTTTATAACAGGAACCTTTTTTTTTGGCTAAGCTAATGACATCAAAGTACCTCTGCAGTTCTGTGCATTTTACAGTCCCTGACTAACAGCACATTACACCAAAAGAAATCAAGATTCCTTAACATGTCCTACACCCACCCAGGATACATGGCCCCAAGGCATTTTGTTGAATACAAAGAAGAAACTCACGGGGACAGTTTCTGGAGATACTAGACATTATCAAAGCTTTTCTAAAGCAGGCTCAGAGCCACTGGCCTGACCCTGCCTTTGCAGAGACTCAGAACCCAAGCCATGAGCTCGTCTGCCCATGTATGGAACACCATACAAGGGGTCTCCAGCCATAAGCACCTCCACTGTGGGGTGGGGAGAGCATATGGTGGGCAGTAGGTGTGGTGGTGTGAGGATGAAACCCTGGAGAGGTGAAGAAGGATGCCCAGGCTATTTTGAAGGTTGTATTGCTGTCCTGGGCTGGGCCCCAGCTGCCTGCCTCACCTGGTCCCCTCTCAGCAGACAACTCAGAGCCCTGTGGAAGCTGTTATCATCTGCCACCAAGAATTACTTGCAGAGTTTCTCCTCCCTTTAGTCCTCCAGCAGATGTCTTGTGGCTCGGATTCAGGAAAATCACTACACCCATCTTGGAGACAGTAGACAGATCTTCCAGTGGCACTAGAAGTAAGGAAGGAATTTGCCATGCCCTTATAAAGACAAATTTTCCATGTACCCAGAGTCACATGGACTGCAGGGTTAGGAATTGCCCTGTTTCAATTAACACAGGCAGGCTGTGCTGCCACTGTGTCCTGAGGGTGATGGTAACATCTCCTACACTGATATATCTTTATATTCTATAGTTTGTTATTTATTAAGTATTCCGTTCCAGAAGAATCATCAGTACTAACCAGACCAGAGAGGAGTCCCCTTTGCCAGGAAGCTTCTCCTCTCAAGATTCCAATTCAATGAATCAGATTTCTATTTAGCTCATTTTTTCTGGCACAAAATACAGCAGATTCATTCCATGCAGACAAGTAACTGCAGAAAAGGATGCAAGCATCTTTCAGGGAGGACTAAGCTAGCAATCAAAGGGAAGAAGCTAGTACATCAAGTCCAATTTGATAGCTGTCTTTTCTTCAACCACAGAGAACTTGCCAAGTAGATGCATTCTGCTGTCAGTTTTTAGCTTTCTTTCTCCTCCTTATCACTCTGGTAGGAATCAACACTCATATTTTGTTAACACCTACTCCCCAGTTTAGGAAAGAACAGTGGCTATGTGGGCAGCAGGAAGAATTTGCAAGAGTTTTGTTACAGTACTGACATGCTCTCAATGGATATAGGGGCATACTTGATTAAAACATCTCACAAATCTGTTTTCTTCCCTTGGTTAAGCAAGATTTAATCTGTTAGAAGGTTTGGTGGAAATCTTTAAAAAATATGTGGCATGAAAATGCCAAATTGTGAGTCTGAGATTAATATACAGCCTTGCCTTTCCACTGAGAGCCTGAGGTGCATGCTGTTTGCTTACTCATCACTGTAACCAGCCTGGTGCATCTTTCCAGGTTTTCAATATTAGATTATCTGAGGATATAAAATCAAGTTGGGAGAATGAGTCAACTGATAGACTATTGCCTACTAAAGAAAAAGAACAAGAATGTCATTATATTTGCCTACAAAGAGCCACATGTACCTATGAGGTTGTAAAGATTATAAGCATGAACTTGTTTACTGCTAATATGCTCTGCTTCATGCCTCAAGTATTTCTTTTATATAATTTTTTGTTAATATCCTAGAGTTGATAAAACACTTCAGAGAAATTAAACTGATGAATACTGTTTCACTGGCCTCATTAAAAATTCAAGCAATAATACCACAAAAGAAGTAAAAGTTATTGTTAAAAAAACAAACTTAATGGTGTCAAATACAATTAAGAAAATGGCATATTAACTCCAATGTTAATAGGAGTACAGTTTTTATGGCTAAAATTATTTTTGCTATTATGGACACCACACCTAAATCTCTCCTTTTGTAGAGCTGAAATTAATATTTCACTTTACACATATATGTTATATATTACCAGCTAGAGCTGGGATAGACGATTGCTGTCTGGCACTTGCTGCTGCTATGCCTTCACACAGCAGAAAAAAAAAACAACCCAACAGCAGAAAGGAAATGACAGTGGTATTCAATTAATTGTCCCTCTGGAAGCTGGAAACAGTTGTCCACTCTGCCACTGGGAGCCTGTACATTCTCCCACTCTTTTTCCTGACATTCCTGTGCTATAGCAACCTGACACCTCCCCACAAGTTTTCTCTCAGGTCTGGTCTGACCAAAGGAACAGATACAGTGGCCTCACTTTGCAAGGAGCACTTTTCTGCATGCTCTCCTGTGGGGCAGGTGAGCTAAAACTCCAGGTCATTGAAGAAGACACATCAGGAGAAATCTGCTCATCTTTCTTCTGATGTGGCCAGAGCACTTTAGCTGCAAATACAATAATACCAGTGGGATCTTCAGGAAGAGTTGGAGGGAATCACAGCAGCAAGGTGGTCTGAGTACCTGTTTCCACATAGGTCTGGATTGAGCTGTCACAGCCTTCATCCGTGTCCACAGGCAGTGGGAAGGTCTGGCATTTCCCCACCAGGAGCATTTTGGAAGTAAAAGGCATCTCTGGAAGACTGACTCTGACTAGAAACCAAGTGCTCATTAAAGCCAATGACTCCCTCCCACAGGACATAGTCCTTCAGGAACAGGCTGCTCCAGTGTGGGTCCCCCATGGGTCACAAGTCCTGACAGCAACCCTACTCCCATGGAGACTTCTCTCTCCACAGGTCCTGTCAAGTGCCTGCTCCAGCCTGGGCTTCCCATGGGGTCCTTCAGGTACTTCCACCTGCTCTGGTGTGGGCTCCTCCATGCACTTCAGGCAGATCTCTGCTCCACTGTGCTCCTCCATGAGCTGCAGCCTCACAGTTTTCAGGTCAATCACTGTTCCAGTGCCTGGAGCGCCTTCTGCTCCTCCATATCCACTGACCTTGGGTCTGCAGGGCTGATCATCTCACACATACTCTCTCTCTCTCTATGGCTGCAGTTGCTTTTGTGCAGCAAGTTTTCCCCCTTCTTAATTATGTCATCCCAGAAGTCCTGCCACTTCTGCTGATGGGCTCAGCCTTGGCCAGCAGCAGGCCCATTTCAGAGCCAGCTGGAACTGGCTCCATCAAACATGGGGAAATTTTCTATCAACTTCTCACAGAATCCATGCCTGTAGCCTCTTCTCCAGCTACTAAAACTTCATTATGCAAACCCAATACAGCATTCCATCCTTGTGGCCTCCCAGGGGAGAGGCTGGTCATCAGTCCTCATCCAAGGTCTTCTCCTCCCATGGCCAGGAGCAGAGTCCTCTCTCATCAATGAGAGGAAGCTGATATTGCACAGGAAGAAAAAAAACTAATGTGGAAACAGCAAGGAAAACCAGCTAACTATGATACTGACGTGGGAGGAAGACGACTTGCCTGAGCCCTCCCGCAACATACAAACAAATGCCACAGGCCAAATCCAAAATGGCAGAGCAGAACCATAATTTCCATAGGTTTTTCTGTCACAGAAGCCATGACTACTAGCTATTAAAAAAGACAATTCTCAGTAGCTTCCTGTCATCTCAGATAGTGACAAAACAAGAGGGATGCAGGTGCTGCCAGCCTGTCCTGTGTCCTGACCATAGCAGCTGTCACACGGTGTTCCTGGGGAATGCCACAGTTCCAGAGAAGCAACGGTCCCTCACTGCTCCTGAGGGTGATCTCCATGGATAGAAAAATACCTTCCTACAGCAACATGCTTTTTTTCTTCCCCCTGGATAATTTCTCTCCAGGGAAGCCTAGCAAAATTGCCCAGTAATGCTTTCTTTGAGCATGAACTGCTTGTAGGATAGTTGCCTAGCTCCTTCCTGCAGCACTGTGATGGGAGGAAAAAGTATGCTCCCTTTAATTTAATAAGTAAAATAAAATTGAAAGAAAATGAAAACTATTCTTCATAAAATGCAGTCCTTTCTTTTTTCAATAAATAAAAATGCAAGTAAGAGTAGTGTCCCAAATAGTTCGGATAAACTTCAAAACTTCCACTTGATGAAAAAGAGTTACTGGAAAACATTTCTGAGCCAGGGAGAATTCTGTAATTATTAACAGGCAAAGTTCAAAAGATAAATCACACAGGGTCCTTGTTATTTTATCACGCAAAAGAATAATTCTGATAAGAAAAACTTCTTGGCAAGAGCACCCTCACTGTTGAACACATGATGGTTACTCTGGAAGAGAGAACAAGATCTAACTTGTTGTAATGGCACTGCAAATGCAGAAGAAAAGCAGGTTTTACTGAACACTGGTTCTAGACACTTATGTTGCTTTTTGTCCAATTTCTTGGACTACCTCTCACACAGCACCAGTGGGAGGAATGAAAATAGAAAAGCCATCTCCTTCATGCCATTTATTTTTCCTCTTTCTCATTCCTGCTGGTTTTATCATTGGGAAAGGATTCTCTTGGGGCTCATAAGACCATTTGTCAATGAATCACAGAAAACAACAGGCAGCTCAGTGAAAAGCCACACTGGGGGAAAAGAAATCCAAACCACAAGCCATCAAGGTGAGTTAGTATTTCCGCCCCTGGTTTTGCAAGAGATTAACTATTAATAAAGATTTAACTAATCCCTGCTTTGCCTGTACAGCTGAAATATTAATAATGGCCATACATCTTGTAGATCTGTTGTATTTCCTCCATGGCAAGTCTGCAACAGTGAATATAGCTCCAGGCTGTTTCTATATTACTGAAACTCCCATCATTGTGCTTTTCTGACCTTTTCCCCCCATTATCATTAAAAAGAAAAAGGAAAGAAGTGTTTTCTTCCACTCAGACTCTGTTGTCACTTTCCATTCTCACCATATGTTATTTTTCTTCTCATTATCCCAGCCACAACAGTAAAACTACAAAATGAAGCACGGACAAAAAGCCTGGAACTATCTTAGAATGACCAATGTCACAAGAATTACCTAACTAGCCAGCTTCCCTTTGCAATAAGATTTGATATGATACCCTACATGACAACATGTAGGGTATTTTTAGTTCTGACTTTACTTCTGGCTCTCTCTTGTTTACATATTTTTTGTCATCTCTAGAAGTTTATTTTCTTTGATTTCACAAATGTTCTTATGTTTTAGGTTGCATGAATGTCTGAGGTTTCTATAACAGACTAAACCTTGGTCTTCAGAACAACCCACAACTTCTAGTTCTATACTAAAAGCCTTTTAACCACAATCCATAAAACATGCACCACTATGGAAAATTTTTATTGATAGCCTTTTTTTCCTCTCCTGGTTAGGAGGTACCTCAAACTTCAGGACAACCTCATTTCTAGCCTAATAAATGCTTCTAGTGCTATTAGCTGTACCCCAGCTTCATCCCTGTGTCTCCTCAGGGTGGGAGGAAGGGCAGGGAAGGTGGGCATCCATTGCCTTCCTAACAACACCAAAGGAGGTGCAGGGATTTCAGTCACAGGTGTCTTGGAAATGGGCTAGCTACTGTATTTGGAAGCCAAGTGAAATGCAGATGGCACTCTCAGTATTTTGAGCTGTTGTGATCTCATAATATGACACCAAATAAAAGAAAAACAAACCTGACTACATCAGATTTGACCTTTTCCAGTTCTGGACAAAACATTATCAAGGACACTTTTGGCTTTCATCTCCCTTCAATTAATATGTACGTCCCTAGCAAATATTTTATGAATCTCATTGGTTTCTGTGCAGCAAAACAAATGTTAAAAGAAACCAATCTAATGGAAATGGGTTTACTTTTGGGGAGTTGGGCCTTTCATTATGTTTTTTTTTTTCCTTTCCTTTTTAAATTTTTTTTTTTTGATCTTTATTCTTTTGTCCCAAAATTACTAAATTGGTTCCCAACTTGGAACACAATTGTTTATGACAATAAATCAGTTGACTTCACTGTTTCAGTGCCATCCAAAATGACTTTGTAATCTGGAAAAAAAAAATTGTTCTGAGGAGAAAGGGAGCAATGGACATTTCCCAGGCTTTTTTGACCTTCTGAGCAAGAATTGGAACTTGCCTAGTGGTTTAGATGCTAATCTATCTACCCAGTGTGTGGGTGTGCTCTGAGTCACAGCCAACATGTGCAGTCACTTCTAAAACAGGGCTTCCTAAATATTTTTGTAAGGGTAGCTTTTGTTTAACTTTCATTTGGCAGAGTCCCACATTGGGAACAGTCAAAAACTCAGGAAGGACCATATGTTGTGTGTAGAGCTGCAAAGGACAATTTTGAAAGTTTTCAAATCTTTTTCTCTCAAACCAAAGAAAAGGCTCGCCCTTCTCTCTAACATGATTCAAGATATTGCTTTTCTCTCACACACTTCTGTGGCCAGAAAACCACATCTGTCAGACTTCAAGTGTGCAACAACTGTCTGTCCACAGTGAAGATAAATGTCTTTCTGTCTGGGTGGATTTTATTGTTGTTAGGGGATTTTTGTTTGGTTTGTTGTTTGGCTATTTTTTAGTGTTTTTTTTCATTTTGTTGGTTTTTGGGTTTTGTTTTCTTGTTTCTTTTTTTGTTTGTTTTGTTTTTTTTTTGTATATTTGTTGTATTTATTTTTTTAACCCGTGTCCATCTACGAAAACTCAAGGGGCATTCTGCTGAGGATGTTCCAGGCAACTGTAACCATGTAGGTCTGAGCAAACAGGATACAGCAGCCATACAGCAGCGGGTACTGCAGAGATTTCTGCAAGGAGAAGTATTTTCTTGATATTTTTCTCCCTGTTACATAACTGGGAATGGGGATAATGAGCATGTTTCAGTCAAAGCATCAGAGGTGTTACAAATTGCTTTCTCTCTAGGAGGCCCTGTTATTAACCCAGTTACTCCTGGTTAATAATACCTGCTGCTTTGCAAATAAGCCTGAAAAATGCACTGGGGCCAGATTCAATAAAGGGCTTTGGTGACTCAGCATTAAGTTGGTGTAATACCCCATATTTAAGATCTCAGGCCTTTGAGCAGAGTCTGAATCCTGAGCAATAGATCTATAAAGTGCACAAAGAGTTAGGAGCTAGCAATAACAACCCCAAGCAGCTTAGCATGTACCTGCACAGACCTAGCCAATAAAGCTGGCTGGGTGGGGAGAGAAACCTTAAAACCTACCTGTCAGACCTGCAAGGAGATACTTGCATTTGGTTGGGATCTGCAAATTGGATCCCTTCCAAAACATAACTTTTTGGGCTTTTTTGCCCCCTTTACTTATTTTCCTTTTTCTTTTTTTCTCCTTCCCTTCAGAGAATTGAGCAGGCCTTAAGCTTTTTAATGCTCCCTCCTTGCCACAGCTGTCACACGCCCATAGGAGACCCTTCTGCTAAAGCAGTGACCTGGGAATTGGATGTCCTAAGTTTGGCTCCTTGCTTTGGCTGTACAGTGTGCGTGGGAAGGGGGATGCTGTTTCTGCCCACCCTCCTCCCCACCAAGCTTATGCCTTTAGCAGCTCTAAAGTAGGTCAGTCTGAGTGGGCTGGAGGGATGTGCTCCTCGTCCTCCATCTGCAACTGTGCAGGAAACCTTTCAAGAAACACTAGCCCATAAAGAGAAAGATCTTATTAGGCAACTGAGTCAGGTTTCCTCATGCTCAGGACACTCACCTGGCATGAGGGCATCCAGGTTTCTGGCCCTTCTTTCTGCTTGGCTTCTTGTGTTTTAACCACTCATGGTTGAATGTGAATGACAAGAAAAATAAGTCCCAGCAGGGAAACTAAAACTCAGGCCTGTCCAGCTCTGCTTGGAATGAGTAACCAGCACCAGGCTGGTGGCATGGTTGAAGTAGGACTGTCTGTTGCCAGAGGAGCCTCTCTGCTGCTGGCATGGCTTTGTCTCAAGACATTGAAAAGATTTGAACATTCTCTGTTCAAACAGGGAATCAAAATCTCCAAGTCCTCTGAAGTAAATACTCAGTCTACTATGAAGTGCTCAGGCAAAGAACAGGAATTTTGAATTTTGGCAGCAAAAAACAAGAGTCATTGTACATTATAAGGTAAGAAATATGTCCCTGAAAGCTGAGTATGGTCAAATTACATTTGTGGGACCAATTGTCCCTACAATAGGCTTAGTTAGTGGTATGTGCAAAGTGACACTTGAATTACTCACTCAACTCCACTAAGACTGGGACATCTCAGGATATAAACAGACATACTCCTTCAAGATCTTGGTAAATTGAAAAGCAAATAAGTTTTTGAACTTCTTCAGCTTTGTTGGGATTTTAGTCTTAAATATCACAGCTGGGTCAAGTCCCAGGTCAGAAAATCTGGTACGGATTTGACACCTTGCTCCTTTTAAATGAGCAGCAAGGGATAGAGTCTCCTGAAGACTGCAGTCCTCCAAATTCCATCACTCTGGAAGGAAACACCGTACTGAATTTTGTTCTTAGTTACATCATTACAAGTTTGACAGCATAACTGGGCCAAAAATATGATAGCAGGATTGGTTTGTAGGGTTTTTTTGTTTTGGTTATTTATTTTTCATAGGCAAGGTTATGCTATGGTATAACCTTGGTATAACACAACAGCTTCATGTGGCCAGTGCAGCAGAACCTCTACCCCTTGGGAATCCAGTACAGCAGAAACCTCACAAATGTGATGGAAGAAAAAAACTTCAAGAGAGTCAGAAATCTTCCTGACCCCAGGACTCCAGTGGGCCGCAAATGTGTGTATGATGCGACATGAAATGTGACATGTATGTTGAGCTATACTGCAGATACATTCTGGGTCCATTTTAAACTTCCTTCTGCTGTTTTCTCCCTGAACTATGTTTCCCTTTCTTGCAGAGTTAGCCTAGGCCAGCTGCCCACTGTCCCTCAGAGCCCATCTTCCTGCACGGGGAGCTGCACACCTCCAGCTGCCGGGAGCATTCCAACCCGCGTTACCGCAGCAGCACAAGCAGCAAAACATTAAACACAAGGATGCTGTGTGGGCAAAGCCCCTGCATCCTCCAGGTTCCTGAGCAGCCTTTATGCAGCTGCCAGGCCCCTGGAGGAGCCTGAGGAGTTTGGGCGATTGCTCCATCTCCTTTTCCAGCTAAGCCTGGAATTTTTCTGGGACAAGTAAGATAATCTGTGCAGAATGAGTAGTCAGCAGTGGTAATACCAACTTTATGCGGAGAAGATTTTTAGTGGCCATTCTACTCAGGAAGAACATAAGCTGTTTCCCCAAATATACTTCTCTGTAACCATTGACAGACACATTTGTCCATCTATATCTTCCTGGGCTCCACCCTTGCCTTGCATAAGCCCTTCTTCCAAAGATAATTCAACACACAGGAATTCACATGGAAGTATCTTTCAATGTGGCTCTGAGTGGAGAAGCATGTGAATAGCATGTGTATTGCTTTTGGCTTGTTTTCAGTTTATTTTTTCTTCCTTTGGACATATCTGATCTTCAGAAATTAAGGAGTGATACCGGCTTCATTTCCTATTAGCTGACTACAGCTATAGATTGGATTGACATACACTGATGTGTTAATTTGGCAAGATATCAAAAAATCAGATAAAAAAAGCTGACAGGCAGCACAGTTCCCTGGAAAACAGATTTCCTTAAATAAATATTTTGTTTTGACAGCATGACAGCCCTGTTCAAGAACTGTATGTGTATTAGAACTGTATATTTTGATTTCTTCAAGACATGCAATTTAACTATGCATGACTTTTTAATTCAAAATGTGCATTTACTGGAACTTACAAAGAGTGTTAGATAGATTAGAAATTGATTCCCTGTTAAGTTTTAAAAAGATTGGTGTTCACCAGGAGATAACTAGGGCTGTTTTCCTTGTGATCCACCTGAGACCAGTCCTTAGTCTGACATGATTAAATATGTTAATCCACAATCCAAGCAAAACAAAAGAAGTCTTTCCAAGTAAATTTGAGAAGTGATTAAAACAAAGTGATATTGCTAACAGGGAATCACTCTGCTTTGAGGATGATCATTAATTTAAAAGTCTAAGTCTAAAAGAATGCCTTCTGACATGATCAAAAAAACATTTAGATCTGCAAATTAAAAAAAATGAAAATAAACAAATGAGACTGAGAATGTGCAAGTGTCTGAGAAAACTGTTTCAGATAAAGGCCTTTTAAATACTCCTCCTAGGCAACCACCACATTTTTGTCTTCTCAAGACAGAGAGAACAGATGTTTCCCACATCTTCTCATCAGCACACGCATGCTGCTCTTAGACAGCAAGAATGAAATATATTAATTTTTCAATATTTTTTCAAATCTGAAACCTAAGTAAGCCATCCTGAAAGTGTGTTTGACATTTCGTAGCTGAGAAACAGTGGTCAAAAACATATGAACAAAAAAACCCTACCCTCACTACCAACACAATTTTTGGTTGAAATACCTTTGTTTGGTTCTAACAGAAAGTTGATTTGCTTTTAGAATAATTGAAAATAATATATACTGTGTGATAGAAAATTAAACTACAAGCACAAAAGTGTTGGGGTTTTATTTGAGGGCTTTTTGTTTGTTGGTGAGTTACTGTTTGGTTTTGGGCTTTGGGAATCCACAAATATTACCTAAAGAAGCAGCCTAACATAAGATATTCAAAATACACAAAAATTTATGAAGCCATTATTAAAATAAATAATAATGCAAAGGGAGAAGTGCAAAAAAGATAGCTTATGTTATTTTCCTTAGAAATTTACATTTGCAAGCAGCTATTTAGGAATACTATGTGACTATGTCACATAGTTTAGAAGTCTTTATCCCTTTCTAGGAGCAAGAACATACTTGATACACTTTTTTCTTTCTAAGAGGAGTAACATCCATTGTAATGGCTAATTTGCTATTTCTTCCTTTGAAAGCCACCTCTGCCAAGGGAGTTTCTAACAGCTTCAACAAAGTTTGCTCCAAATACCTGGCGAGATAAGGCCACAGAAAACCCCAGCTCATATTCCCTTCAAGGGAAGAGAAAGTATCCACCCGTGGACTGAATAACATGACACTACAGCACTAGACCCTCAGGGTTCTATGAAAAATGTGCCATGTGACTAACTACAGGCTAATTTTTCAATGTTCTGACCATTCTGGTGTGTCAAAAACCCCCAAACATCTAAGTTTTTCCTTGCAAGACTTTTAGGGAGACAAAGCAGAGGGCACATAGAAATGCATTGCAGATAGCTGGACCTTTGGTTCGGGTATAAAGTTTTGAGTTTCTTGTTGACTTCACATCACAACAACAACTCCCAACAAGTAGGTCCAGACTTCCAAAGGTGTACCATGATTAGCAGAGAGAATTTCTTAAAAGACTCAGGTTTTTATTTATAAGCTTAAACCTCCAGTGGGTTGACCTTTTGGATCAATCCAAGACATCACTTGGTTTTGAGCTGAAAAGTATCACCCACTGAGGCATAATTTGACCCTTTACAGCTAGAATGGACCCATGCAGTGCTCTGTTTGTCTTTTTAACATGTCAGATACACACCCTACCTGTTCTGGGCAAGAGCTTAATACTGCAAATGCAGCAAGGCTGGTCCTCCACATAGTCCTTTCCTAAGCCCATGGGGTAACTCAGTTGGCTTCAGGGGGGGTCACTGCTGATTCATGTCACCAGAAGTTGTAATTAGTGGACCCAGCTCATCCATCCTGAGGTATTACATGGCTTCCTTCCTCCTATGGATTTAGTTCCTTTGGGCTTGATTTGATTTCTCCATGCAATTTTTTCAGCTCCTACAACGCTGCATGTCACATTTCTGTGAATTTGACAGCCAAACTGAGACTGAGAAATCTCTCATACACATGAAAATACAATGACACAGAATAAGAAGTTAAATTTCATACACAAAACTGAGCAATTCAAGAGGTTCAGTGATCTTTTATGTCTTCCACAAAAGAAAATTGTATGATTTTAACCCACTATGATTCCCATTCTCTATTTAACGTTAAAATGAAGAACACAAAGAAAAAAAAATCAGTCCATGAAACAAAAACAATCATTTATATTGGTGGGGTTACAGCAAAGCTAAAAATAAAGTATTGCCAGCCTACTTTTTAAAAAACTTTTAACAGGACACTTGGCAGCAGAAAGGAAAGTGTGGTTTGCTTGGGGTTTTTTAATAGCACAGATATTTTAACTCCAGGTTTCATTTAAACTCTGTCACAGTCAGGTGGTTATGAGCTTCTAAGTCAGCTCAACAGGACACCGTGGTAAGGATGATTTTTATCTCTCTCTTGCCTTTTTCCCTACAAAGTAGGGAATAGAAAACTAAAGTAAAAACGCCGCTCCACAGGTAAACTGCATTTTGCTGTCCTATTCTGTTCCCAAAAATGAACACAGAGCCCTGGGCAAAGTGATATTTTTACAAACAGAACAAATACAATCCTTCAATCTGGAGTAAATTTAAAATAACTTTCTCATGAAGTAAGCTAGGCCATTCAAAAAGCAATATTTCTTTAGTTGAAAGGGAGAAGGGTTTTTGGGGTTTTTTTGTTGGTTTTTTTTTTTTTTTTGCACTGAATTTCATTCTGGCAGTGCACTGAAGTGGCTTCAGGACATACCAGTTCCATTTCTACATTTGCTTAATATTTTGTTCAGACATGTCCAGTCCACACTTAGTTACCTGAATTTATTGTAGTCAGCTACATTTCTACCTTTCTGTCATACTCATCTTCAGCAGGCTGGAAATTTGACTTGGTTTTTTTCACTAGTATTTTAAAACATTCCCAGGCATTTTAAAAGTCAATACATACAGATTTTCTTTGGTTTGTTGTCTGTATTATATTTTCTAGTAATAAAAATAAAATTTCTTGTTCACTGAGAGGTTCTCTGACAGCGTGCTTTCAGAAAGAAGGGATGGATTTGGGTATATTCCCACTGTACCCTAATTTCAGCTGATATTTGGATAAAATATCAGAAAGCCTGCCTATCTCTTAGGAAAAAGAGGCATTGCATTGCTAGAAAAGCCTAAACCGTTGGTTTTAATCACGCCATGTCTTTCTTGAAAGTGCTTTCTTTGCACTACAGTCTGCTCCTTAAGTAACTAAATCAAAGCTTGCTGTTCATGTTCTCTACCACACAAGCAGCTCCACACCACAATACTTTGCAAATACAAGCAGAAAGTCGAAGATTAAAGCAAGTTTCTTCAAGAAGCTTTTATATCAGAGTTGTGCATACAAGCATCCTTTCTTTTGCTTACAAGCACGCTAATCATATTTCAATTGCATGCCTACAATATAAAGTTAATAGCTTCCTTATTTCCTTCTTTCAGCATTTCCCCTCTACTCCCTCAGTCTTTTCAATTATAGAACCTAGATAATTCCTTTCATTTCCTTCCTCCAGTGTCCTGTTTTCATTCCTTATACAAAATCATATTTGGTCACTTACACTTTTCTTGAGGATAAGCACACGATAGCAGCATCTCTTGCTCCACCATGGTGCTGTCTGTTGCAGAGGCCTGTGGTCCCTTGAATAGCGCTTTAAGAAAATATTTTGGGAAGCTGAACTCACTCATGCAGGCTTCTGATCTTCTCCAGTACTTTTGGCTTCTCTGTGTGCTGTCACATGTTATCCTCCCTCCTGAGAAACCTGTGAAACAGGTCTGGCAACACACAACTTATGTGTCAGAAGAGTTTTAATTGATTCATTGCAACAGGTACCCACCCTCATTAAAAAAAAAGCTGTTGAAAGGAGTAGTCTCTTAGCGCCTCATTTGAAATTACAGAACCTGCCCAATGTCACAGCTGGTGCACTTTAAAGGGAAACTACTTGCTGGGTTTGCGAATACACAGGAAATTATTTCAAATCAACCTTAACGTGCCAAATAAACCACAAATAGCGGTAGAGTTTGGATGCTTCTGCGCTGTGGGAATGCAGGAATCCTTCTGCTGTGCAATGAGGCGGTGAAGGCTGCCACTGCAACTCTCCAGGGCACGATGTCCTGTGGACAAAGCAGCTCCACATTGCTCTACAGAGTCCTCTGTCTCCATGATCAGCCACTCTGATCACTATTGAAGGGGAAAAATTGTGTGGGCCTGATTTCTGAGGAATGCATCTTCAGGAACATGAGGTTATTAGTGCCTCAGTGCTTGCAGGGAGGATTCCTCCATGCAGAAGCCATGGAGGTTGCTCTGCCTTTCAGTAGTAGCCCGTGTCTACCCATCCAAGGTTCAGTGAGGAGCCTCCAGCACTATTCTGCAAGCCCCTCTCAGACAATTTACCATTTACCTGTTACCCCTGTGACCAGTAAGAACTACAGGTGGACCCTGACTCTGATCCCATATCAGCTTCACATCAGGGTGCCTCTTGTAGTATCCCCATAGCAGTTCCCTACTGCTTTTACAAGCTGGTGATACCATCTCCAAGTGAGGTTGTGGTTAGCAAGGAAGCAAAAAGCAGGAGACATGGGATTTATGCCTGACTCTGCCTCTAATTTGTCCTGTCACCTTGGGCAAATTGTTTTACCTCTTGGTGTTTCTGTTTCCCCATCTCTACCACGTGCATAATTACAGTTCACTTTCTTTGAAAATGCTTTGAAATCACTTTACAAAATGCAGCATGAAAGAGGCAGCTATCATTATAGAATACTAGTAAAATATTGGGATGTGGCAGACAATAAACACTGAGCATATGAGATTTTAAGCATATAAAGTGCTTTGTTTAAGAAGAACTTGACCTTACTGTAATAATGATTTTTAAAAAGATATACTCCTACACAATTTGGCAAAAGCTCAGAGTCTATTTTCACAGCGAAATGACGAGAGAAAAATCTAAATCAATTCTCACTTCTAGGATCACTACGCCCTCCTGGAAATAACAATTCCACCAGAGGCTCCTCGGTGAAAAATGATATAATATGGCAATTTCCTGCTTTTCTTTCACCTAGGTTAATAAAATCTCTCATTTTACAGCCTGTGACTACTTACATTATATTCAATAGGTCTAAATCCTCACCCTCATTTTCTTTCTCTCTCTTTGAAAACTGAATCTCAACAACTCTTACAAAGATGGGCTTTGTTTTACTTTATTCATTTGCAGGTAAGATTGAACAGATTGATGCAAAGTTGTGTTTTCCTGAGGTTAAATTAACTCATATGAGAGCCTTATACTGCTTTTAATACTTCAGTGAACAAAATGAAAAGGATGCCCAGAGAAGTTGTGGCTGCTCCATCACTGGAAGTGTCCAAGGTTCAGACTGGTCAGTACTGTAAGGAACCTGGTCTAGTGAAAAATTTGTCTGCCCACAGCAGAGGGCTTGGGTTAGATGATCTTTAAAGGTCTCTTCCAACCCAAACCATTTTGTGGTTCTGTGCATGTATTCACCCACTTCTGCAGTGTTGCTCATCGAGGAGCGTTGTAAAGGACACACACACAGAACTTATTTTCCCCTGGAGATTAGAGCAAATAATTTTTCACCTGCTCTGCTTGGGAAGACAGCGGTAGCTGGGCTGTGAGAAGAGCAAGAGGATCTGCTTGACTTTCCTGCCTGAGTTTCTGTTGCCATAACCCATGTACTTTCACCATCAGGCTGAAGACATCTCAAATGATGGCAAACTTCTTGAGATGATACACTGAGGACTCATAGAAGCTTGAAAAATAAAACAAATTTGCAAAAGCTTTCAGGACTTTCACAGACCACACTATTGTTTGTGTGGTCTGTGAAGAAGCAAAGTTACTGCTTTTTCCCTCTGCACCCTCATTCTGTAGGACAGTTCTCAGTAGATATTTATTTATCCGCTGTCCTGTTTATACAAAAACCTTTAACATGGGTGATAGCCCAGAGATTAGGCTGGGCAATGCTGAACTGAAGATAAATGGATGTGTAGAAATAGCTTTTTGTGAAATGTCCTTTGATTGCACTTAAAACTGACACATTCCAAAAGTGTCAGTATGTTTTAAGACCCACCTGAGTCTTAAAACATAATTCTCTACATGGCTTAACATGGCCAACCAGCATTATTATAGAGCAAGATAATAAATGCATAACCTACTTGCTTCTTACTCCATAATCCACTAACTTCAGAGTCATGTTCCAGGATGTCCTAAGGTTACTGCACTGACAATAGTATGAGGTGAATAACTTAGAGCTGCAAGATCAGAAACTCTTGGAAGAGCATTTGCAGAAGAATGTGTATTCATTTGCATCATCTAAATACAAATACTTGCAGTAAGTGACTTCTCAATAATCACATTCTCAAATTAAGTACATTACCAAACTCATATTGGGCATCAGATAACCATAGTTTGAATGTCAGTGGAAAGAACTGTTATAAAAAAAGGAAAATTTTTCTGTAGAAAGATAGTGTAAAAATTGCACAGGCAATACTTTATTTTTATTTCTCTCTGTGTAATTCTTCCTGTGAATGAAACATGCAAGAAATTAAAACAGTTCCTCAGTCTTTGAAAATAAAAGGTACAGTCTGAGTTGTTTACAACTTTTTACAGCACAGAAGAGAAAACTATTAATTGAAGCTGTGCTATTTTTTTGAGGTAACACTTGGATGAGTGAATGCATTTGATTAAACATCAAATCCTATAAATCTGAAAACCTTCTAACAAGTCAAGTGAACCAATATTGTCAAGTTTAGCCAGAACACCAGGAAGAGTCAAATTTACATAAAATATCATTCTGTTGCAATCATGAAATTAAGAGTATTAAGTGGTATCAGCCATCTATGTCTTTGGACAGACTCCAAACATTTAAACTGATGCATACATTTCTGTGTCAGTTACTACAAAGTGTTCAACTGACAAACATCCCATAATTGCAGTCCTCAATCCTCCAAGAGGCTCGTATCTATAATTATAACCATTGCCGGAAGAAAATCCAAAACAAACTGGGCAATTGATGCTTGTCTCCTCTTCTGTCACTGAAGTGACAAAATAACCAAGTTGTGCTCTCATCTGCTTCCTTATAATGCTACATTTGCCCTCACGTCAGTATCTGGCTGTAACCTACAATCATGTGTCATTAACTTTCTGTGGAACTGATCAAAGGCTGTTCAGGTCAAGGCTGATTTGAGAATATGCCAAAAATCTGAGGGTGGGCCCTAACTGACATTCAATGGATCAGGCTTAAGCAACTGTTTCTTTAAACAGATTTTCCACTACAGGTAATGACTCTGTTATCCAGTGCTGTGTGAGCACCAAGTCTTGAATACATTGGTGCAGAGAGGTATGTTATGGTGTCATCCAGACCATTTGGGTAATCTTTGCCTTTCTGTTCTAACTGAAGAACCTTAAAATGTTTAATTCAACAGGACAGTGATTGTTTGAAAAAAGATTTTGGGTACTACTGCCCAGGTTACAGGATGGGGGCAAGCAGAGGAAAGAGAGCCAGAGCTCTCTTTGGAAGAGATAAAGTTCACTTGGTGAGAAACTGTGCTGAAACTGCTGCCTTGGCCTGGAAGCAGCGAGCTGAGAGGTTATGGAACAGGGAGATGCCAGCCATGGTGCTGGGCGGGCGCACATCCACAGCCACTGCGCGGGTGGGAGGCCCAGAGCTGCTGCCTGTAAAAGGTTCAGGACGTGCAACCTTGTTCCAGCTACCTGTTTAGAGGAGAGGCTGTATCCCGAATTCCAGACACCTGTGGTGCAGATCCCAGCGTGTGAGGTGGTCAGCCCAGGCTGTTTCCACAGTCATAGAGAGAAGCAGGCATGCTGAGGGCATGAGTTGTGTGAGCTGCTCCAGACACGTCCTTTAGGAAGAGCTGAGCCATGCCCTAGCTCCCTTTGTGCACCCATTCGCTCTCTGCTGCCTGTAAGGGGGACTTCCCCATGACCAGCTCTGAGGTGAGCTGGTCTGCATTTACTAAGATGAATTCTACTTTCCAGACACTGCACAAAACCAAACATTTGTTTTTCGAATCCACTTTTCTATCTATTTTCTCAGACAAGGGGATGAATAGTTTCCACCAAGCCGTGCCCTGCAGACACCAGGATAACCCTGGGACTATAAAATCCAGAGGAACTACAAAGCAATACAGAGCAATAGCAATGTTGAACATGTCACTGACTAGGAGTAAAATTAGGGGACCTGCATAGATCACCTGAAATTTATCCTACAACAAGATTTTCTGAACATGATATTAAAATGTTGAAAATTTTGTTAGGTTATTTTGGTTGTTTGAGTTTTTTTTTAATTTAAATTAAACAACTCAATATTGATTTCTCAAGATCACAAACCAAATGCCATCACATACTTTTACACAAAATCTAGTTCAAGCATCCATTTGCAGGGTAATTTCTGTGTGATGTGTATCTGCTGTCAGATACAACGCAGATTTCTGAAGAGCGAAGAGTGGTAAAATAACTTGATACACTGGCTACTTCATCTGGAGTAATTTCAGTGAATGCAGCTTTTAATACCAGCCCATTCAACACTACTATCAAAGTTTTTCCTTCTAAACTTCCAGCTCCTTAAGGTAAATGGGCAAATCCCAGCAGGTTGAAAGGACCATGGGAATGAAGTCAGCCTGCTAAGTTGCTACAGAAACCTGAAGGGCTCCAGGGACAAAAGGTTGGGAGGAAGTGATGTGCTTTCCCACTCTCTGTGAGGGTGATGCAATATGTTGTTATCCAGTGCTACCTTTTTTTTCCTTAGCTTCAGCTTAAGGGATCAACAAACACACCTGAAGGCAGCAGGGATGTGTTTAAACAAAGGACAAGTTAACAGATTCAAACCTCAGACTTAAAACAGGCAAACAAAAAGACTGTATAAAGGAAAAAGAAGGCAGTTGTAGTAATTGCAAGGGCAAAACCATGCAGAATATTGAACCCAGCAATAAACTGCTGCCAGCACACACAGATTCCACTTAAGTCTGTAGGCGGTTTCACTGCCAAATCCTGCCTGTTGAGGGGGGCACAATCAGGTAGAACATTTTTTTAAGGATTAAGTCCTCTTTCCAACTTTTTTCTCTCCATATTTGGTTATGTTGTGGTGGGAGTGTTTGGCTGACCGACTGGTGAGCCAAGAGGGTTGATGCCTGCATTTGCTTTTGCTGTACGCTCCCATCTGCAGCAGTTCCCCTCACAGCCCCACTAACTGGCCTCATTACTTGCAGCTTTAAATTGCTCAGGTCAGTAGCTCTTTTTTTTGCAGTAGTGAACCGTACTACTCCAGTATAGATAAAATAATGTCAGATGGAAATTGTGAGACTCCATCTTACAGTTAAAATTTCATGCTCTGGAGGTAAAGATTGTTCTTGATGAAAAAAGTAGGCAGAAGTAGATATTCATGTATCAGCTCTGGAATCCTTTATAAAGGCAAATAAGGGCAATATACATTAAGTTCTCTTTTAATGTTCCTACATTAAACAGAAAAGGAAGGACTTTATTTTTTGTTTCCATTCAAAATGTATTGCTAGAGAGCAATGTGTCCACCACTGGTTGTTCTTGTACCATTTTCCACAGTTAACCTCTGCAAATCACCCTAAAACAAAGGAGTCAAGAAGCCCAATTGATGTAGCTCAAAAAGGGAGAATAGCTGGAGAAGAGAAGGCACAGATAGATCCCTTGGCTGTTGAAGCCTGTTAGATGCCCCTTTCAGAGCCCATTTGCAGCTGTTTCCATCTCTTAGAGCTTCTGAGTGTACATCAGGGACCAGAAGCCTCCTCAGGTAGTACAGGGTCGTAAGCAAAGCTAGCTAAACTTCCCTGCTGGACACATTCCTCTTGCTGCTTATAATTTTAAGTGATTGTCTGGAATTTAATCTATTTTTCAACTACAATTAGCATAAATTGCCACTTCCTCACCATTAGTGCTGAAACTTATTTTTGTCATGAATGAAAAAAACAGAGAGGTATAATAACAAGAGGAAAAGGGTAGTCTTGCCTATTAGTCATTGCATGTAGCCAGGTTCTTTTAAAAAACAATAATTAAGCATAAACAGACTAGATCATAGAATCATTGAATACCCTGAATTTGAAGGCACCCACAAGGATAATTGAAGTCCAATTCCTGGCCCTGCACAGGACATCCCCAAGAATCACATCATAAACCTGAAAGCCTTGTCCAAATGCTTCTTGAACTCAGGCAGGCTTGGTGGTGTGACCACTTCCCTGGGGAGCCTGTTCCAGTGCCCAGCCACCCTCTGGGTGAAAAAACTTTTTCTAATATACAACTTAAACCTCCCCTGACACAACTTCAGGCCATTCCCTTGGTCTTGTCACTGGTCACCACAGAGAAGAGATCAGTGCCTGCTTTTCTTCTTCACCTTGTGGAGATGCTAAAGACTGCAATGAGGATTTCTCTCAATCTCTTCTCCAGGCTGAACAGACCAAATGACCTCAGCTGCTCCTCTTTTGGTTTCCTCTCAAGGCCCTTCACCATCTTTGTTGCCTTCCTTTGTATGCTCTCAAACAGTTTAATATCTTTCTTGTATTGTGACACCCAAAACTTCACACAATATTCAAAGTAGAGGCTGGCCAAGTGCAGAGCAGAGGGGACAATCCCCTCCCTTGCCTGGTTGGCCATTCTGGGCCTAATGCCCTCCAGGATGTGCTTGGCCCTCCTGGCTGCAGGGCACTGCTGAATCATAGTCGATTTGCCACTGACCAGGACCCCCAGTCCCCTTTCTGTGGTTCTTCTCTCAAGTATCTAATTTCCCAGTTTGTATGTTTGTTTGTCCAATTCTGGGTACAGAATTCAGCACTTGTCTTTATTAAACTACACATGGTTGGTAGATGATTCCAGTCTTTGCTGGAAATGATAGGCAGAAACTAGAGAACACACTGAGGGTACTAAATGTACAGGAGATTCCTAGTATGATTTTGTAGGTCAACTGAAAGATGGGGATTATTCCAAGTGGAGGGCAAAAACGCCCTTGTGGTTACAAACATTCATTTAAAAAAAATCATAAAACCGATCATTTAGGGTGTAGGAGGTTGCTCAGAGTTAGCTGGAGGGTTTAATTACCCTGCATTTCTTAGATGAGTAAGCTTCTTGACTTCTTTTCAATGAGCTGACCAGAGGACATATGTAAGCTTCACTGTATTTAGTAAATACTTTAGGGTAGACGAGTTCCAAGTGACATCCACATGGTTTCATGCAGCAAAATGGTGACATGTCATCACCAGCATGTTATCACACAAATTGTCAGCATGGCCATGTTATTCACTACTGAGTGTGACACCTTAGTGACATGGAGTGACATTTTGTTCCTTTTTCATGTCTGTAAGTCTCAGAAGTGTGGCTCCTTCCTAACCTAGTTTCAAGTCCCATCAATTCTTTTGTATTGACGCACAGGCATGAGTCTTGCACACACAGTACAAAGCAAGAAGTCCCTACTAGCTAGATCTTGAAATTTTATGAAAGCCTAATGCAGAAGGAGCTGGCCACGAGAGGATCCTAAATAGCAAAAAGGCCCTGCTGAGGAAATTCAAAATAGGGCAATCTTTGAATAAAGCTTTAACCCTACTAGATTATTTGTGCCATCTTCAACAGCTGAAGTGAATTTGAAGCTCCAGAAGCATTAAGCTTTATGCTTGAGGAAGGAGCTAGAAATATTCCTGTACAATTCCTGTACAGTCCATGCAGACCAGCAAAGAGAATGTCTCCCAGTCAGTCAGCAAGACAATGGGGCATCCTCTCTTTAACCACCTCACTGAGAACTGTGCAAACTAGGAGTGCAGATCAGAAGTCAGGTAAGTGCTCAGTTAGGTATTTGTCATCCTTAGATGAAAGGAAGTGACATGTTTGATATACATTAACTTAGAGAACAATAGCAAAAACCTGTTTTTAAAGCTGCATAGGAGAATTTCAAGAAAACAAGTTTTAGAGGTATGCTAGTTGAATTTAATCAGTCCCCACTTATGTTCATTACATATAGATGTTGCTCCATCTTCACATAAGGCTCCAGATTTCTCACATCCATGTGTGAAATGCTCCATACCATAGCACTTTAGAACTGTATCCATTGATGTCTTTGCAGCTATGCACACAGACACAATTTTATATTTTTAAATGCTGTCTGCACCGGGGATTCACATCTAGCTTATTATCCACTTGGCTATGAATTACTTTGGCATCTGTGCTTTGCCTGCTGGAAGTCAGGAGATTCAGCCAAAGATATAAATAAAAAAACACAGTCTAGGCTTAACTTTATTTTCTTCATTCAGGTAGATTAGATGTAAAAGTTAAACATGTTGTCCAGTAGATGAGGTTGTTGGGCAAAGTCAACATGAGTATTTAAAAGAGAATATTTCAATGCTTGATCTGGCATTAACTTCCAAATGGTGATATACTTGTTCACATAGCTATTCAATTTAACTTCACAAACAAAATAATTTCTATTCAGTTTTTTGCAATTATTATGCTGGTTTTATGGTAACATCTGAAGGAAAAAAGAAAAATTAAAGCTCTATATTTTACATTACTTTATGCATATATACACTTAAAATATTATGTTTCAGCTTACCAAAAATATACCATCCCTTCATGGCTTATAAAAGGAGGTCTGTGATAAAAAGCCAGCATATACCTCTCAGTATTTCTGCTGTTAATTGCCCTGATCTTATGAATCTACATGCCATAACTAAAAGTCTTACTGCTTTTTATGTAGTCACACACTCCAGAATGGAGAGTGAAGACATTGTCTAATGGGTCTTACAAGTGTTTTATAAAAATCTCTGTGAGCACTAAATATTCAGAGCTAATAGAATGCCCTTACAGAAGATGTTAACATTCCCTGGAAAGACATAGAAGAAGATATTAACATTCCCCGGAAAACAGATCAAACTTGTTTATTATCCACACAAGGATGCCTTTCTGCCTATGAAGGAAGTACCTCCAAATGAAAGCACAAATATAATACTGAAGAGTTTGAAATGCATTGTCTTTAAGATGTTTTCTGACAATCTATTACTCCTTTTGAACACTATGATTTTTGAACCATAATTCTAACCAAAATCGCTGATAACGCAAGTTAGTCCATGAGCTGATGGAAGTGTTTCACTTGATAACTTTTTTGTTTTCTTTGATAAATTTTTGTTTTCTTTGATAACTCTCAGTGCCTTGTTCTTACACTGACAGTGTCAATTTTCTGTCACTTGTGGCTTTTTTATTATTTGGTGGTTTATTATTTTTTAATTATTGTATTTCTTAAATAATTTATGGTTTGCAATCTGATCTTTTTTGATATGCCCCTTAGGACCAGGTACAGTTTGTAATTCAGTGAGTGTGGAAAAGAGAAGTGAAATGATGGTCCACTGGTAATTGAGAAAATAAAAGAGGTAAGATAATTAACAGGAAACTGATCTATTCTTATTTAGCGTATATTTTATGCCTTGAGAAAAAGAAATATTTTTCTGTGTTTGCTGTTAGATGTAAAGATCAGTGATCACTGCAGTCTAAGTGCTGTGTAGCAAAGGCTTTGAAAAGTGTGAGCTATCACTGTGTGTTGTGCATTTCTGCTTTTAAGGCCAGATATTCCGTTGCGTGATATATATCAAAGTAACATGTGTTCCATTAACTATATTAAGAGTAACAAAAGCCAGATATAAAAATAATAGATAATGCATTTGATGCCCTGAGCAAAGATCCACTAACTGAAAATCCCAACCCTTTTGCAGGATTTTTTGGATACCTTATTTCATCAGGCAGTGGTACCTCAGTATGTAATGTTTTTCAACAGCTAATGACATAAGCAGATGGGACTTCTTGCTGTGAGTCAGCTCCATATTCATGATACAACTTCATTAGCATTTGAGTCCAGCTGAAGAAGGTGTGCTGAAGTGACTCTCAGTTCCTTTACTTAGCTTTGGCCTAGGAGAGCCAATTGGATCAAACTCCAGCCACAAAAAAAAAAAAAACCCAATCACTTCTTGGAGTAAAACAATTCATGTGACAGATTTTGGACATGGTCTGCAGAGCCCCTGCTCTTGCTCTGGGCTGATTGCTTGTGTAGACGTGGCCTCAGAGTGCTTGGTGTTGCTACTTCAGTAAAATGTTGGTGGGTTTTTTGATGATCAAGTCACACCACCTCTGACAGTGTATGTTTCTTTAAAACAAAAGTTCTTGAGGGGAAACAGACCATATTAATGGAGGGAAAGGTTGTCAGGATAATTAAAACAATTCATTATCATAGAACTGACTTGGGTGTGGTGGCTGGGGGCTTTTAGATTTACTTGGTTCCAATTTCTTACAGGATTTTAGCCATTTCTAAATATTAAGCTAAGAATAAAGCATTTTGACTTTTTAAAAAATGTATTTTAAAGTTATTCTGTTTCCAAATGAGAATATATTACCTCAAAACAAGCAAAAAAAATCACCAAAAACAAGACAACCAACCAACTAATGAACAAAAACAATTTATCATCTAAATCCGTGAAAAAACATGCATGACTTTGAAATTTTGGAGTTTCTTTTAGGACTAGGTTTCATTTTCAAGGAAGCTCTCTTCTTATACTATTTCTGAACTGGCAGAACTATAACTATATGACCAAGCACCTGTTTCAGAATAAGACCATATACTCCAATTCCTTTCAATAGCTGCTGCCACCTTGCACCCCCTCTCTCTGCTTTGAGCTATTATTTCCCAGGAATAGGTGGCAGAAAATTAACTTGTAAATCCAGATTTGTGGTAAATGCCCAAGGAAGCTCATCTTTGCTCTCGTAAATTTGTCCTCCTGCAAAAAATTCTATAGTGTTCTGCATTCATGAAGTTTTGTGCATTTGCAAAGACTCAAAAGAAAACAAATTTCTTTCTCGTGGTGCAGGCTCTGCCCCTTCCAAGGAAGAATGATTCCGAGCAGGCAGAACAGCAAATATTCCCTTCCTTTCCTCACCTAATGCCCTGCCACCACCCACAACATTTAGACTCCTCCCAAGATCAAAAATGATAGTTGTTTCTCTTCTCTTCTCAACCTGAAAAACATTAGCATGAAGGTGTGTGAAATCTTGGAGAGCATGGAGCTCACCTGCTCTGCCAAAGCAGTGGAAAGATTTATAGTTTCTAATTTATTTGAATTGCACCACTTTTATTGTGGTAAAAATTATATTGCTTTTTAAAATCCTGCTACTGCTGTTCCCAGACAGGAATAAGTGGATGCGTGTTTTTAGGATAGCCACATAAGAGCATGCACAGTCAACTCTGTGCTTATACAACAGGTTTTGGACATTCTGGTAGAGCATCTAAGGTCAGGAATGGGTTTTGCATGTGACCCCAGTTATGACTGTTTGTCTGCAGGCATTTTGGTTTTATTGGGCATTGTCTTACCTCACTTTCTGCACAACTTCTCCCTCTTGCCACCCAGCAGGAAGGTTATAATTTCCAGTAGAACAAAACCCTCCTGTGATTTCAGCTTGGACACTGAGAAAGAGAGAGATCTTCTCAAGGAAGCAAGGACCAGAGGGGGGAAAGATGCTCAGGATTAGGGCAGCAGTGCTCAGCTGAAATGGTTCAGGCAAAGGCAACCCAAGAGAAACCAGAGAATGTGTTTGGTCATTGTACTGTGAGCAGCAGCTGACAGCTGAGGCTTGATACCATGAATTACCCCACATGAGAGGCAGTGGGATGATTTGAGGCCATAGAGGGCCTGACTCACCCTCCTGGGCAGCAGGGGTGGAAGTGTTGGGGCTGACCTGCTGTGGCCATTTTGGGTAACCCAAAGGCAATAACCTCATTTGAGCAATTCCAATTTTTCCAACAGTTTCTTAATCTGTGGGTAGCCACTCTGCTGTGTCATACTTTTTAGGCAGAGAGACACATCTCCAGGAATGGCCAGCTTTCTTTTCTCCTGGTTCAGTTGCAGCAGACCCTTTCCTGCCTGTGCTGGGGCATGGAGATAAAGAAAGGATTATATATATGTATATATATCTTTAAAGTTGCTGTTTATACTAGAGAAAAAGGAAAAAGTTGATATATTAGCAAAAAAAATTACAGAACTTCCTGAAGGTCATATTAAGACATGCTTCATGACACCAGCTTCAATTAGTGAATGGACTCTCAGATTGCTTTGGAATTCTGCCCATGTCTAAGAGCTTTCTTTTAACCCTTGGCTTGACTAGTTTTCAAAAATCAAATTGCAAATAAATAATATCAGTTTGCCAACACTATGAGCAAAGCACATGTTGCTTTAACTCCTGCTAAAGAGAAGCCAATTACAATGCCCTGTGACTCAGTTATTCATGAACTGGTCTAATTTTCCTGTGAAAACTATAAAGAAACTTTCAAATTGCTCGCACACAAATGCTTTTTGATCAGCTCAGCTCTATTTTTGGAATGAGCTCTCATGAACACATTAGCAGTCAGTCCTTCTCATATTTATATTTTTTATTCTGTCTGAGTTTAGGGGAAATATGTGTCATTTATAAATTGGCTTATTATAGCTTTGTGTTGAGCTCATATGTGGAGCACATTGGTCTAAATTAGATTCTTTCATTATTTTAAATTGTAGCCTTAACAGAAGAGCTAAATACACAATTATATACTCATAATAACATGACTCTGGCCAAAGGGCACTGGGGAGGGGTAAGTACTGAGTGAGCCAACTGGTCAAGCAACAAGAGAAGTCCTTTGTACAGCCAGCCATTTTCCTCAGGGCTTCCTTGAAACCCAAAGAGCACTGTTTACATTAGAAAACCTTCTCAGAGAGGAAGGCCAGGCTGGGTTATGAGCACTGGCTAACCTTACTTGGGGCCTTCTCCCTCTCTTCATGGCTCTGGTGATATCTGGCAGCCCTGGCTTGGCTCTGAATGTTGGACTGGCCTTTAAATGCCAGTTCCTGTCCATAATGCCCACCTATCCCTGTGTACAGGAAAATACCTGACTGTGATAGTGCATTACTGATGGATTTACACCACAGTGTTATGCTGGGTCTCTTTGGGTTAAAATTTATGATGTTTTTAATGAGAGCTGGGATGCTTCTGCTCCCAGAAAAAGCAGAAAGCTGAGCTCAAGCAGACACAAGCACTTGATACTTACTAGGCACCCTGAAGGATAGGTCCTGCTTGGAAAAGTCTCATGAACTGAGAGTTAATCACTCAAAGAAAAAGAGGAAAGATAGCAACAAGATGTAGGTTATGCTCTGGAAGAGCAGATTAGGGATGGATCATTTGCAAATGTCATCCGGCTGGCAGCCAGTCTCGCCCTCCCGGTAATGAAATAAGCTCAGCATTTGCTATCAGTATGAACAGGGTTTAAGATTATCTATAGGCTGCACTTGCAAAGCATGACTTTTCCAAAGGCACAGAATTTTTTAGCTTGTCTTTGTCACACATTTAGAAGTATGATCCACAGCTACCAATATATACTGCAGCTCAGGATAGGGTAAGATGTCCATCACATTCCTTACTAAGGTAGGTAAAGAAATTTTTTTTTCCAAAGCTCCATTTCATCAGTATTATGGGACGTTTATGATTTGTGAGGAGGCTCATAAGATAACTATACACATGCATTTATAGAATGTTCTTAAAATATGTATCATCAAAAAAGTTGGTGATGAACCCAACTCATGAAGTACTGCAAACCTCCACACTACTGCACATTTAATGAAGGAGACAGCAGAGCACAAGCTCAGATTTAACTCATGCAGTGCCTAAACTGCTTCTCAATTAGAGCAATGCAAAGGAGATAAAAACAAGAGTCCAAATTGTAACAGACTTATTGCCCACTGTAAGTGGGAGAAAGAGATTGCAACTTGCTGTTCTAATTTGTTCCTCCCCCTTCCTAATGGGCTGGACAAGTTACCTATATAAGTGCTTCTACACCCCACAAAATGATAATACAGCCTCCATGCACTGAGCTCCCTGTTCTCTGGGTCTGCTCCAACCCCAGGGCACAGCCTGAAGCAAAGGATGTAGGGGTGTGTTTAATTTGCATTACCTACTCCTTTGCAACTAGAAAACTAGGTCAAAAATCATTTCCTCGGGGTCTTTCCATTGATTCTTACTTGGAGGTACTGTAAAAATACAATACAAGATATATAAATATTCAAGCACCACTTAGAGATCCACTTCTGAATAGCATGAAGAAAAGAGGAAATATAAGTGCCTAAAAAGTCAGGGCATGGATGATTACATATGTATTCAAAGCATCAGCATTAAAAAAATAGGAAGGAAGAGGAGACCTGAAGCTTGAGTAAAGCTCTGCTGCAATAGATAGTAACCACATCATATTTCACACATAAATCCATGAGGAAATACATCCTCTCCTAAAATTCCCTAGCTGTCACATTGTCAGAGGACACTGTTTCCTTCACTGCTTCTTCTACATAAGAGCCTGTAACATCGCCATTTTTCTCAGCAGTTACACACACTTATCTGATAAAGATTTTCCAGCGTTTCTCTGGATGCTTTGGGACACTCTGACCTTGAAGGAGAATGTCTGCGTGCTCCTACCTGCCAGCCAGGGGCATATTTGAGCGGGGTGAAAGGAGTGCCTGCTGTGGGAAAGCAGCAGTTCAGCTGTTGGTTACTCCACCCTGCCATGAGGTAGGACCAAGGCCATGTTGTAGGGACCTGCAGGAGCTTGGGTTCCAGAGCACTTCTCTGTCTCAGGACAGGGAGAAGGGGTTAGTGCCTCATTTGTCAGTCAGGCTGAGCTGCTGAGAGCCAGAGGGCAGGGATTCCCACCACCCCACCTCAGTTCACAGTGATATGCTAAAGGTATGCAAAGGCATGAAGTCAGATGCAACAGGGAAAGGGAAGGTTGATTATCTGTGGACCTTCTAGAAGGCTGCACTGTGCCGTTGCCTCAGGGAGGAATGAAAAAGCTCCTCGGGACACCATGTGCACTGGGTCATATTTGATGTGTCCTTGTTTCTAAGCAGGGCCAGTTAGTCTTTTTTTCCCCCTCTCCTTCAGCAGTAAAATTAGGGGTAAAATCAAGAGAAAATAAAGTGTGTTGGCTCAGAACAGGACAGATTAAATTGTCAGAGCTTTCTTGTCAATATATGGAAAAATAATTGTTGTAGATAATACAAGAATTCAATCATGTTCATGGATAGTAGTGGCCAAGAATATATTGCATTTTATGCACTGGCATGTAAGGACATGGCACATTCTCCTGTTCATTATCAGTGAAAACTCTGATTCCATAAAACATGAAAGAATTACATTAATCCACTTCCCCTTCTATTTTGGAGGACTGTTGATATCTGATCACAAAGTGCTCAGAGGTGTGTGGTGACCCTAAGCAGAGGAAATGGAGAAAACAGGTCTCTTGGTGCCCTGACTGGAATAGTTATGCAAGAACCAGGCACAAACCACTTCATTATCTAGGGCAAGCACTGTCCCCAGGGAAGGGAAAGGCAGGGAGCTGGAGGCAAGAAGGAGAGGTGTTGTCAGGGACAGGAGCATGCGATGAAACGTGGCAGCAGAAGGCAGAGACCAAAGAGGCTTCTCATCTGGGAGGAGAGATGAGTAACCCTCTCCAGGTGACTCAGCCGAGGTCTGATCAGAAAAACTGGACACAGCTCTGGTACCCCTCTTCTAGAAAGCAAAGCCTGCTTTCTAATTGGTGTCAAATCCCTGAGCAGAGGGACGTCAAGTGGTACCAGCAATATTTTCTGGGTGGGAAGACTGACTTGTCCAAGCTGGGAAAACTGACTTGAAGAAAATTAGGAGAGCTTGGGTAAGCTACGGGCAATTTCTGCGACAAGATTATTTGAAGGGTGGAGGCGAAAAAGGGAGACAAATATCTAAGGCAGAGTAAGCACTATGGCATACATATCATTATGTACTTTTACAGCACTTAAAGAGTAATCAGATATTTTATAAAACAAATAAAAATCCATAGTTTGAGACCCTTATGCTCTAGTCAGAGGCATAACAGGATGCATGACTAAAGGAATGAAAGGCAAGAAAATAGAGATTGAAGGCTATAATAGCTGTAAGTAATGTGCTGAAACGAAGACAGGACAAACTTAAATTGAAATTAAAATTCAAATAAATCATTAGGGCCATTGCAAAATCATCCACGAAAACTGATTAAATATTCCATTTATCATACCTGAGCAAAATGTCATGTATAGCATGACTTGCAAAATGTATGAAAGGATTTCTCCCCAGGGGAATTCACAAACTGTTTCATAGAGAAGGAACAGTGATGAGGTCTCAGCAAAGGGAATACAGAAAGAGTGCAAAGAGCAGAGCCCTGGACACCAGCACTGGACACCAGCATTAGCCTCTATGGACATTGTCTCATTTGTCCTCAGAAAACACAGAACATTACACCAGTGATACATCGTGCAACTGGGGGTTTCATAAACACCAAGAGTGTTATTGGAAGCTCTCTCTGTTGTGTCAAGCATTAGGGCTGGGCCTGCATCCTAATTTCCAGAGAGATATGGGCTTGATTCTTTGTCTTGCTTCTCAGTAAATCATCTAATACCATCAAATCCATAGCACAATTCTGTGTCCCAACACTAAACCACACTTCAAAAGACAACCTAGGATGCAAAATAGCTGTTCATTAGTAATATTTTTCTCTAATATTGAAATATTGGATGCATACAAGACCATCTTACACGAATTTTATGCCAGAAGGTAATTGCTAATTACACAGGACCTAGATTGGGATCAGCTCTCAGGGTAATTTTATTGATTTCCTCATTCTATTTCTGATTTCTTACACTCATTCCTCACTGACTTAGCAGCATTGAAAGGGCTAATTCCTGGAAAAGTTGGGGCAGAGAGAGAGAGAGACTTCCCTCACATTCAGCACAGTCTCTGGGAGTAAAATGATCCACGTCCTCATCACTAGGTGAAGTAACAATGTTTGCAAAATAGGCCATCTTTCAAAAAAATTTTCACTGTTCTACTTTACAAATCATATTCCACAAGTAAACATATTTCTCAATAAATTGGTGTATCGTTCACAATTTTGTTTTCCTGCAGAAACTTGCTTAGGACCCTAGGAGCTGATAGTTCAGAACTGACAGAATGATCCGAGTAGCGTAGAAAGTTGTTTCCAGTGTGGCTGAGCCTGAACACACTCATTTTTGAACAGATAAGATAAATAAAACAGATAAAGCTTGCCATCTAGAGGAACTGTACAGAAATCCACTTTTCCTTCTACTGAACCTGTTCTTGCAGTTACTCATTTGAGTGTGAGCAGACCAACAAGATCAAGTGACACATTTTAGTATTGATCATAATTCAACAGGTACCAAAGAGATTGGAACAAGATTATAGAGAGATCTGCCTTCAGCTTGTTCCTTTTTGCCATCCCTTCTCCCTCCTTTTGTACCCATCCCTGCTCCATCTTGCTCCCACAACTACTCCATGGTGAGATTCCCTTCCTATTGCTTTCTGTGTAATAATGAGAAGGGACAGCAGAAGGGTGAATCCCTGCCCTGACATTTTGCTGAGATGGGTCTGGAGGCAAGGCAAGGGAAATGCCTCAAGGGACTCAAGTATGAATTCAAGACATCATTCTCTGCTCACCACAGACAGAGTCTTCAGACCGTGAAGAAGATCACAGGGACAGAAAAGGATCCAGGCCACAAGCTATTGGAGCTGCCTGAAAAATGCAATTGATAAGGCAGGGATAGGATGGTACAGCTGTGTCCTGCTAAAATCTCAGAGGTACTCTGTATCTCTGGGTAGGAGATGCCTCTTGATGGGAGCCCCGGAACAGCCACATATGACTTGCTTGGTAAAGTTGACAGGAATTCCAACCTTGTGTGTGGCTTGGAGCAGAAGGAAGGTGGCCATGGTGGGCAGGGATGAATGCATCCAGGCAGCAAGGCCAAGAAAAATCAGGTCTCCTGCTCTTGAGGTGAAAGCAAGCTGTCCTGGCTGTGTGCAATCCAGTTGAGTCTGCTGTGCCATTCACCCTGGCCAAACACACAAAGTGACTCCCAGCTACTTTCTCTTGCATAAGAGTTTGTTACGTAAGCACCAGCGGTGGTGCAATTATTTGTCTGGATACAGCACTGGGCACAAGGTCAGTGACACTGTTTCTTAAGTTGCCTCAATTTCAGACCTTAGCTTCTGCCTCAGGTGCAGATGCTTCAGAGAGATTGTGAAAAGAACGTGTACCACTCTCATTTCACTGGATGGAAAGTAGTATGTCCTTTGAGCTTCAGGCCTAGAAAAAAATAATAAACAGAGCTTCTCATGAATTTTCATTACATTTGGGACAACTTAATATAATTAAGCAAATGACCCTGTCCTGCTTCCCTTGAAATCAAAAAGAGTTCTGCAGTTTACAGGAATTAAAAAAATGTAAGTGTTCACTGTGCTTTTGCCTTTTTCCAGTCACACTGATATCAGAAGAGTCATGTCGATGGAAGTCAGTGAGATGCTGCCAACTTAGACCAGGGATGGACATGACTGATCATGAGCTGTCATCCCTCAGGCTAATTATGAACTCTCATCAGTGCAAGGATTCTTCTGAGTTCACTTTTAGGGATCAGTGTGGTTAATCCTCCAAACCTAATTTTTAGCCTTACAATTACATACCTAAGTACCTATGTTTAACTTCTGAATTACCACTCCTTTGGGCTGGGAAACTGATAACAATTAGATGAGTCGTCCCCAGATCAGTGCTGGCCTCATATTTCACCCACCCTGCTGTACCCTGTTGTTTAATCATACCTCACTGCTCTTAATGAGACTCATTTGTCTTACTCTCAAGTTTCATACTATTTCCTGCTTTACTGACTTTTGTGATGAAAGCAATAGAAACACTGCTAATTGATGCCTTTCAGGTGACATTACCCCTTGCAAGAGCATCAATCAGTGATGGCAAACATTCGTCTGATAAGAATTTTCCTTTTTATATTCCACTTTGGAAATTTAAAAATAGCTAAAGCTCTGCTGATAAAGGATGAGCAATACACAGCGTTTATCTGAGAAATTACCAGGGAGCATAGTAACAGAAGTCTCTCAGACCTCTGGTGGCATGGTGGTGATTATAAGACCAAGTTAAGCAGACTGACAAAACCCTTTAATCAAGAGCTGCCTTTTGCACATTAAGTTACATGAGCATAAGCCTGTGAACACAGTGTCTGTAATAGTCTGTATGCACTGTCAGACTGGGTCAGCTCAGGGACAGCAAGAGTCTCCGAGTTCAGCTATTAGATGAAAAATAATCACCTTGGTCTTTGGTCCACATCGGTTACCTGGCAGAAAGTAAAAATCAGGGAGAAGATAGATGGAACTGACTGACTGAGCTGTCCAGGCTTGTGCAGAAGCAGACTGACCACTTTGGTCCTTAGTCAAAGCAGTTACTGCGGCTTTCTGTGCCAAATGGAGAAAGATCCTGATTGTCACATACAGAGCTGTGTGTTTGCAAGAGTACTCGTCCCTAGGTTCAGGCCTTGAGGGCACTGATTTGCCACAGCTGCCCTGAGTAGTGTCCCAGGACCTCCCTCTGTCCCTGCTCAGCCCAAGGGACCTGTCTCAGCTCCATCTCGGCACTCCGTTCAGCACTGCCCTCTGCTGCAACAGGCTGGGGACGAAGAAGGCTGGAGCTAGGGGACCCTTTTTGATCCCTTTGTCACCTGCCAAGTGATGCACTGCTATATTTGGTGCTGAGGGAAATATTTGTAACATCTCAAGGACTCTTCTCCCTCCATTTTGCTGCTCTTCTCTAATACACCAGGATGATGTTCATCCTTGAGATCAACTGCACACCACTGCAAATATTGAAGTCTTGGGAATCTTCCAATGATCTGCTGGAACCGACTTTGTACAACTCCTCTGTAGCTCAGCTAGATAACATGCAAATGAGGATATCCCATCAAAGGGAAGAAGAGCCCATGGAAGCAAGAAATGTTGACTGACTTACTAACAACCTCTGTCTGGTAATAAAAGACTTGGCTGCAAGGATTTTCACATTCAACCTCGGCTGCTATGCTTGCAACATTAATCTAATACAACAGAAAAATAATTTAGAAGTAAAAAGATTGGGAATTAGTTTGAGATCTGCCACTTCAGCAGACAAAGAATTTAGGTTCTAACAGTTTCTCAACTTCTTTACAATGCAAGCACTGATCCTGGTTCAACATCACCTTGGAATTCATGTAGATTATTCATCACTTAAGCATGGGGATTTCAGAATGATACTCGATGGAAGGTTCTCTGCTCCCATGCCATTATAGCTTTTATATGTTGCACTGGGACAAATAAATATGCCAGGCACCAAGGAAAGAAAAATTAGGCTGCTCAGCAGTTCAGGCCTTATTTCATTCCCGTGATTGCCTGAAAATCTCATTGACCTATTCTGCATGACTCACACTTTTTGCACTGTACATGCTAAAGAGAGAAGCACAAAGATACATTTGTGAACAGCTGTCAACTTTCTCTTGCCTGCTGGCAGTGAAACAGCTGATTAACCGCTTTCAGATGTGGTTCATTTAGTAAATTAGGAAGTGGTACATCTTTGTCAAAAGTTTCAGAAGTATTTGGGCTGCATGGATATTTGGCTGTTGCACTGTTCAATCAACCCAATTTTTATTGAGTGCTCAGCTCATACTTCTAGAAAATCAAATTTATTGAGTGTTCAGCTCAAAAAAAGAAATTTCAGTTCTAGAAAATCAAATTTGTTAAGTATCCAAAACTGGGCATGCAGAAATGGAACTGCCTCAGTTGCATAGCAACTTTATGAATATTGTGGAGATCCATTTAGAACATATTGAGGGAAGTAAATATGATTACCACCAACCTAGAGAGGAAATGTGAGTTTACTCAGCAAAGATGAGTTTAGTTCTGCAGCTGACTTAATTCAGACAAAGATTTTGATCACATTCCAGTCTTGCAAAGAATGTACTAAACACCCCCTCTCTCCAATCCTTGAAAATAAACTCCCAGATTTTCCTTGATTAAGACAAAAGGACAATCAGCCAGAAAGACAAGAGTAATAGACTTAAACCCTGAACTCAGTGTCAGGTTCCATTTAAAACTAAATGCAGAGGCACTCTCTGAGGAGTAAAAATGGATGTACCATAGGCAAGTCTCTAAACTGACAATAATGTAGCTCTTTTGACCATCTTGCCAAGGAAATGATGCCTGCATGAACTGTCTCATGAAATTATGCCTTTCTCACTCATTCACCAAAATAACAGGTGAGAGAATGCTATCCAGTCCTGTAAGTCAGTCAGTGATTTTTTTTTTTTTTGAGTTCTCTGGTTTAAATCCTCCAGCATTCAGCACAGATTATTTGAAGTCAAGATGATACTTCTCACTGGAGAGGATGGTCTGAGGATTGCAGCACATGATGTATGAGGTGATGCTGAGGGAGTGGGTTTCTTCAGCCTAAAGAAGAGAAAGCAAAGGGCAGGGGGTACAATTTCCTATGGACCAGAGATAGAGACCAGTCTTCAAAAGATGCACAGTGGAAGGATAAGAAGCAGCAGCCTGAAGTTAAAGTTCAATCTAAAGAAGGAGTTCTTCATCAGAGGGTGGGGAAACAAAGGAAGAGGTTGCCCAGAAACATTGTTGGAGAGACTCAAAACTCAATTGGATACAACCTGAGAGACCTGATCTAGCCCTGAAGCTTGAAGCAGTGTTTTGAACTAGAGGATCTTCAGTCCCCTCAAACACAGTTATCCTGACATTGACAGCTCCATTACCAAGAGGCAAACCAAAAATTAATGAATGCTAGTAGCACGCAAAATCTCCCATGAATGAATTAATGTAAAGCCCATCATAAAAATTTTAAAAAATGTATTAGGTTGCTATTGCATAGCAATATTTTGGCTCATTAAATGAGAAAACAACAGCTTATACTGAAAAAGGATTCACACTGAAATATACAGATCTCTAATCTCATGTTTTTTTTCATCTAGCTTTGCTTTTAGACAGAAATGAGAAATAGCAGAAAGACAGAGGGGAGAGTTCACTTTTAAGGCAGCATTTCCCCATTCTCAAGTCCATTCATGAATCTGTAGTTGCATTTTCAGATGGATTACTGGGCTCATGGCTCCTATTGCCCTAAGGGCACCAAGCAGTCTTGTTCTACTTACAGGCTTTTAAAAGGCTTCATCTCCTCTGTCATTCATGTTCAGACATCCTCTTCCTGCCAGATGCAGTTATTTCTTCCACAGAAAATCCAGGCTAAGAAAGGCTGAGTGTATGTCACAATAATGCCAGCATCAAGAGGTCATAAATCATGATATTTCTGAACCAGTAAGTCTTACTATAGCTAGAAAGCTTTTCAGCTTTTCATTGCAGTATTAAGGGCAGAATTTTCCTCTTTCTGAGAAAGAGTGTGTATCTCCGTGAGGCCTTCCCTTATGATTTTAAGGTTTGCTCTGTCATATAAGTACACTGATTAGCAATTTTATCTCCATGCCCACATCCAGCATGAGTATCTCTGTCAATAATAAACTGGTAACAACACTATTTCAGTGATTTTAATCCATGATCTGGCAGTTAGGGGGCTGTAAAATCAAGAATTGGTAAGACAAATTGTGGTTTGGATATTCAAAACCCAAGAAATTGCTTGTATTTATATTGATGCATTCTAGAAGGCTTAGATAGTTTTGTTTAGTTCTGTTATTCACTTTTATACTTATTTTAATATTATTTTTAAACTTAATTTTCTTCCTACAGAGAAAGCTGTAGAAAATCAAAGCATGCTGTTTTCATCTGATACCACTTTGCCTCTCAATCTCTGCTTGTTCCTCCTGACATAAAGATCATCATTAGAGACTTCAGAAAAATAAGAACACCAGCTTAAGGTAAATGTCCTAATTTGGGATGTTTCTGAGAGACAAGTGTGCACATTCTGTGGGATTTCTCTTCCAGCAAGCATTCCTTTCGAGCCTTAAGGTGATGCCTGACTGTTTCTTCTCTTTGTCAACTGCCACAGCCATTTTTCCAAACGCTTGTTGTGCAATATTACCATTCAGCTAATTTGTAGTCTCTCTGTTCAGAAAGCTGTTTCTTGTTCAGGAGTTTTCAAAGTTCAATTCCTCTTACTAGACAGAAATTATAATCTACAAATACTTATATTTACAAATATAAATACTTATAATATACAAATACAAATACTTATATTTTACAAATACTTATAATTTACAAATACTTATATAATTTACAAATACTTATATATAATTTACAAATACTCACTTGCAAAACAAATATTTTGCCCATCAATATTTTGGGGATGATAGATACAATCAGAAGACATACAACACAGGTTATAATGACCCTCCCAATCCAAACATTCTTATTTGAAGCAGAATATTGATTTAATATATATGCGGATACATATGCTAATTGAAATACCTGAAAATCCAATTTAGATCACATATAACTTCATAAATACAAGATTGATGGCTTTTATAATCTTTGCACTTAACAAAAAGGGCTGGTAGGAATCCACTTACATTCTTCCCAATGTTTCATGTAGGTCCCCGCTCCACAAAGCTCTCAGTCTTGCTTGACTGATTTAACCAATTGTTTCAGATTACCTACTCAATGAAATCTCAGATTTTCTCTTCCTCAACATAGTCTTGACTTTGCATGTAAATAGGTCCAAATTACCATGCTGTGCCAGGGGGAAATGCAAAAGAGTGACTCCATGATGCCAATAGGAAATATAAAATAGTATAAGAACTTGACAAAATCCTTCCCTCAGAAAAAAACATAGATAACTAGTTAATGAAAAGTCCTCCCAGGCTGGTAAACTAAATTAGCAATGACTGTTGGTTTTAATTGATCTAAAAGTCTCTGGCCACAAGCCTGTGTGCTACAGCACAGGGCAGCGGTGGCAGCATTCCAACATCGTCCTTGGGTCACTGTGCCTCCCTCTCTCACTTTCTCTCTCCATCTTCTTTTCTAACTGACCAGACATTTCTGAGGAACACTGTAGCTTAATTCAAAATTCTGGCTGACAGATAAAGCAACTCAGACAAGAAGCATCACTTTTCAAGTGTATTAAACTGAGCTTTGGATATCAAGTCAAACACAGAAAACTTACATCCTAGAACCATTTAGTCTGGAAAACACCCTTAAGATTATCGAGTCCAACAGTTAACCCAGCACAGCCAAGTCCTCCACTAAACCATGCCCCTCAGAACCACATCTGCATGTCTTTTAAATACCTCTGGGGATGGTGACTCAGCCACTTCCCTGGACAGCCTATTCCAATTCTTGACAACCCTTTTCATGAAGAAATTTTTCCTAATATGCAACAGAAACCTCCTGTGGCACAACTTGAGACTGTTTCTTCTTATTCCTTAAAGCAGAATAAAAACAAACATTTGACCCAAGAAAAATTTAATTTAATTTCAGTATTAAAGGGTTTGCTGGGAGAAACTTTGACAGGAAACACAAAGGCTCCAAGGATAAGAAATAATTGAAAGCATTTGGCTAAACCAGTGAAATTACAAATATTTAATACATGACTCACAGGAATTACATCCATGAAGGATGGATACTACAGAGGCTCATCTCCATTTGTAGAATGGGTTCAGCAGTGCAGGTCCGTCTGTAGTTTTCTAGTTTTCTGTAGCTTCTGGAAATAACAACTCACAAAATTTTCAACAGCATTATCTGATTCATCTATCATAAGTACCAGGGAACAACAGACTTGATATTAGATCACTGCTGGCTTTTCAAACACAGCCTCATGGAAAACAGCCCTTTTAGAAATTAAAAGCTGATTTCACTCCTGGACTGAAGAATCATCTCTGCATTAACAATCCTGGCCAGAGCGCTCTACTCCAGATGGGACACTTACCTCTGAAAGCCAGCAAAAAGCATGAGAGGGGCCCAAATATGGCATGCACTGCTTATGTAGGAGAAGCTGATGTTGAGTTCCAGATTTGAAGAGTGTTGAGATGTTTTGGTTGCAAGTTTGGAATAGATTGGCTCACAGAAGAAATTTGGTTTAAGATAGAAAAGCACCTAGTTATAGGCTATGTATGAGCCATGCAAGGGAAGGGGCTTTACATTTGAGATCAGCGTCCTTTCAAATTTGCCATGAAACTGCTGTGCTAAATCAAATTCCCTGATTTCTCACATTTTGTCTTACTTGGTGGGTATTTAAGAATTCCCTTAGCAATTCTGAGTGGCAAATGCTACAACAGTATTTTTTTTGTTGTTTCTCCCCTCTCCCCATCCTGCCTTTGCAATGATTTGTTCCCCAACAGCACAGTTCTTGAATATCACCCTTACAGGAAGACTTCACAGCACCAGCAGAAAAATGACTAATATTTTCTGTAATACATATTTCTGGTATTATTAGGGAGGTTTCTGGTATTATTAGGCAAGGTTTCTACCTTGCCCATGACAGTGATGCTCAAAGATTTCCCATTTCAAACTTCCCTAACATCTCTCCCTGCCCATAATCCTGAGTGAGTCACTTCACTCCTCATGCAGGAAGACTGCCTATTTTATTTCCCAGTGGAAAGGAAACACAAACACCACCTCACCAAGTGACCAGCAAAGCAAACTGTTTGGCATGAAAAGGAGGCAAGAGAAGCCTCTTAAATGGTTCCCTGCTTTAGAGGTACCTCTCTGTCAATGACTTACTCTGAGTTCTCAGAATGTGATTTAGGGGCCTAAGGATACCCACATACTTTATTTTCTGGGAAAAAAAAAATCACAAACTGGGTGATGAAAGTATGTGCATCACAACTTTCTCTTAAACTCTGCAGAAAATGCCACTTTTCTTTCTCCCCCACATCTTTTCCTGTTCACTCTGGCCTTGCCACTGGCACACCTACCAAGAAGTCAGAAATACAGGTACATTTTGATTTCATCTTTTGATGACTCAAACTCATATTTCCCCTACTGGCCTATTTTAAAACACACTTGGGAGGTTCTTCTCTAGTCTTGACGAAGTTCCACCTTGTACTTACACACTGGTGGCCAGAAGAAGGAAACAAAGCTGCCTCTGCAAACACACTGTCTCAAAATGCCCAGTGGAAAGGCACACTGCCTTCTCCGCCCCTCTCTGGGGGCTGTGCCTATGTTTTCCCCAGCAGCTGCCTCATGTCAGCTGCATAATGGAGATACAGGGATGAACTCACATTTCACCTTCATGGGAGTGACCTACCTGTTGTGTTGCACAGTTTTGCTCTTCTTCCCCTCCCACACTCAGTGAATCAAAACATGCATGAACAAGTAGCTCAAAGTCACGTGTGGATGCTGCCCCACTGTGCTCAGGTGTCTCTTGCTGACCCCGTAAGCCACAGATCATTCCCATGTAAACCCCATGAGAAGGGAGGGACAAGCTTTCCCTGAGATTCCTACACACACCAATTCCTGTTTAGTTTTCCCTACCAACTGACAGGTTAGACAGTGTTGGTTCCCCCTAGGCAAAGGAGAGGGAAATAAGCCATCTCTTCTCTCACAATCTCACACTTGGTGAAAGCTCCAACCACTGGATAACAGATATGGATTCAGCAGGACTGACTGTACATATTTTAAAGGAAACCAGTGATTATGAGTTCATTTTGTGCAGGGCCTGAGTGTGCAGCTGACTGGCATGTGGCTACACAGATGGAGGGAACATCTCACCAGTGAATCCCAGCAGCCATGAGACACCTCTTCAGTCCTGAGCCACGTCATCCATGTGCCCAGCCATGCCTCCCAGCAGAACTGAGCACCTCGGGAGCTTGCAGGTCAGGAATGCAACCATCACCAGCAGACATATCAAACACAATACATATTTTATTGGTTTTATTTCCAAGGAACTTAAAAACCAGATGAAATAAGACTTGCATAGCATAATCTCTACAATTTATGACAAATAATCACATTTTTTATGCAGTCCTTTATTTTGATTTGGATGTAATTTTGACAGAAAGATGACCTAAAATTTTTAGTATACTTTGAAGGACACCATTGAAAGTATATAAATCATAAACTAATCTGAAATATCTTAGTCATATCAGAAAACACATAGCTCAGAAACTTCTCCTAAAAATGCTTATTTCTCTTTTGTGATTTCAGCCTCCTGGCTATCATTAGAGCTTGTAACAATCACCATTTTTACCCTGAGATTTGAGAAGGAGCTAAGTCTCACAAAGAATGGAATGTGTCTTACTTACTTGCAATGAATTCATTGCCAATAAATAAGCATTTGGTTTTCAAACATATAGAGGATTTTCTACATATAGCACTCTGGAAATACTGTATTAAGTAAATTTATTATCCATATAAGGCAAATATATATCTGCAATTATTATTTAATTATTAAAAGATATAATTTGGCAGTAATTGGAGTATTTAGATCAAAGAGCCTACATTCATATGAAGTGGTCTTATTTCTATATACTTGGAAAGTTAAGAAATAAACCCTTATAGAACACATAATTTTTTAATATAGCTTTTCAAAGTGTTTATGCCCCTTTCATATCTGCAGTCCTTGGGGTTGCAGTATGCTAAATTTCTTCTTCCTCTGAATTATTTTTTCACATTATAGGAGGGTTGTTCTTTCTGCAAACTTAAAGTGCATGCCATTTAAAAGTGACTTTTTGTACTTCAAGATTTTCCACAGATATGTACTTCAAGATATGCCACTGAGAAGAATTTGTCTTCATTGATGGAACAACATATCAGTACTGGCAGGAATATTCCACTTACTGGAAGGGAAATATTATCTTTTATTTAGCTGAAATATTCCTTACGTATCTTCCATCAATCTGAAGTGTTGTGACATTTCCTACCATGGTACCACAAGGATGTTCCTTCTGGGAAATGGACAGACTATACTAATGACTATGCTCATACATCAGAGAAAATCTTTGCTTTTCCCCCTGTAAAATGGCAAAATAATTCTTGATCTAATATCACCAAGCCACGGGAGAGAGAATGTGTAATTGACTGTAAATAATAGGTCAAAATGACCAAGCATGACATTTTTAAAGTTCAAATCCTCTCATCCATAGTTATCATACATTGCATTATGGATATTCACAAACAGTATTTGTCAAGCCACTGTGTACCAAAGTGACTTATTTTGTACTAAATGCAATAACGAGTGAAACAGAGCTTTTTGAGGTTGCTTTCAATTTCCTTTTCTAACTTCTGTGCCATTTTAAACAAATGACACAGTGGTGAGGTGAAGAGGACAGAGCAGAGCGCCAGAGATCACTGAAGGTCACCATACAACAGGTCTCTTCATATTAAATCTATGAGCAATCCAGAGCTATGCTGGCTTTCTACCCAACAAAGCAATGCTCTGCATAACAGAAAGGTAAAGAATGAAGCAGTTAAGGGATTTAGATACCAGGAAACTGCTTTTCAAGGTTTCAAAAAAGCCTGCTCATTACAACCTCAGATAATTGACTACTAGAGAGATAAACTCCTTGCTTTTCAAAGCAGGCATCAAGGTGTAGACCTGGGGCTCTGAAGTGGAAAGTACAACTCTCAAAACTGATTTTCAGTTTACATACATATGAAAAACCTCTCTTCCCATGTATTTCATGGCAGATTGTAAGAAACAGATAATGTTTCTTCTCATTTCCATTACAAAGCTCTGCTGAGAGTCTGCTCCAGATGAAGTGAGTAAAACCAGTTCTTCAAAAGAACAAAAAAAAACCAAAACAAAACAATAAACCCATACATAAAAAAAAGGGGAAAAAAAGGAAAGAGAGAAAAAAGAATATTTTTGAATTCTGATTTGTGCACTGGGTGATGAGCTTCCTTTTACCCATTCTCTGCTGCTCTGTGGTAGTCGCTCTCCTTTCAGAATGACTGTTTGACCACCTCTTTCACAAAGCTGCCTGCCTCCCTCTGGGCATATGCTCAAACAACTCAAGGACTGCTTCAGCCAGGAGCACTTTCACACAGCTGGAGCCAAAATTGCCCCTAAATCATACTGGATGAGAGTTTTGACAGTGCTTTTAGCAGGGCCAAAATTTCACTTCCCAGATTGTAATATTGCAGCCAGTCTAAGAGAATTTAATCTTCCAGAAGGACTTCCTGGAAGCATGAAATCATCCCATAGCTAGCTGGACACATGTTGAGGGTCATAAAACACCTGGCCTCAATGTATTCAGTCTTTATTTACATTGACCTTCCATATGGGTTTTCTTTTTTGCTCCATGTTTTCCTTTTTTTTTTCCTTTTTTTTGTAATTTACACAATAATTGATTCTTCAGACTAAGGTTTCAGACATTTGCTCTCATGAATCAGAAAGCAGGAGTCTTGTTTAGGAGCTTCCAACAGCTGTTTAAGAAGGGCATTATGAAATGAACAAAGGGTAAGAAAAAGAATACTTTGTCCTGTTTGAGATGGAGAAGCATTTAAACTCTCGAGAGTTCCCTTAAGTGGCTGAGGATAAACAAAGTTTGTATAGAAAATGACTGTATTACTTGAAAAATCTCTAATTAGAAATAATATGTCAGCATCCACAAATATGTAAGGAAACAAGAGTGTGGAACTCATAGAATCGTGGAATGGCTTGGGTTGGAAGGGACCTTAAAGATCATTTAGCTCCAACTCCCCTCTCATAGGCAGGGACACCATTACATAAAAAATCCCAGAGAAGACACCAAATAAAATAAATCAGAAGGAAAAGTAAAAAATGGAAGAGAAAGAAGTTGAGAACAAATGGATGGAATTCCTTCACTGGGAATGTGTTTTGCAAATGGGACCCTGAATCCTCATTATCTTTATGCCTTGTTGGCATCCTCACACTCTGCTTCCAAAGGGGGAGCATAGATTTCCCAATAATTCCCCCTCTTCCATTGCTTTCACACCGTCTACATATCACCTTGAGTTTCCTTTAGGAAAAGCTGAATGCACTGCTATTCTCATGCCACTCTTCCACTGTCCTCTTCCCACCCACATCGTTTCTAAAATATGTCTTGCATCCTCTCTCCTAATAGGGGTTTTGACAAAGCAGTAGAAGGAAGTAGTTTATTGTTGTGTTTACTTTCCTTCATTGAGATGTGGCTTTCTGACAACAAAGCTCGGCTTGTTTTGGGAGTCATCCACCAGTAAGACTTGATGAAACCTGTTGCATCCTGAAGCAATTGTGCAAAATAGAGTTATGGCTGCTGCAACCTAATCACAAGCAAAAACATGTAGGTGAGCTGTAATTATCAACAGTTTTGCCATCTGATAACATTTACAGCAAACATAAAATTACCAGAAGCAAATGAGTGGAAGCTTTTTCTTTTTTTTTTTTTTTTTGAGTAACTGACTACTCACTTTTCCCTGTAGTTGCACAAAAATTTAATCTCCACCAGGGAATCTATCCTGAACATTTTTCTTCACTAGATGTCGGAGACTGAATTTCTGCATTCTCCTTCAGCACTGGAAGTACTTGAGACCCAACTGATAAAGTATCTGAAAAGGGTGAGCACATGGTCTGGTTCATCAGGTATATGCCAAAATTTGTCTGAAAAAAAAGCAAAATATTTATTAAGATGCAAGGCATGTTATAGAAATCAAATCTATAGAGGATCTAACAACCTAGATACGTTCAGAAGAAATACATTGCTTTAAGAATAAGGAGGTATGTACTAAATCCATGTAATTAAGAACATTCTTAACTCATTAATTATAATAGACTGGTAAACAGAAGCTAATGCCATGCTATTCAAGAAGAATAACTTAAATAAGTGCATAAATAACACAGTATTTCATCATGAGCTCCACAGTATCATATATGTAATTCACACTCCCTCACAATCTTGTTATTTAATGTCTGCTCTGGCTCCTTGACAAATACAGTTAATGTATTGTCACAAACAAAGGCTCTGCAGCATGGAACACTGGTATGTTGCAACAGTAAAGATGTCTTAAATCTCCTACTATGAATTATTCACTTTGTTAACAGAACTTTATTCTGCCTAGCCTCTGTGAGTTTCCCTTCATTTGTCTTCTATGAATATTCTAGTATGTTTTACAGAAAATATTCAGAAAGTTTGTTTTATTGCTGCTCCCACTTGTTAAGTGTCATTATCTGTGAATCCATCCTGCATAAATATTAGAAATACTTAGAATATCTCTTTGGGATATTGAGTAATACAGAAAAGAAAAACGGAATATCCACTTTGCCCACTGACCATGGAGCCCTCACAGGCACCCAAGACCTGATCTGTGTGTCTGTGTTCTTATGTGAAGTCTTGGTCTCAAGCAGTAGAGTGTTACAGTTGTGGGTGTGATCTGGAAATGTCACAGGAAGAGACTGGTGTGGTTCTGTGGTTTTGTTTTCCAGCAGCAGAGAATTTAGAAACACGCAAGAAAAAGATTTGTCATGTCATGACAATATTTTCCAAATAATTAGATAATAGTTAATAAAAAAAACATGTAAAGTAGGAAAAAAAAAGGAACACTAAATACTATGTTAAATTGATAAGAGATTTTTATAATTCAGAAAGTCTTTGCTCTTTAGACCAAGGACCTTGGAAACCCAATATTAATTTTCTTGTCTCTTCTTGCAGATTTTTAAAAAATGTTTTTTGATTTGGTAGACTACAGTCAAAATGTGCAAGTCATTATAAAATAAATAAATAAGCAAACCAAATACAAAATTCTATTATCCTTTCTATTTCCTGATTACATTTAGTGCCATTGTTCAGATCAATGATCCTGAAATTGAGTGAATTACATTTAGAGCAGGTTAAAAAAATAGTAGGTAAAAGGGATTGCAATACAGAAAAAAGAATAGATGAATTTAAGGGGGCATATTTCACAGACTAAATATGAAGGCAGTATGTTGTCTCCTATTCTTGCACTGTGTAATTAAATAAAGATGAAGCAATGATGTAACAGAGAACAGCTCTTAGTCTTTGAAGAATTCATAAGAGATAAGTTTGAGACCTACTCCCAAGTAAGAGAGATGCTGTAAAGCAGAGATCTATCCAAACATGGCCTCAGACCCTGAATTTGGGTCTTTTTGCTTCATTTGTAATCCTAAGCATCAATGAGAAAAATGAGCCCTAAGCTGAGGTATTTTTGGCTACGTCTGCTATTCCTTCATCTCACTGGCATGTGACACGCAGAGGGCATGAGCTGGACCTCTCAGGCCTGTCCTACTGCTGGCACTTTCTGGGTACCAGTGGCTGTATTGGTGTCAATGCTTGGTGGACACAGGGCACATCCCTCTGGTAAGTGTTCCAAGGTTAATGCTGAGGAATGACTGCAGCACTGTGAGATCCCAGCCCTCCAGCACAGTGACTGTTGGACCACCCCTGATGCTGTAATGGTGTCAGCAACTGTTTCATTTAAAATATTTAAGTACATAGTCTTATTTTTCCATTTTTGCTTTTCCCTCATTCATTGAAAAGTTTCTCCATTGGCATAAATGATGTCTTTTTCAGCCTTGGGGTTAATAAGCTGGATTCACCTCCCAGTGCAAAAATGACAGTTGCCATGATTTTTTTTTTAAAAATCAAGCCATTATAAAACAAATATTGTAAAATTAATACTAGTTCATGCTACATCACATTGCACACAAGAAGGAATTTTTTTATCTCATCCATGTAAATCAGCTTATTTGATGCATGAGAAGTTTTTATTTATATTTACTGTATTGTCATTTTAATGTATCTTAAAATGAGACTAAAATAAATCTGGGCAAATTGTTCACTGGAAAGAACTTAATTTGCCCTTTTTGTTATTGAAAATAATTTAGCAGGATTTTTTTTTTAATGCACATTCAGAATTATTTAAGAAAATGCATGTCTAAATGCATCTTTTCTTCAGGAATTCTCAAATACTGTTTTAATACTGGTCCTTAGTATTTTCCTTCTCTGATTTGGCATCTAAAGTCTCAGTGTTTTTCTTTAAGTGAGTAATGCCTAAGGAGTTTCCAAGGTGATGATACACTGATGGTGTACATATTTTAGTACTAATACCCATTCAGAATCACCAACCTTTTTTTTTGGTGAGTGTTCTTAAACCCAAAATTTAGCCTGTAATCACCAGAAGTAGATTTAACATATTTTAAATAAATTTCCCTGTTTTTTTCAATAATTACAAATAATGACTCAGCAAGTACTATAATAGCAATCACACACACCCCCCTGCCAAGGAACTATAAAAGCTGCATCTGCCACTTCAGCTCTGTTTTAAGAGAAAGATAAAATGTAGAAATCCTCCCATTCCTGATGAAAAATGAGGCTTTCAGATGCAGAGATTACAGCTCACAGAATTATTACAGTGAACCTCATAATCTCTGCCTGCTACCTTTTCTTGACTTCAAGGGCATTTTATTCTGCATATATTCTTCCCAGAACACACCAAGAACTGGGCAGGTAGTGCAGGACTGTGAGCACCATGGCTTTATCTGGCAGTTGAGACTCTGAGACTTTATATCACTGTAAAATGTTACAGGAACAAAAAATTTAAAGCTTCTTGATCAGGAAAAAGCCACTTCACTGCTGGGAGAAATAGAAAAAAAACATACATATTCTTGCCAACAGTGAATCATATGATAGTCATCACACTCACTTAAAGGAGAAGCTATGAAATGCTGTCATTTTTGCATGTTGTTTCAAGTTCATTTACTGAACCAACAGTAATGTGCTCTGCTCAGAAATTCACTGACAGAGAAATACCCTGTGTGCACTATCCCCTTTGGTAAGACAGAAACCTGAGGGGCTGCATCTCACAATGGCCTGAGGTGAGATGCCTTCAAGCTCCTAAAGAATCAGTTAACACAGACTTGAACCTGATAGGGAAATACCCTGTTAGAATGTGTAAGCACATAAATCATACTGCATGCTAATACTTAGCTTTGGATGGATGAGTTCTGGATTTTGCCTCTCAGCTGCCATATCCCAGCATATAAATTTACCTGTCCAGATCTGATAATATCTTCATACAATAACATAACCTCCCTCTCATCCAAAGATCTGGGAGATGCAATTATATTTTTTAATATAATAATGTTTTATTAGGTTTAGATTTACTGGAATGTACAGCCTTACAAAATAGGAGAGAGGAAGAACTCACTTCTGACATGCTGATTTTTTATATTGGAAAAGAAAAAAATTTAAGCTGGTGTAAATAAAACCCTATATTGTTCTGTTGAAAATATCTGGACTGCAGAATGTTCCCTTAAGAACTGATTTTCCTTTGCTCTGCCTTAACTAAACACATTTTCCAGTTCAGTTGCTGATGAGAAAAGAGAACCATATTGTTTCAGAGGCCTATTAATTACAACATTCACTGTTCTCAAATGTTCCAGATATTTGAATAAAAGCCCTATGTTACTATGAAAATAATGATAATGATGCATCAGATATGAGAGGTCATTTGCTATTCTTGCTAATGTTTTAGTAAGCAATCCAAAGGCATGGCATATAATTACAGGAAAAGAAGCTCTCCCAAGGCACAATAAGATACATAAAAGAGGATCAACAGGCCCCAGAAAAAAATCATAAGCTTTTTAGTGTATGAAGGCATGTGCAAACATAATGAATTTCCCTTGATGTATTGCTATCCATACATTTAGACCAGGGCAGACTGCTAATGCAATAATTCCCTTTGCTACCTTGCCAGCAAGTCCCAGCTCATAGCACTGCTGCAAATCTACCCACAGGGCTTCCGCTATCATTAGCGCTAAACGGCATCTGCAAAACACCAAAGAGAGGCAGGAATGCTGTGTTCTCCCTTTTCCATCCATGTGTGCTTTGTGTCAGGTGGTGAGGCATGTGAAACAGCATGTGGCCATTTGCTTAATGGAGTTACCTCGTCTTCCCTAATCTCCTGCAGTAACAGAGAGCACCCTGTCACATGAGGAGAGCTCATCTTTCCTTCCCAGTCAAAAATTACAGAAAGAATCCTTTATGAGTGTTTCTTCAGAAAGCTCAAGTTCACCTTATAAAGGTGCTTACATTTTGTGTCAAACAATGACATAAAAGGTTTCATAAAAAGAATCTGGCAAGGCTTCAGCAACATGCTTTGCATTTATCTGGAAAGATGTAAATTGCTTGGGTGGCTAGTTACAGTAGCTGGTTCTGACTTTCAGCTGCAATCCATCTATGCAAAGGCTCCATCTTTCATTTTGAAGCACCAAGTTCTCAGAGGAATGGAGAAAAATAGGATTTTAGAAATCAATATTGAACTACCTCCTACAAGCTTTACATTGTTTAGCTCATTATTGAAGTTCATTGGCAGTGCTGCTATTTGGGCTACTTGTTTGATAAATTTAATGTAATTTTTTCAGGTTGGTGTTCTTGGAAAAAAAAAAAACAAAATAAAACAGCAAATATTGACATCTGGGTCTCTTTTCTATCTGCAGAATCTTTAATGTTTTGGCAATCACGTTGTTACAGCAGCTTTCCAAAAACCTGGGAAATTATCTTAAATCTTATTTTTCTGCAATAGTTTTTTTTTTTTTTGTAGTTTGAATCAGATTATTGACAGATGGGTGCAAAAACTGTTGAATTCCTTCACTCAATACGTATCTGATAAAAAAAAAATAAGTCTATTAGATAGCTCCTTAGCAGAAAAGCACATGGTAGAGATATGAGTCACCAAAGGATTAGCTCTGCGATTTAACACAGACACATGAACTCGATGTTCTTCTCTCTCCCCACTGTGAGCTGTGAAAGGTTTGGATCAGTCTTTTCTGTTAGGTCTGCTGAGAACACAAAAATGCCACAGTCCTTCCTGGGTGCTGCTCACTGATAATCAGCTGGTGCCCACCACCACAGGGGCGACCTGCAGGAGGAATGGGCTTGGGGTTCCACCTCTCCCTTTCAATTGTCAGCTAAGCCAGAGGACTCACCCTCAGGCAGAGCAGGGCATGCTCACGAGACCCCATCTGCCAGCAGCGCTGAAGGCTGGGAAAAAAATAAAGGCAGAATGGCCATGTCTTTGCAGCGTGACCATGGGCACAGCCTAGGCAGGGAGAGCACTCCCCGTGGAGATCAGCAGCGCCTGCCTTGTCTTGCAGTGTGGCTTTTATCAGGCGCCAGCTTCTCTTCCAGAGGCTGGATTGCTCTCTTTGCCTTACTCCTGTTTCAATCAGCCACTTGGTTTTAGCTGTGCATCAAGAAAATCTCTTCATTGTTGAGTTAATCAGAATGAGAGAGGAGCTCGTCTTTGCTGTGGGAAACATGCAGAAGATGCTTTGCCTCTCCTGAGAATCTGCATCCTGAGTAAGGTTTTGTTGCCATTTTCTTGCTGAGTACAGAATGCTTTCTCTCCACAGAGGTTTCAAGTCATAATCCAGTAAAACCCATATGGACAGAAAAAGCCCTCTGCCTCATGTGGCAGCAGAGTATCCCTATCCCGAGTGTCCAAACGTGCTCTGAAGTGTCCCAGATACTGCAGCTGTTGTTCACATTACTGGGAAAGGGGCCCTGTCCTCAGGCACCCACCATGGCCAGGAGCCCATCTCACAGAGGTTCACGTACTGCAGTGACCTGGAGCAGAGCCTGCTGCCAGCCTAAGTCACCTCAGGCCAGCGGGGAGCTGTGCCTCGACAGCCGCCCTGCCTGCGCCTCTCCCCAGCTCACTGCACCGGGCTGGCTGCTCACAGGAGCTACTCACCAAGGACAAGGGCCAACGAAAAGAAAGCCCTTTGTTTGCTTAATGAATCACTGAGACAAATCAATTTTTTTTATTTTTTTTTTTGTCCAAACACTGAATGCAGTACTTGTAAACTTGTTTGTGCATTGTCTGGTTGAATGATTTTCAGCCTATTTGTTGCTGCTCTGTGCTGGTGCTGTGCCCCAGCTGTGCTGTTTGGCAGGTACTGGCAAGGCTCCTGAGCCCCGACTGCCTGAGACACTTTAACAACAGGAGCTTAACCAACAGGAAGCAATGAATTTTGAATAAGGATTTTCTGCTAAATAAATACGTATGAGGAGATCTGTGGGGCTTTTGGGATGCCGAACTGTCTAGCCATCATCTGAGCACTCCCAATTCCAAGAAGCAATGCAACCTTAGGAAGCAGGACCTCAAATAAACACCTGTATTTCACACTTACTTTCTGGTCACTTTCCTAAGCAATTACTCTCCACTTTGACTATATTCACATCTGCGCTGTTTTTCCTGCTAACTAATTTTTCAGGGTAAGAATAAAGTTTAGTATTACATGCCAGCTGTATAATTTCAAACACTTTCTGATTTTTCAGTGTATTTCTTTTCTTAAAAGACATCAGTGCATCAGCGTGTGCTTTTAAGACTAAAATAAACACACTGTAAATAAGTACATACAGAATAAAAGCAAGCACAGTTAAAAACAATGCATAGTAATAGTCCATTTCTGAATAAAAAATGTATTGAGCATTTCATAGAAATAAGCCATGTCATATCTGGGTTGTAAGTGCATCCTCTTTCTGCAGAAAAAAAAAAATCCAAATGGTAACAACATAAGTGTGAATATTTGCTCAGCAGATATTTCGCTACCCATGCAATAAAGTCACTACATCTTTCATTACAGCTATTTTGAAGTACTGTACTGACCTTTCTACCTCTGGAAGCAGACAGGGACTGCAGAATTTCTTTGTTTCGTTCCCCAGACTGTTGATCAATGCAGATTATTTGACATCTGCTACATGGACCCACAACCTGAAATTTTAGTTAAAGAAAGTTCATGGCTGTTTATCAAAGCAGTACAGCATCGAACAGCACAAGCTTCCAACCATCATAATATATTAAACACATACTTTTTGCATACCTTTTCTGTGGTTTTTCATTATGTAAAAGATCAAGTCTGTTCACCTAATGTAGCAGGTCTACTTGCAAAAATCTCACTGTATTTTTAATTCACTTTTAAATTTTTTTAAGGAAAACTTTCTCAGAGACAGAATCTGAGAAATACTAGACATTTACATATTTGTATTTCCTGATGGCTTCACTTCTTCTGTGGGTTAGCAGGGCTGCTTGCCCAAAGAACTGAATACAAAATTAAGCCAATGCTTAATTTTAAGGATTCAACCCAAGGAGGTTTTTCTTGGGACTGTTTTAGTGCAGCTGAAATGCACAATATATTTCTTATATGCATGGCACTTTTAGATACTCAGAATGTAAAATATTTAAATATACAAATTTACCTGATCAGAAGAAATAATTCATCCTCTATCATCTACTACACATGATGTTAACATCATATGCAGTTGTTTTTAAAGCTAATTGTTGTTTGAACTAAAGTATGTTTTTAGGGAAAAAACACAAACCAACCCTGCAACAAATTTCTTAGAGCTTTAAAATGGAGAAGGATGACATATTGCACTTTCAGTTAACACTGCATCCCTAACTTTAGCAAAGCTATACATTACAGAAATCATATCTTACAGTATCCCAGTATATACATTCTACTTTTGCAAAATGTGCCATACATTTCAAATAGGGCAAATAATTAAACCCTACACTTCAAACATTTTATGTGCTGAAGTGATATTTCAGGTTTTTGAGATGCATCTAGACTGCTTGTATAACTCTTCAGCATAATCATCAACACCAAACATCAGCTCTTCTACAAAATTATTTTCCACAGCTCTATTTTTTTTTAACTAAAGAACAACAAGACAGAGAAGGAAGTATTTTTTCCCTGCTTTACTTTGTTCAACAGCTTCTACCATTTTTGTGGCACAAAGCATTAACATAATTTCTACTGTTACTACATCAGTATCTGAAAAAGGACCTAGCAGAGATGGGAAAAGACAATGCAAGTTACATAAGCCTTGCTATTTTTGCCTTGTATTCTTGAAGTATACCAACGCCAGAAATAGGAAAGGCTTTTATTGTGTAGTTTTACAGTAACTTATCAACAGGATCCTCAGCTGAACTCCCCAGTGTAACTCCAGCCTCCAACAAGCTATACACCATGGATTTTGTCCTTTGGCTTCATCATTTCTTACTTATAGGACTTTTTCCTCAATTTTTTATAACTCATATTGCAGCTTACTGATCCAAGTACACATAAGAAGAGAGTAGATAAGCAACATTTTCCACCTTTGCTGAAAAAGTGTCTTACAGCATGCTGAGCAGAAAAAAAAAATGCTGCCTATCACATCTCCTGGATTTGACCTCAGTACTCCTGTCATTCACACTTAAATTATAATCTCTAAGAAAACAATGAATAAGCCACTTTCACATCCTAGGCAAAGCATCTTCAAGCATATATTTCATATCTCTTGACCAGACAAATTCAGCAGAAAATTTAATACATGTGTGCATCATTCCCTTAGATGTTACGTAGTTTTCACGGATTCTTTGTTGAGAGTTTTTCTAGAAAGAATGTATTTACAAACAAGGCCTGACTCTTCACCCTTTTTCTTACTGTGCATAGGACATTATGTTGTTAGCTATGATACAAAGTACAACATACCAAAGAACCCTACCAGGCTAGAATTAGAAATGTTCCTTGAATGAAGACTAGGATAAGATGCAAACAACAGAGGGCAATAGACCATGGGTGTTCACTTGTGTTCATCTCCAGTCTTTTGGCCATCAGTTGCTTGATTTGCAGTAATGTGAGGTCACACTTGGACTACTGTGCTTAACAGCAACAAGTATTCTCTGCTGATGCACTGGCTAAATATGTACTGTAAACTCTGCCTCAAAAAACCTGATTATTATTCGGTTCAGATAGATAAAGATAAGAAACACTATGAATGATGAAATACAATAAAAGTGTGGAAAAATATGGCTAAACCTCTTAAATATATTGAAATATGTTTGTCACGGGACACATCACATTTTTTTTAAACACACTTCATAAATTTCACCTGCACAAAGTGTGCTGCCCATATTCTAGTCAAAGCCTTGCAAAAATTGGTTTATATCCAGAAATCAAAATGTTTTGTGATACACTGAGGTGAGGACAGGAGAGAGAAGGTCACACCTGGAATTGCAGAGCACCTATTGAAATCTCAGCCCACTCTTCCTCTTCAAAGGACTCTGGTGAACTGATGACAATGTTGGCACGGAAACGCTGGATCAATTCCTCTATTTCCAATGGCTCCTTCAATCTGTCTCACAGGGTTGATAGAGCAAAAGAAAAAATAATTGTGACCCACACATATGAGAAAATTCCCAATTTGTTATCATACGTAAGGCTAATGGTAAACAAGTAAAAAGTAACAAGTAAAAAGATCTTTTCAGTTAGTAATCATTTGGCCTGTTAAATATTGTAAAAATAGAAGCTTCTGGAACCAAGGGCAAATAAAATTTTATTCTGCACATGCTGCAATGTCAGAAGGGACAAAACCAGCAGTTGCTGAAGGTGAAAAAGGCCAGTAAAATAATTTTATGAGAGAATATATCCCTCATATTATTATTATTTGCCTTTGGGAGGCAGCAGATTGCACCAAACGATAGGTGTTTCGAAAAAAATTAATCTCTGTGTGGTGATATCTCCCCCTCTTTACAAGCATTTGAGCTGCCGGAGTGTAGATTTGTGTCAGTGTGGAGAATGTATATGAGATAGAAAGAGCATCAGACTGCATACAAATATCAGAAATTTTGCTGCATCTTCGAATTGCCATTCTTCACTCTTCTTCTAAAGGGGAACTTGGACAGTACCAGAAAAAAGAAAAAAAAAAAAAGACACTGTAAAATTTGCCAGAGGGTTCTCTCAGTGCCACAGTTAGTGGAGAAGAACGCCTCTTTCTGCATTAGCTGTTAAGACATCAACCATTTTTGATACTTCATAAACTGTACTCTGACAACTTAGGGATATGACATCCTACAGCAGAGGCAGAAACATGGCTAAGCAGTGAAGAGAGGCATTTCTGTCCCAAAAGAAAAAAAAAATAAGAAGAAAGTATGGACATACAGTTTAAAATGTATTTTAGTTCGAGTAAAAACATGCAAAATCAAAGTATACGGAAAAATTCACATCAAGCAGTCTTGGCAGAGGTGGCCTGTTAGGTGAAAAAAAAAGAGCTTGGTTTTGTTTTAAACAGTCTGGATGATCTTCTCCAGCAGACAAAACTGCATGAGGATAAACTGCCTGTGCAGACTTTCAGTCAGACCACAGAAGCCCAGCTCCACCAAGCCCCAGTGTTCACAAGGGCTCCAGCAGCCTGGGGGTAGAGGTGGGATGGGAAGCTGCAAGACTACAGGTTTTCCCTCAAGATCCCACAGGTAATCCCACGGCTGAGACACAATTTGTAATGAATGCAGGAGGTGGGAGCCAACAGGAAGCAGATTATGCCAGTGCTCACACAAACAAGAAGGAAAATAGCAGTTACTTGTGAACACATTCAATTACGCTGCTGTGCTTCCCAGCTTTGCTGTGGGCTCTTGGAGTTCAGTTGCTGTGGAGCCTCTAGTTTTGACTGTGTTTTGCAAAATCTAAGTGCCTGCCACCCAGCCTGCACTGGGAGCATCAGAAGCCCAGGAACCTCAGAGCTGGGCCTGCAGTGTCCTGAGACAGCTTGCTGAAAAAACCTTCAAACTTCTACTAATCTACCCCTTGCTGCAGAACTCAAAGACTGCAATGCCCCTACCCCTGATCTCACTGCCTTCAACCTGCTCGGGCTCACATCCAGAATACATCACCTCTCTTGTACCTCCCTCAGCCCTCAGAAATGCTTAGAATTACTTGGCATCATGTATCTGAGTAAATTTCCATTATTTTTCCTCCTACAAAAAGCCTTGGTTGGATGGAGTGGCAGCTACCTTCATCCTGAAAATCCCAACATGGACCTGTTTTGAAAATCAGTGTAATGTGCCAAAGTCAGCTTAGGAACTTTGGATTTTCACAGCAGTGAGTACTGCAATGAAGAATGCATTACCTATATTTAATAGGCAAACCTGAAAATTAATATTTTTATCCTCAGGTTTATAGTTCTAACAAGAACATTCGAGCATTAGGCCAGGCCATAGGGATTTGCATGGAGGTGACCTGCAATGAAAACACCAGAGAGACAAATGTCTGCAGGTACATGTAGCCCTCCAACAGTATACTGGATTCTAATTTTTAATTTAATTGCTGTTTCTGTTTCAGATCACCTCTCAAGAGCTAAGTGCAAACTGGAAGACTAGTTTTTACTTATGGAAGATACTAAGTGAAATTATAAAAACTTAATTGAAAATTGAAATTGTGTTGTAAAATTTAGCAGGTTTCATTTAAGCAAAACAAAACCCAAATGCCAAGAAGCTAAATAATACTTTCTAAAAACCCTCCAATATTTAATAAAGAGCCATAAGTGCAGTTTTTAAATGTACATTGGATAGTTTAATATTTGCAAAGTCCATATATACCATGATTTAGAAACAGTGCAGAATGAGGATGCTGTATATCTGAATTTATTTCTCCAGCACCCAGAGAAGGCACTGCATGACAAAATGCATGGAAGGGAGAACACTTCCAACTCACACTGCAGAGTGGAAAGCCAGATGCTTCTCGATCACCATTACAGCTCTGGTCACATCTGGAGTTTCCTTTGAGGAAAAGGAAATTACAAGCCTAGTTGTACTGGAAGATATTAGGCATAAAATCACTGTATCATCTGGCATTGAATGTTTTGATCAAGTTCATTGTTTTCCTTTGTCCTCACTTGCTGCTTCTTACTCTTCATGTTTGCACTCAAATCCCCGTATCTGGAAAGTTCCACACTGAGTCTTATCATGGAAAAAGCCCATCCTGAATAAGGGATGTCTGCAAGTGCCTTCCCAAGGAGATGTAACCCAGTCAGTCAAGCCTCACAAGAAGACATAAATTGTCACTGAGAAAGGGTAGTCACAACACTGAGAGATGGACTGCTTCAAACCTTTTCCACACATATTTCCCATGATATTCTAAAATCACCCAACTGTCTTCTCCTTAAGAAGGAAAATCCTCAAGACAATGCAAGCTCCAGTGGTCTTGGTGATGCTTCATTCAGTCAGTGGTTTAAATCCTGAAGCTATATACATATCCTCCTGCACATATACAGATACATATATCTTCTACTCAAAGCAGGAATTTTCAATGCAGGGGATATATTTGGTGGGTGACTAAGGGAAGAAAAGATGACGTCAAGAAGAAGCAAGAGAGAAGTTTTAAGAGACAGGAAAATAGGGCTCACATACAAATGCTGAGGGTGTGGGATGCACAGACATAATGGAGGACTTAAGGGAAGATTTTTTGTGGAATTTGAACCTTTCCTAGTTATATTCAAGAAACAAAAATTTCCTGTAGTCAGTATATGAAAATTTGTTTGGTAATGGATTTGTTGTCTTTGAACTATGGACTGACTCAGTGTTTTATTTGCTGCTTCTCTCACATTTGTATAAGTAAAGCCAAATTAAACTAAGAAATAAAATTATTCCAGTCCCAAAAATACTTTCAAAGTATTTCTTTTGTGCATATTTATTCTAAATCTTAATAATTCCCATGGGAGAGAAATAGTTCAGAGCCAGACTTTATATTTTTACCTGCCAGACAATTTATGTTGCGAAAACCACTTCATCCTTGTTCTTCTGACAAATGGAAGTTGGCTGGTTCTCAATATCTTTCCACCAAATAATTTGAAAAAAAATTCATTTAAATTTTCTAAAGATGACTGGTAGACAGATGATGCTCATGTGTTTAATCCAAATTCTCATAAATCATAAAATAATTAGTAATTATAGCAGTTTAGTAGCTATATATTTTTTGAATGTTGAAAAGTAACTATCTCTAACTTTCCACATAAAACACCTATATTGGCATCTTATGGCAAGATTCTGGAATCCAAAATCACCAAAAGCTGTTTGGAGACAGAAGCATCTTACCTTGGAGAAATGTGCTCTTTCAGCTGCAGAATGCTTGCTACATTTATCAGGAGGTATTGTGCTTCATTCACAAGAGAGAGTGAGATGTTTGTAGCAGAGGATAGACCTAAAAAAATAAATAAAATCAATCCAACATTCTAAAATGATCATAGAAATTAGTAATTTCACTTAATCTTTTCTTTGACCTTTTACTCATTCTCATTGATAGTTTAATCATTTGATTCCAGGCAATAAGGAAATATTTCAAGGATGCCCTCAAATCTGCAAATGGTTATGATGTAATGGGGTGAGATTTTGCCAAATTTGTAAAATAGTTACAAGAGCAATATCTGTGCATTTTCAATACTCTTTCAATTATTTTTGTAATGAAATTTAGTCTCTGACTAAATTCTTTGATTATTCACAATCATTTTTCTAAATGGTCTCTTTGAGTTTCCAGACAAAATCATGGTCATGATGGTAATAACTTCCCCCCCATACTGGTGCATCTGTACATTTTCATCAAATTCAACAAGTAGGAGGGTGGCAAAAAGTCAGTTTTGGTATAAACATAATGACTAGATCTATACTGGATAACTCTTTCAGGGTACCTATACATACTAAGTGTGAAGTCCATGAGCCTGATTTGTGCATGAGGAATCACAAATATTTTTAAGAATTTTTAACATACCTTTTGCATTTTTCTGATATGACTTGCTTTTCATGTCTGAACTTTGTCTTATCAAGCGACACGGACGACCAAGAAATGTAGAGAGCCAGCCAGCAATTCTTTCTCCACAGTCATATGTTTTTACCCTATTACAAGAAAAGAGGAAGTTTAAATTTGATTGCCCAAACATTAATTTGCAAAACAGAAGTCAAACTGTGAAGATGTTTATTCTTCTTCCTTCAATACCAAGTACAGAATCCATATTGTCTGATGAATGTGTGATGTGAAGCTCAGCATGACTAATTCCCCACTTCCTCAAGTTTACTACTTTCCTCCTGAAGTTGACTTTCACAAGATTTAATTTAGTTTAGTATGGAAAATTACTGTGGAATAAAGGATTAATCATAACACTGACTCTGACTCTGAAGTACAATAAGTGGTTGCCCATATAACAATATTATAATACAGTATTATGAAATAGTCACACTCCGGTCTGTACTTTTTACTAAAAACAGAGAGGAATGATCCGAGTTCAATTTAAGATTGCTCTGCTGTGTGTAATTTTTAATGATTCCATCAGGTACACTGATGTTACTTCTCTAATTTAATTCATGTTATTACAGACATTTCACATTAAAACATGGCTCTACTAACAGAGGCCAAGTATCTCTCTAAAGATGATTTCCATTACTTGTAAAATGTCTAGTGAGTTATGCAAGCTGGCAATAGAATTGACGTCTTTACCTGCATATAATCTTTCCTAGAGGGACTTTGAAATCATCTCTCTCAATCCAAAAAGGCCACTGAAAATGGATGCTGTTTGACATTAGATTCCTCAGCCCTGAGTAAACTTCCAAAATCCAGACATCTAGTTTAAATCAGTTGTCTGGGTTTCACTCACAGATAATGGAAAGAAGTAAGTAATTCCCATCTATATTAGACCTCAGGATGGAATGACTCTCACTGTGGGAAAGTTCAACTCTCTACTGACCACATAAAGAGATTTGACTGATACCTAACTTTAAATGTAGGAGGAATGTGACTTCTTATGATGATCTAGGAAGGATTCCTGCAGCAAGGAAAGTGAAGTAGTTGTGTTCCTATGCTCACCTTGATGCCCTACCCAGCCAAAGAAGTTGAATCTGCATGGAAACCATCTTCTTTGTGAGACAAGAAAACAGCTACTCGCAGCAAAAGGTGCTAAGCCTCAGTATTGAGAGGAAATTGGCTTCGCTTTACAAACTGCTCTGTCGGGTTCCACTGAATTCCACAGGTACAAAGCCAGCAGAATTGAAACCAAAGAGTTTTTATAATCCTTCATGGATCTGGTATCTCTTCAGTGCTTCTGAATTTTGAATTATGGCGCAGCTCTGCATCCCTCTCCCCACTCAGAGTGGACAGGTGTCAACCACAGCTACATCTAGCCAGTGATGCCCTAGAACTGGAATGGTGTTCTGGTGTGAGTATGAGATGCAGAAAGAGACCAAAAGGTGAGTGTCCACCTGAGATTTCACAGTCTGAACTGAGTTAGGGAGAAGGCTGTTAACGAGAACACATAAATCTTCCATGATAACAGTGCAGGTAAAACAAATTCCTCCAATATTTTTTCCACATTCACAGAGCTTCTAGGGGTGTTTAAAATCTCTCCTGAGGCAATTACCTCTGGCAGCCTGTTGGAAATTAATACGGTATAAATCAGGAAGAATGTTTTGCCCTCATTTTATACACTTATTGTTTTGAGTCACAGTGGCTGAGTTAAGAGACTCACACCATTCTTGGTATTTCATCAAATTCCACTGTGTAGCTTTTGTATTCCAAAACATGTGTTTTCAAATTGCTTTCCCTTATTGTCAGACCATTTTCTGAGCAAGTACCATCATCTCTTCAAGGTCTCACTCAAAGTCATTCTGTTGTAGCTCAATTCTACTTGATTTCTGCTTGTGTTTATTTTTGTGGAGTATAACTTTATATCTGTCAGCATTACATTTCATTTGGCACATGTCAGGCAATTTATAAAGGAGAGCCTATTTCTCTCTGATTTCACTTGCTGTTTGCCTTGAGTTTCCCACTCATCTTTCTATTATGTCATTTAGCTTCAGTGCTTTACAACTGGTTCCTCTAGAAGGGTAATTTACAGAATAAGAATCAAGGACAGATGAAGTCTGAATATTGATCCCATGGGATATAATACAACGGGCTCAGTTCACCTTGTTCTTAACTACACCTTTGTCTTCTACCACTGCTACACTTCCCTTGATCTCTTTGATATTGCAACCTATCAAAGAGGAGATTGTGTCCCTGCTTATTTCAGTAAAGCAGCAACCTTGAGCATTTAGGGTCCTCTAGAATATCAATCCTATCAACATTAGCTTCTACTTTTATAATTTACGTCACTGGTAGACATTGTACCAGAAGCCACATCCCTATGATGTGGGCAGCACATGCTGATGGACAGCCCCTGCTGGGATGAAGGCTAATGTTGATGAATTGCTTCAGAAGGGAAATTTGGGCTCATTAAACTTCCGCAGCCGCTGTGAAATTAAACTTCCTCACATGACTGCTTACAGATTCTACATCATGTACTCTCCTCAGTTACCTCAGTCTAAATTCAGATTAAGCCAACAGAACTGGACGAAATAACAGCATCAGAGCACAGATCTAATAAATAGAAAATTCATTCACTAGGCATTTATTTTGACTAAAAGCTTTTTAAACAGACTTTTGGTCCCACTGCTCACCTTAGGCACGTTGCAGAAAAGACCCCTGACCACAGATCACCTCCTGTCCTCTTGCAAAACACTGCTTTTCTCATTATTTTCAGCCCTGAAGGCTGCTCTGCTAAAATACTGGAAACTGGCATCAACGGCTACTGAGTCTCTGAGCAGTTTCAGAGCCTCATCAATGTTGTTCACACATCCTGCCTTACTTCCTGTCTTATTTATTTGCAAGTCACAGTCCACTCCTTGTAATTTGCTTTCACAACCCCTTTCTCGTTTATTCTGTTCTTTCCTTCCTTCATAAAACTCTAAGAAGTTTCCCACGAAAACTTCCGATTTGATACAATAAAAATGACACAGTCAGTTACATGAAAGAGAAACTACAATAAACAGTATGGCAACAAATTTTATGCACACAGAGAGAAAGATAACTCAGGCTGTTTTATAGCCTGTAATAGATGGGCTTACCATGGGGAGGCTAGGGATGAGTCAACACTAAGGGAAGTGGGACAGATGGTCAAAACAAATGACTCTTGGGTGGATTCCACTACCTGAGGAAAATACACTTCTGAGGAAAAGATCCTCTTTATCATCTGAATAGCTAGTAGAAAAGAAGAAGATAATTTTCTGCATGGCTCCATGGGGAAATTGCCAGGTCTTCTGCTGGTTTGTTTATTTGTTACTCAGAGAAGCAAATGTAGACGGTTACAAAGAATTAGTATACCTTAGTGAAAGGATGACATAAATCTTTAAATGGCTCTTTTAGTTGGACTTACCAAGAGACTCATTGAAAAGAAACACAGCAGATAATGCAAATGTACTTTAGGAAGGTACTTGATACACTGCCACTCAGCAAACTTAATGAGACTGCGGGAAGTTCTTAGAAAATATGATGAATAAACACTTAAGTTCATGGACAGGAAATAATTTTATTCCTAATGTTATATTCACTGAAGTGGTATGTCTCTTGATTAGAATTAATGTTATTTAACTTACATACCTGCAGTCAAGATTGTTAAGGGGACACTGAACAACATGGGTGGTCAAAACAAAATTAAAATAGTTGTAAATATGGAAAGCTGTTTGTAACTTCTAAGGTTCTAGCAATTTTAAATCCATGCCAGCATAATCAGAATTAAATGTGGGAACTGAATTCAAGTCTTGCTGAGACCCCCAGCAGATATTTGGAGGTAACAGCGGACACATCTTTTTCTCATGCTTGGAGCAAGTAAAAAAAAAGATCTCACTCATCCAAGTGAGGGCAAAGTCAGTTTACTCTAGTGTCCTTTCTCTCCTTTTTCATGTTTTAAAATTTTTTACTGTTTTCTATCAGACATGCTGGGTATGCCCACTTACTTATTTAAATAGGACCACTCTCCTAGTCCACTAATCATTCATTGCTTTCCACCATTTTTTCAAGGACTTCTGTCTGCGTACACATCTGTTCACATCCTCAGTGTCACTACGGTGATTTTCAGCTCCAGTACCTCTCTGCTCTCACTTACCTGTGTGAACAGACTTTACTCTCACAGATCACAGCTTCTTTTCCAGTATTGTCTTCTAGTGGCACAGATATTGGTTCCATGCCTAGGTGGGAAGACAGTAAGTCATATTTAAATAAAAAAATTATGATGAATGATAGGGTCATGAAAAAAGTTATATTTTTGCTCATTTTCACAGTCACAGCAGCCTCACAAACAGCAAATAATTTTTTTCCCTTTTTGCTAGAATTACATTCTCTGCCGGCAGGTGGCTCCAAATGATAAAACAAAGCACAAGGGCTGCAGATGACCTTGGTAATCAAAGCATATTTAAAAAACACACATTTTCAGCTTTGAGTAATTTCCTTCTCTGTTTATCTCAGGCAAAAAAAACGCACTGAATTATGGCCTCGGTCATGGTTTCTGTTGAAAGGATGGTTCCTCTGACAAGTCAGGAGATGACGTTAAAGAGTGGCATGTTGGAGTAGAGGGATTGAGAGATCTGAAAGATGAAAGATGGAGGAGGGGGGAAGAACAAAAGAGGCACAGTCTATTTAAAAAAAAGAAATATGCTGTGAGACAAAACTACAATAATTTAAAGACAAGACAAAATGTATGGAAAACAGCAAATGAAACAATTATTTCCATCTATGCATCTTCAAGTTTAAACTAGCTGGTTTAAACTTGGAGATGCATAGATGGGAATAAACAATCATTACCCTGGTAATGGTCTATCTTAACTTCTCCCACATTTTTCTCATCTTGAACAGAATGAGCCAAAGAAGTGGAAAGAGTACTGTAGTTTACTAGAACCAAAAAGAAAAGCTGCACTACTTTTCTTTCTGTTAATTGAAAACAATAATCTTAAATGAAGAACAAAGTGTTTTACTGTGTGGCTGCAATGAATCTGGCTTTTTCATTACACTGCAACATATATTAGCCAAAAATTTAACAACCCTCCTCCATTTCCCAGAATTATAACTATATATTTTGATATTATACAATATTGTAAAACAAATAAGAATCATGTTCTACCAGCTCTGTGATATGGTGATATCAAGTTGGCTTGTTTTCTTCTGAAGAGTAATGAAATGTAGTTCAGGTTCATTGTAACACACTATCAACTCTGTTTTATGCATGTTTTACAAAATAGAAAGTGGTCTGCTTCTTCTTTGGTTAATTATGTTAGTATATAAGTGAAGACAGAGGGGGAAAAGTTGGGTTCACTTAGAAAAATAATACATTTAAAACATGCTTTGAACTACCCTTTACCAACCTGAAGGAAAGGCAATGTTATCATCTTATCAACAAGAACTCTTGGATTTTGAAACAATTAAACATTAGCATTATTCCTTCTCGAAAAGACGAGTTTGAAATATTTCATCCTGCATGTACTCTTAACTGTTATATCTTTCAAATACTTTCTAAGAAAGCCATACTCACAAAATTTCCTTCAAATAGAATTTCAGGGCTTTAAAAAGGCTTTTATACACCAGCAAGTGTACCACATTTTTATTGAAGAGTACACATTTTACAGTGATGTTTAGGTCAGTTAAACATTGTTAATTACAATTTTATTATATCTTTAAAGCAAAAAAATAAAGTAGAACATTGCCAGTTACTAAAGTGCAAAAGCTGTCATTCTCCATGGTAAGTTGCTTGATAATAAAATTCACAGATGTGTTCACAGTATTAATATAAAAAATTCTTATTGTTATAGCTCCTATTTTAAAACAATGAGGAAAATTAGAGCTCTGTTATTTCAATAGACTGAAATATAAACCATTCATGTATATTCTTTCATCAGTGTATGCACTTAATTCCCATTATTTTTATTGGCAGTAACACATGACTATTTGAAGGCATAATAAACTCCATAAAGTGCAATTAGCTGCTCAGTTTTGCTAGCATCTTTCTACTCCAATATTTTAAGGTGCCTCCTCAACACTCAGAATTTCTCCCACTGTGCAGTGACAAACTAATGCCCAACTTGCCAGAGTAATGCTGATTGTTAGCTAAAATGGAAAGAGAGAAATTAATCTTTTCCAGAAATGTATTCTCAGCCAAATTCTGTTTGGCTACACATTTGTGTAGGTCAGGAAAAAGTGCAATGTAATTTGTACTCCCACGTATTTGATGGAGGAGGATAAGGAGATTTCCCTTGATTCTCACTCCAGTAATAGGATTTCTGGAAATGAAGGCACTTGCTTCTGCCCACCTTTCAGTTACTGGGAGCCAAACCTCTAATAACTTCATTCAAGACACATGAAATTCTTTCTCTCCATGAGGGCTGATTTAGTTAGGTACACTGATTTTCTCTAAGTGGGTTCTGTGATAGCAAGGCTTTGTTAGACTCTGAACAGTAAACAAAATAGGGAATGCCTGTTAACAACCTCATAGCCTAAGAAAATAATTCTGACAAAATTAATAAATGAAGTTTCTCAAAATTAAAATCTCACTCTTTCTGCTAAAGAAAAGTACAGCCAGTGAGAGAATTTACACAAGCCCTTCCTCTCCCTCTGCTCTCACTTAACCCCTTCATCAGAGATCCAGGAAATACCTGGAGTTCCCCAGCTGCCATGCAAGCCAACTAATTTTGCAGGCATGCCAGGCAAAGATCCTAAGACTTCAGGCAGCTTTGGGCAGTGTAGAGCCTCACTCTGCCATCCTTGCTACCCACAGTGCATGGATGGCAGGATTGCACAGCTGGGTCGGTCAGACAGCAAGTTCTGCCCATCCACAGCTGGGGCTACAGAGATACCCAACATGCAGGGGTTGAAGAACAACCCTGAAAGGGTGTCTCAGCGCATAGGGAATTCAGCAAAAGGTGTTAAAGTAGTTACAGCCACACTAAATCATGCTGACAAATTTTTCATGGACAGAGAAGACAGAATATTAAGGCACGTTGAAATAAAATAGCCATAAACGATTTTTTTTTTTTTTTTTGTTCTAGAGGGAGAGGAAAGCATGTGCCTGGAGGGGAAGAGAGAACAGACCCATTATGTTTTAAAAGTGGCACAGATAAAGTCTTCACCATACTCTAACGGTGGAACAGCAAAACTCTCTTAAAAAACTCTGTGTACTCCAGCTAGGTGGGATTCGGCTCACTCGGCTTCAGGCACTTACCAGAGGCACCCATTCCAGCAGCACGGTTGCCTTAGGCTCTCTCTCGCTCTCTCTCTCGGAGAGAGGCGCCCCGGGCCAGCAGAGCGCGCCGGGCGGAGCGCGGCCAGCCGGGAAGCGCCGGGAGCGCCGCGGCTGCCGCGCCGGGCAGAGGCGAGGCAGCGCCCGCCGCGCTCGTCACCCGGAGCCGCCGGGCTGGCACGGCCACCGAAGCAAGGGCACGGCAGAAATGGAAAGAACAGAGAAATTCAGCACAGGCACTGCGAAGGCAGGGGGAGGAGAGACGGAGGAAGCAAAGCTCGGCTTGGAAAGATGCTGCTGCGGCTGAGGAAAGGCGGTGTGGGTGGGTGGCCCTCCATGGGGATGAAGGAGCGGAGCAGGAGGGGACCTGGAGGTGGCTGTCGGTCACCAGGCCGAGAGCTGCGGATCTGAAATGACATCGGCCAGCGACACAGGCAGCGAAGGTTCTGAGCTTCAGCACAACCAGCCTGGCTCAGGCGAGTTCCACTGCTCCCCACCACACGCATGCTGCATGCCCACATGCCGCATTCAGCTTCAGGTCCTACGTTTGCAACCAGTTATGGACAGGCTGGAGGTGTGATGACAAAAGCAGCAAGGATTAATGTGGGATTTGTGAGGAAAGAGTCAATTTATTAAATTAAATTTGTCTGCCATGAAATGATTTAAGTGGAAGATATAACACTGACCCATGTTTGTGAAGGGATAAAAGATTAAAAATTTAAGACCAACAAACAAATAATGGATTTCGACTGCAGGTAAGAAGAAAGAAAACATAATAAATATTGGAACAACTCCCTACAGATTTATCTGCTCAGCCTTACCCTGCTGGTTTGTATGTGCTCCCATCATTGTGCCATCTTAGGAGCAGTAACCTCTGGAATAGACTCCCATTATCTCACTGTCCACAGTGATAAAAAATGCCACAGGCTGCAAGAACTTCATGAGACTAAAAAACAGCAGGTCTACTAGAAACGAGGCCCCAGATCACCTCATGGGCTAGGATTTTGGTAGCTAGTGTCATTATACAAAAAGTAACATGACTACATTCTTACACATTGGCTGTACTAAAGCAGACTTGTAAATAAATGGCAATGACATTGCAGTTAGAGCACATTGATCAATTACTTTTGGGTAGAAAAATGATCAATGGACTTGGACAAGCCCTTTTGTGTAGAAATGGTTCTCACTTTCATTGGAAGGAAGGCAAATGCCAGTGAAAACTCCAAAAAAAGATACACATTAAAATGTAGAATTTAAAGGCAAATTTCACCCTGGCACTAACTGTGGCAAGAGGTTGTAAATCTCAGTGTGAAATGGGTGCCTTGACTGTAATTTTTGTCTGAGAAAACTTCCTCCTGACTCCCTGAAGTATGACAGGTGTTACTGACAGGTGTTATTGACAGGTGAACATACTAATGGGTATGCAGTTGTCTGAATGAGTGCTAGCAAGGAAAAAAAAATGAAGAACAGACTCAGAATGGTGAGAAAGATAGAGAGATGGTAAGGAAATAAATCTCTAGAAATAATTAGTTCTGAAGCACTTGATAATTTAAAAGTTGTGGGAGAAGGCTGTCTGTGCAACTGTACTACAGAAATCTGAGGTGCAAAGTCCTCCATGTAGAATTTAAATTAATTAATGATATATTTTCAAGGAAACAGAATGGAGGAAAGAAAGGAAAGCAGCAGTGTACATGCTGGTGAGCAAGCCTGGAATTGCTAAGAAGAGAGTAGATTGTGTTTGGGATTGGAAACAGAAAATAGCACACGATTAGTGGAAGTATCAAAGTGTACATTTGAGAAATCTATTTCAGACAAAAAGAATCAATGAGTCAGATTTAATTCTATGGCGAGTGCTCAGACAGTTGGAGATGACAGCAGTCCTAATGTACACACAGAAAGGAGACTGTGGTTACAGATCCACTCATAAAGGGTGAAAAATCTGAAGATAGGTTCCCTTGTTTTGCTCTAGCTGCTAAAAATTTGGCACATATATTATTAGTGGTTAAGACATATGAGCTGAGTAAATGCTGGACCCCAGGGAAATTATGAACCCCATTCAGACACATGGAAACTCAGCATTAGTAATGACTTCTGTGGAATTCAAACTCATTCCAGTGTTCAGTGTCAATGGCACTGTTATGAAAATAAATAATTTTCACCCCTGAGTAGTAAAGGGCTTTCTGTAACACTTCACATTTTTTTTTCTTTTTCTCTCCCCTCAGCAGTGAATAAAAAGGATTCTAATAATTCCCAGGTAGCTCAAACAGCATGAAATATTTGCCTGCTAGTGCAAGTATTTGAGTTAAATAATGTCTGGTCCTTATTTTAATTCATACTAATTGCTATTGAAGACTTTACCCCTCTAATTCCACAGATGGAAGGAGGAAGAGAGATACAAAATGGGAAGGGTTTTGGCCAGGGTGTTTAATGCTACGACTTCTATTCCTTTACCTTTGCAGCATTGCAACAACCCGTTCAGGCTATGGGACTTCATGCTATGGAGACACACCAGTCAGTGAATTTTCACATTTGTCTGTTCCTTTCTCCATCATGGAGCATTCAGTTTATGATTGCACATAGGGAGTCACTGTCTACTCTCTGCCTACCCAATGAGGTAAGAAGTTAGGAAGCCCTCCAGGGCTGCATATAACAGGTTGGGCTTCATTGCCCACAGCTGGCACAGAACTTGTCCCTAAAGTCACAAGTAAGCATGCACAGCACTCACTAGTTTGGTGGGAGCATGCAGGTGTCCCTGCCTAGAAATCTGACACCAATAAAGAAGGGAAGGAAAGGATATAGCTTACTAACCTTCTGCCTGAATGAGCATAACTTCTTGCTTCAGATCAATTGAGGGATTCACAAGACACAACCTTGGCTCCTGCTTCTGAGTCATACAGACTCCATTCTGGTTTACAACCATCCAGTTTCGGTCATACAGCAAACCCTGGTTTCCCACTGGCCATTCTGTAACCTGGGAAAGCATTAGGAGGGGGTACAAAGGTTTAAAAATATGTTAGCTGCATTAATAGATTCATGCTGAAAAGCAAAGAGAGGGAAAAGAATCCCTTAATGAACTTGTTTAAATCAGGAAAATTTATGTGAGCCAGTGTCAGCTTTTTGTAAGAGAAACCTTAATTCAAATCAAAGATAAAGATATCACTGCACAAAGCTGACAAAAGAAAAAATCAAATTACTCTAAGTTGTTACATATTAACATGCAGTTTAACAGAGCTATAAGAATAAACAATCTCTGAAACACTATGAAAACAGTCTTCAATTTTATACTCATCCATTTTTAGGACCTGTTCCTCCAGAAATTTTCATTTAACTTATAAAGCACAGAAATTTTATGGGAATTTTATGAATTAAGGCAAAACCAACCAAACAAAAGCAGGAAAACTGTGACATTCAAAATTCTGAAAAAACTTGTTTTTCATAAAATGGGACCACTTCATCAATTAATCTATTTGAGAAAATCTCTGCCACCGAACCTTGTGGTTTTGCTGGAAGAATTATAGTTTCTTTAAATCCCCTTACAACAAAATATATTGTCATCTTTGCTAACTGTTCTTCCATTATTTGTATAACAGTCTTTCCATTCAATAGCCCATACAAGAATATTGTCCTTGCTTTCACATACATCTTTCTGGTGAAAAGAACATCTGTTTCTGATGCTACACAGATGGTAATCTTGAAATCCAAAAAGAGAGCAATTTTAGTAGTGCCTTTGGGTGACATTAATATCTGCTTTCTTCTGCAGAATATTAAAATATTAATACCATTCTTGTGATATAAAGCTGGCCACTAACATATTCTTCAGCTCATGTATGCTTTCTAGTCACAGTTGAATATGGAGAAAAGTTTACAGCTGAACTTCATTGAATTCTTATAGAAAAGCTGAGCATATCTCACATGAATTAGCCAACAAAAGACTTCAGAAAAAAAACTACTGAGTAAAAGATGTATCAAGCACAGCCTGATGCTATGAAGAATAGCATATCTGGAAGCACTGGCTAGATTTTTGTTTATTATGTGATCAACCCAAAACTTGACAGAACCTAAAATATCTCATTCTTATAAACTTTTCCTGTTTTTATAGAAGTCTGCAGCAGCAGTTTGATACTGACTGCCTGACTATAGAAAACTAAGGGTAAGCATGCTAGAACTGAAAACTTAAAGCATCAGAGCTGAAATAAAAATAATTTTATTACAGTGCTACCAACTATAATGAATACAGAAAATATAAAAATAAAAATTAGGATAAAAAACATGTTCTTTCTACCCACTTGATTTATAATATTATTTGGCAAATTTTTATGCAACTGTGGATGGAAATTCTCTAATATACAGAAATTTTAGGTCTGACAGTGTCATCACATTATCCAAGTACCTCCAATTGTCACCAATGTGAACCTCAGCTATGCGAACCTTTGCCCTGTCTTTTTTAGGAGAGGAAACATAGCCCAAAAACTGCAATATCAGCTGAAGAACACACTTTTCTTCTTAGTGGAAATTATTCTTTGGAGAGACCAGCATTTTTGGTTATCCTGAATAATTAGACTACAAAATACATTTAAACAGCTGGTGATCATCTGAGAGCTGCAAGAATTTCCTGCTAACAAATCTCCCTTCCAAAAAATAAGATCATTATTTGGTAATACATCCTCCCATGAATCCAACAGATCTCTACAGGATTTGATAGATATAGAGAGCAGAATAAACTAAAAAAGCAGAAAAATAGAAGACCACAAAGTTTCTCAGTTCTCTATTGCAACATTCAGTTGTTTTGGTTCCACTTCAGGACAGCAATCTTATTCAGGAAATAGCTTAAGCATTTGCCTTCATTGAAGGCAAGAGGTTTTATGAGCAAAATAAAACTTCTCTTTAATCAGAGCTTCAGGTAGATATTGCATGCTGACAGGCATTAAAGGGTAAGCCCAGCTAACTAGCTAGCAGATAGTTAGAAATAATCAACACCTTCCACTCAAGACACTTCTGACATGTCCAAAATAATGGCAACTAACTCCATGCTTCACTCACACCACAAATGTGATGCAGCCCATGACTACAGGTCCTCAACCCATTTTCCCCTCTTCCTCTGGGTATTTGCCATTGCAGTAAGAGTCACACACATGTGCCCTGCAGTGAATCCCTGTCCTGTGATGATGTCCTCTGTGCACTGCCAAGTGCCCAACTCCCTCTCCACTTTCCAGCTCACTGTACTGTACATGTTGCTAGAACCCTGGTAAAGGAAGTTGCAACAACAAAATAACAGTGCCTTGCCTTGGATGGAGAGTCACAGAGGGCTCTGAACAGCCAGAGCTGGTTGGCTGCCAATACTGATGCTGGAGATGAGCAAGGAAGAGCACATTCACTTCTCTGAGCACTTAGCCCTGTGCAGAGTATATCCTACCCTTATTTCAAAGGGGCTGAAGGGATTGTTAAATAAAGTAACACAGAGCAGGTTAGCATATGTGGCAGTGAGCAGGAGTGCATTATATAGCCTATAATGTGATTTCCTTAAGTTGCCTGGCCATCTCAGGCTACTGGGACAAACTAAAAGTGGGAGGACAGAAGGAAAGCAGGGAGAGCATGGTTTTACTGATAGATACCAGCATAAACCTTCATTCCAAGCATGGCAGGTGATGATGCATCCCAGGATTATTCAACGTATCCTGTCATGAGGATCATTGCATACTACAGCCAGTACTTGGTATTGTCCCATCTGCTTTAGTCCATCTCTTCCTATCACAAAATGAATATATCTACTGCAAAAATATGTGGGGTTGTTTGGTTTTTTCTTTATTTCAGAATTTTCTGTAAAATATTTTGGGCTGCATTTCTCCCATAGTTCACAGTAATGTTCACAGTTTTTGAACACATAAAAAAATTACAGAAAAGGCTTTAAATTATCTAAGTTAAAAAATATTAGTGGTCTTACATATAATTTATCCACTGATCACTAGGAATTTGCATTGTATTTTAAATTAAAAGCTAGTTTGTCTTCTCTGTTGAAATGCAATTTTTTATACTCTGAAATCTACTGCAAGAATAATAAAGTTATTAATTAGTTATTACTTTAAATTCCTAACCTCTTTCACTGGGCACATTGCATTATATAATTATGCAAAAGTCATCTACATGAGAGATGTTCCTGTTTAAAAATGCATGTTTAAAACACATTTTTATGTTGGAAAAAATAAAGTGGTCTGGCATAGAGGTTACTCCTCTGCTTTTCTCCATTTAATACAATAATTGTAGGGAAAAATAGCCACAGTTGAGAAGCTGAGTTAGTAAATTCTGCCCTCTGCTTCCTGCACCATGTGTACAAAATCCATGGGACAACAGTGGCCAGGAACACTCCATACAATTCTGCAGAAACCAGACAACCTGCAGCGAGCTGACAATCTTCATGCCAAGTTTCATCCTCCCAGCTGCCAAAGCACTCTGCACTCTCATTTTCTCTGGAGGTCAAGAACCTCTCATACTAAACCACTTAGAATAGAACAGAGAAATCAGAGTTTAGGAGAGGAGGAGATTATGTGACTCTGCAGAGGAGATCAAACAGCTGTGAGTTTGCACTCATCCTCCTCAAATTTGTCCTCCTGCCACTAATCATCTATCCTGCAACCAGCAACTCCGTGGGCAGGTTTCAATGGCAGATGGGCTGAGTCCTGCTCACAGTGATCTGGAATTTTCCACTGCACACATTATTTTAGGAAGACTCAAGTGGTCATGTAGTTACAATAAATCCTAGTTACAACACATGCTAAAGGTCTGACCTCCCATACCAGCAGGAGGCCTCCACTTGAACTTACAAATCTATGAGCTTCTGATCTTAAGTGTCAAAGTATTAGAAGGTGAATGAATTTACTAAAACTCAGTATTTGAACCACTTCTACCTTTTCACATCAGCTAGCTGAGTTACCCTATAACTGATAAACATAGAGATCAATTTTATTTGGGAAAATACTGTTCGAAATGTCCAGCAACTACAAAGCATCTAAAGCTATTTTAGATTTTCAATTCTTGGATTCCAATCAAAGACTAAAGCTACATGATTGCTACTTCAGAAGTCTATGTGTTTCTTGAAGTAAGGAGATAATACAATGTTAAGCACAAAGTCTATGAAAAAAACCTCTAAACAAATGGCAAAAGAATAGTTTTGCATATGATTCAGTCTTTTCACGATAAAGCCTAGAGATTCTGGTATAACCAATATTTTAGAAGGCAAAATTATTTTCATTATTTGATTCCATTTAATTGTAAGGTTTCTTCTCTAGCATGTCTTGCTTCAAACTCCAGTGCATGTGACATACATTGTTTTCCTGTTTCAAGGTGATACAGGCTGAAGCTGCAGTCGTGACATACAAAAACATATATTGGAGGTTAGTGCACTCTGCAGGAGGTGGAAGCCATGGCTTTCTATTCTACTCTTACTCACTGGGAAGAAATTAAGCCACTTGGTGATTTAGAATGGGATTAATTGAGTTTTATTGTTCATTTTACAAATGGTTGTCTGTAAGATAGCATTTTTATCTATTCTATAGGCAGACAGTGAGACTGGCAGATCTGTCACAGGCTGGTTATAAATGTATGACAGGTCTAGAAGTGCCAGCCAGACTTTTAGGAAGAAAAAACATGAAGAATATCTGGTGGACAGGAAGAAGGATACAAAAGCAAACATATTTTTGCAGGGATTTACTTCAATATAAAAACCCCATCCAAATCAAAATACTCTTTTGACATCAACTCCTGGCCTGCTCTCCCAATGCAGCAGAAGCCTTTTCCCAGTGGATAACAACAATTTCCCAGTTCTTAGGTCAACTTCTACTGTTCTTTCATATGCACTCATGTATCTTCTATAAACCACATGGAAATGCACAAAAATTACTTTTTAGGTAGAAGAGGAGAAGAGCTAAATGCTCTTTTTTAGTGAAATTCCAGTTCCTTTCAATACCATACATTAAATCCCAGTATTTATTTAATTTTCTGTTACTCTTTGGCTATACAGGCTCTGACAGTGCTTAGATTACAGGGCTTTAACGTGGCTGAGGCTTTTTTATAAAAAAAAAATCAAAACAGACTTCAAAAATTACTCTAGACATGCAAAATTAAACTTCATAATGTAGTTGCAGTTTTTATATGTGTTTTTAAATTATTCAGAGCAGCTAGTGCTAGCTGCATAATCTAAGATGCCTGAGATTCCTCTTGCAGTCAATGCAAAGAAACAGAAATATCCAGGAAAATTTATTTCTCCTACTGCAGATGCCTATTTTATGCTAAAATGAATAAGCAGGTATCCATCTCTCACTGCTTACAGAACAGTGTTGAGCTGTAGAGGTGGCAGCTGAGGTAAGAGGAGCCCTGTTTTCACTCTGGGCCTGGCAAAAGCACTCTGCATGAGGCATGGGGATTTCCCCCTCCATACAGAACTGCAGTCCTGTTTGATGGGGAGTACCAGATTTATGTGAATTTATCACCTAAAGCTGTCTCCCTTCACAGAGCTTGAAGAGGAGAAAGCTGGCTCAGCTTATGTGGAAACATAAGCTTTCTTTCATGCTGAGGTATGTCTCACCTGCTCCTGGGCACAATCCCTTCAAAGTCTTTCTAGTGCTGAATGTTGTGGCATGTATCTCACAACACCAGCCTGCATGTCATAAATAGAACTTAACCCTAAAGGCGCATGAATGCTGCCAACGTAATTCAGCAGCTTCCATACTGGGCTTCTAATACAATGCAACACTTCAACAACGGTTAAAAAATTTCACATGAAATGGGCAATTAATTTGATTTTCTAGACAGTTTGATCTAGTGGGAGGTTAATAAGGGGTGGAAATTGTTTGTTCAGGTCTCATTTAATGCTCAGGATTGTGCCTCTGAATTAAAGACATCATAAGCCAACCCAAATTTAAAAATACAGATGTTTAGTAGATCACTTAATAGTGTTTAATTGCCCAACCTCTCTCCATTGAGAACGAAAAAAACACAACCTGATCAAATCAGCTGAGAGACCTATTTGAAATGCAGAGGATTCATCACTGGATTTGACCCCAATTTTCTCTCAGATGTGAGACACTGACCTACAGCAGTAAGTTTTCATAGGGAAAGTTATACCATTATTGACATTTATTAAATCACTTCCCAATATGGTACTAAGCAGAATGACACTCTAGGTTATGTGTGGGCCATACACCTATTTCATCATGCATTATTTAAAAAAAAAAAGTCACAGCTAAGGTGATGATATTATTAACTTAGTAAAAAAGCAATTAAAATCTTCAAAGAGTGAACTTTCAAATAGCACAGCAACACTTAAATGTCATATTTCTATTGCAAATGTATTTTTAATGATAACATTTCTTTGTAATGTAAATCAGCCGCCTCTCAATTATAACATGTTAATCAAGTTATTTCTCAATTGCTGCCTACCCGTCAATGCCTACAAATCCATCACATGTCGTTCTGTAAAAGCATACTAATTACTTGATTATATTTTAGTCAAGTTTTTAAAAGCCAACTATTTTCTTCAAGACAGCACATTATGTGCAGATTTGCCTGTACAAAGAGGGGAGGGGAGAGCAGAAGACATATTTACTCCTCCTCTGTAACTTCAGCCTAATTCAAAATCCTTCAAGGTAGCCTAACATGTGGAACTTGATCCCAGAAACCGGAAAAAAGGAAGTGTGGGTACCCACACACTGCTTCCTTCCTTTCATACACACATGTGTGATGAAAAACACAAGGCTGAGCTGCACAAATACTTCTGAATGGTTCAAAACACATACCTCAAATGCAGAGCAGGATTTGATTGGGTAGAGGTAAATTTTGGCGACAGTGATGGGCTTGCCACCTTTTCTACACGTTGGCACTGAAGTCTCAGAAACAGTTGCCCTCATGCTTTCTGCCCCAGGCTCTGGTGGCTGCCAGCTGCCAGCTGTCTCTGCTTCAGATGGAATATTCCCGAGTTCTCTGTCAGATATTTGCAGTATTGGAGACAATTTATCCTCCTTGTTAAAAGAAAGGTGGTCATCTGGAACAGACCCTGTCGTCAGCTTTGTAACAGACTGGAAAGGAATCTCAGCATCCGAGTTGGAGAGTCTGGTGGCTATGATGAAATTCAAAAAAGTCTGCGCATCTTCAAAAGAAGACATGTAGCCAAAGGATATTCTCACAGAACCAGTGGGATGTCCATCAACTAGGTCTATGTTATCTCCACAGACATGGCCAGCCTAGTGTGAAATAGGAAGAAAACCAGAGAGCTATCATGATATTTTGTTTATTTCTCTCTAATTTTACCTAGTTATGAATGAGTCTCTTAATTCTAACCTGATAAACTGTTGTAAAAAATAGAAAGTTAACTCATCAATACAAAGAGAAAATGAAGAAAAAACCCTCAATCATTTTATGATTTACTCAGACTATGAAGATAATTTTGAGCTGCTTGTCCTATTCTACTCTAGGGGAAGAGATACTTCCAAAAACATATCAAGAATCACAAAAAGGTTGTCTGAGCTGACCATGATGGGACATACAATCTCCAGGGGTATTCCAGTCTCACCTGCATAGTTCACTGGGATGCAAACTGTGATGTTATGTTTAGGTAAGTGAACAAACCATAAGACAGTTAATTTTTTTGGGGGCAGTTTTCTCAATATTCACTGTCAGAAGAGTGCCATTTTAATACCATCAGTGGCTTTATCATGGCTTGTGTTTAATAGCCCAAACAGCAGAGAACTAACTCATTTGGGATAGCAGCAGAGACTTGAAGAGCAAAAGTTTCTCATTCTTTAAATGGGTCAGTGAGTGCTGCCACTTACCACTAATGAAGAAACCTAGAGTCCCCCTTGTTCATTCACTTAATATTAGCTCACCAATAGACTTAAGATTTAGTAATAACTCAGCATTCCCTAACTGCAGCAGCTGTTGGGTTTTTTCCCCCAGAATTTAATTTATTAACATATTTCTGTCACATTAAAAATGAACATGTGAGTAGTTTATTTACATGGTTTTTTTGGTTTTTTTTTAAGCAAGAAATGTCACAGGACAGTGAACACATATGTCATTTATGCAAAGAGAAATGAAAATCCTACATCTATGTCAAAGCTTGCAACACAGTAGTAAATATTTTAATGCAATGTGAAGTAGTTTTTATCCTTGACAACAGAGCAGAAGCAACATTTGCAAAATTAGGTTGCATCTGTTAATATACCCTTCTGTAACCCTTCTGCCAAGTATTGCTTGATTGACTGAGGAGAGAGGTTCCTACTGTGCAAATAAGCAAACAAGTTCCTACATAACATTTTAAGAAAACTAACCACACTTCTCCAGGGACACTTGAAGACAGAAAGTCCTCCCTCACAGGCATTTTATCATGTACAACTTCATCAGGGAAGGAAGAATACAGCCAGCACCCTGGGAAAAGACGAAACTGAAGTGTATGTGCAAATAACTTGATAAAAGACGCTTTCCTCTACACAGTAATGTTGTCAATAACCCATCCTGATCCTTCTCAAAGCACTGATGGGAATGGAATGTCCCCAGATAATGACTGTGTAACAGTACCACTTCATTATACAACCTTTGGAGATTAAGTGTCTCTCCATAAATTTAACTTTAGCCTATCCCCATTTAAATGACACAGACCTAAAAGAAGTCACTCACTCCTTAGCAAAATCCTCCTTGTATAAGGAGATCCAGGAGCATTGCAGCTGGTTATTTGGCATTTTTCACTTCAGCAAATGATAGACCATTTTTTATTGTCTCAGAGGACAGAGCTTCCATGGCAAGTCAAAGTACCATTTTGCCAAGGAAGGTATTAAAGAACTGCAGCAGCCTTTAAGAACTAAGTGCTATCAGTCCTGCATGCAAATGTGTTTGCAAAATTATCTATATGTCTCTGTGAAATTATAAGGGAGCTATAATATCATTTGAGTCATTAGATTTTTTTTTTTACCTCTGGAAGAACACCATTAATAAAGTTTTTGATTGTTCTGAATTAATTTACTCTAATTTCAAACTCTGACAAATATGCAGACAGGAAGACTCCTCCACTTCACTGCAATACATCCTGCTATACATCTTTTAATGACAGCTTATGGAAAACATTAGTAATCTTGAAAACAGTCTTTACATTCATATTCTAAAAATCTAACACATCAGTAATCTAAGTAGATTTCATCTAAATTTGCTTCATTCTCTGAGATTCATTGTGTATTTGTCTTTATTGTTTCCTGCCCAAATTGCATATGTATTTTAATTTGTAACACCCATCAGCAACAGGTCTACAAGACTTGAGCATTAGTATGTACAATAATGAATTAGGATACATAAAGAAAAATATGAGAGGAATTGTCCCGGAAATTCTATTCTGCTGGAAGTCTTGCAATCCAAAACCAAACAATAAGACCCAATTTCCTATTTGCCAATGAAATAATAACAAGTAACACATACTTCTCTCCATCCATCAAATGATTTTGTTTCAATACCTCATTTCAGTGAGCGGAGTTTCAATCAGTTTAGTTCTTTAACAAAGAACCAAAGGAGTTGAAAGCTTAAAGAAAACAAATCAAATTTACTTCATTCATAAAGTCACAGAAAGTCAAAACCATGGGATGTGATGAACCTTAGCTTTTAACTTCTAACCACATTCAGAAACTAACCTGCAGATTCCTTTGGATGTCCTCATTGCTTATGCCCAGATGCATCTGGCAGGCTCCCGTGTTACAGAAGCAGCCTGTGCGAACGTGTATGTTGTGAAGACTCGCCATGCTGTCCACCTTCCCAATCCAGCAGAGGATACAGGAGGAGAATGAAAAATAGACATTTTAAAGTAGCCAACAAGATACTGTGTTCTAAAGGTAGAAATAAATGGAGGTAAATTATGTCTCTAAACAATTAACAACTTACTTACTGCAGCTTTTACCATTCCTATACAGATTTAGTATTTTTCAACTTTGTTACTTCAGCCAGAAGAAAGCAGTGGTAGGAGCAGAGAGGTTTACCTTACCATTGAGCAACTACTCCACACAAAACACACACAACCAGATCCTGAGCCTGTGAATGCCAGTACATCTGCTGAATTTTGAGGCTGTGAACAGGTTTATTCACATCAGTGCTGGTAATTACAGACCTGCAGCCAGGTGTTACTTGGTGTCTTGACAGAGCCACCACCTGCACCTGCCTCTGAAGAGACTGAAGAGAAGTCTGGGGCACCTTTTCGGGTAGCTAAAGAAAACGTTGTACTCCAAGGATCTGAAACTGCAAGTCCTCGTCACAGAAACTGATGGAATCTATGGGATTTTGACACACAAGTGCTGGAAGGATCAGCATCTCAGTAAGCAGTAACATTTGCCAGGACACAGAATGGACTGGAATATCTCCTTGAGTCTTGCACATACAACCCCTCAATCTACCAAGTCCCTGGTGCATTTCTTCCTTGTGCTGTTTAGTATTATACCCTTTCTTTATCATCTGAATACTGACTGGGGAGAAATAAAATACTTGATAACAAATTGGCATGAATAAATTATGGGAAGGAATGAAAATGATGTGCAAAGAGAACAGAAGAACGTGCCCATATGTGCCTCAGAAGGAGACATATATATGCATGCACTGGGAGGACAGCACTGCAAGCGATATGTATTTCAGGGTTTCATAGCACACCTAAGAAACACTACAGGGATCCTCTTAGCACAGCTAGAGAAACCATGGAACCTCAGTGCAGGGACCTGGAACTGCTTTATATTGATCTCAAAAAGCAACAGCAGCAGCTGATAAGATTAGCTGAGCTACCACCAGCTATTTCTTTGATGAAAAATCATGAGCATTCCTAGTCAGGACTGCAAGAAAGGACAGACAAATAAATGCATGGTATCTGACACCCATCTCTACCACAGACTCCCAAAACAACCTTGCACAACTTGCATTAACCCCTCTGTGCTTTTGCTCCTTGTTTACTAAAGGAGAGCAGAGAGCCCTGAGAATGACCAGGCTGCAGACTCGGGGGACTGAGCTGTACCAGGGACAGAATCCCCCATGCAGGAAGCTCGGGCTCAGCAACAGCTCAGCCTAAGGGGGATGGAAAAGGAATGTCAACCGACTCATACTAACCACTTCCTTACCTGTGAGCCCATGCTTTGTCTGAGGTATCAGCATAAATGTTCAACCTAGCTTTTGTAGCTGGCTAAATCTCTACTGGCTTTTATTATTTTTAACATAAATTCCCTCTGTACAGAACAGTCCAGTACATATACCAAACACTTTCTGGTATAATTCACTACATCTTCTGTCTTGATATGTCAATCTTCCATCTTCTGAGATCTTTAAGTTTAACTCTGTGTACCAAGCACCTTTAAAGTCACCATCTCAGTGGATAGAAAACCCAAGCCTTCTGTTAGAATTTACTCCATGCTGAAACAATTCAACCTAAATAGTATTTAGCTCTGCCAAAAGCAGCTCAAACAGAGTTATTGCTTTTTTTTTTTTCATGTATGGGGCATAAGGGTCTCTGCACAAAAATGTGCTCTATACAAAAAAATTCTACATTGCTATAGCACACCAGTTTTCAAGTTAACATTTAAATGTGTTCTGTGCCACTGGTTCAGTTCAAAATTGTTTGATTCTCCAACACAGATATAATCAAAATAAGTCCATATATATAGACTCAGCAAGTAGAGAATACAGTCAGCCCCAAGATCCCTATTGATGATTAATGCCTCGGAGAATATCTTATGTTTAAAGTATGTTTCTCAAATTGAAGTTTTAGTCAAAGGCATCTGTTGAGAGAGACTGTTGTGGTGTTGCTAGCTTTGTTTTGTCAGAAGACTTCAATATGGGAACAGTGACATTTTCTTGATGTCTTTTTTAATTTAGATGAGAAAAGTTGTCATTCTGCCATAGCATGGTTTGTCATGGTGCTAGTGACTTGTGGGCGGATCTGTCATTCTGTTAATCATGACAAGGAAGGCAAAAATCATGACATACTTCACTGCTGAAACAGTACAGTGTTTGGGCTTATTTACTCAGTATACAAAAACCTTTAAAATACAGAATCTTTTTACTAGTAATACTTTTAAAAAGTAACGTTCCTGGGGCAGCCTTGTCTATCAAAATGTATGTAGTGTAATATAGTTTTCATGCTGCATCTTCAAGGAATTGCAAACAGGATTTAATTTTTTTTTTTAATTTTGTCAAATAAATTATTACTGTTTTTTAATAAACAGGAATTTCACTCTAGCCATGCAATTCAATCCTCACCTATAATAATAATTTAATTGTAATATATATCAATCTGTACATTAGACCAGGACTACTGAGACATAAAACATCATCCTTAGAGGAATACAGGAGTTATGATTCAGGAGAAAAAAGATAAGGTATGAATAGCTTTAGTATTAACTGAAGTTCATTATCACCAGTATGATAATGTGCACAGATCTTGGGAATGTGATGCACACTTTTCACTGGAAACAATGACACCATGTAAAGAACCAGAAAAGGCAGCACTGCAAAAATATCTGTCCCTTGAATAGATGCTTGGTTTTCCCTTGGACATATGTTTTGATTTCTTCTTGTTTAGTTTCACCCTAGAAATATACTACTTGGGGAGTTAATTTAATCTCTCTCTGCAGTGCTATCACATAGCAAAACAAATACAACATAAAACATCTGTTACAGTTATTCCGATGAAGAAAAGCTTCCGTAAATAAAACACATCTTTAAAATTGCCATAAGGAGCAATAATGGATATTGAGCTCAGGGTTATGAAATACAGAAAGTCACTTGCAGCTCTGTCTGTAACAGCAGAGGGTGACTTTTGGGAGCCAGGAATGAGTTCATCAATGAAGACACAGAAGCATGAATGGTACTAATGGTAAGTACACAGCTTAATGTACTTGTATTCTCAGTTTTGGTGATTCCCTGGATCTGATACTTGGAATGATTGTGCCTTGGTCTTTAAGAGATTAAAGACTACAATTAAACTGCAAAACAAATGCAGAAATCTTGCAGCATTTTACTGATTTCAGTCAGTGAGGATGTGGTAATGAAGCCATCATGCTATCTTATCCCTTCTGTCTCTCAGAGCCCCTTGGCATTCATTACTTTTTCTGAAGGTCTTTACTGTGGGCCTGTAGACTGCTTCACACCCCAACACTTCTGATGTCACGTTGTCTTGATTTTTGACAAGCAAAATGTGATTTTCACATTTCCAAGTCATGGTCTTCAAATTTAATAAAGATACATAAGAGAAGTTTGCCTAAAGCATATTTTTAAAACAGTTAATTTTTTTTTTCCATCAATGAGCTCTTCTTCATTGTTGCCAGATTGATCAAATGCTCATATTTGGGTTTTTTATTTCATAGTCCCCTTTCTGATAAATACAATTTTAAAAAAATATAAAAAATATTGAAGTGGAGAGCTTTCACTTTAATGCATTATCCTACAGTAGTCCCCTCTTGGAAATCTGGTATTTCAGTTGATACTCATCAGCTGGAAAGCTCTGAGAAGAACGGAGATTCTGGTGTGTTCTGCTTTCCAATTCCCTGTCACACAATGCACTGGTGACACCTCTGTGCCTGCTAAATGACTGACTTCTGCTAACAATTAACTTCAGGGCTCCTGAGGCACTCCGTGAAAGCTGTAAGTTTTACTCTGGCTTCAGATTCCATTGAAAAAAGTCTGAAAATAATACTTGCTGTAGGTACATATATGCTAAATGAGAATAAAGATTTACAAATAGCACATAATTTTGCATTATTCCTAATCAACTAAGTCTTTCACTAAGAATGATGAATGCTTTAGAACCCCTGCTGAAGTCATTTCCATAGGATGCAATTCTGGAGCTCTTATTCAAGCAAGTACTTATTTGTGTAAGTTATCACAAGAATTATTCACATTAATAAATAAACTTTTTATAATACATCATGAAGTGTTCTGGAAAAAAAATCATATAATTCAATACTGGCGAGTACTGTCCTTCAGGATTTGGGATTAGGACTTCTCATTCTGCTTTCTAAAATGCCAATGCCCAAGTATCAGAGCAGTTTGCCTATGTGATGGATTTGCTCATTACAAGAATTTCTTTGCACACCACTGATGGCTGGTTATAAAACAGGCTTCAAGATGTTGTTCTCCACATCCACTGGTAAATTAATTCACTGATTCATGGCATGGAATTGGAGAAAGTAAGCTAGCTCTTTCTGTCATCCAGCATTTGACTGTGAAATGCTGTTGCTGATGCAAATGCATACATAATCTTGTTAAATACAATTTAATAAGAAGTAGGTCAGAAGGAAAAAAAAATCAGCACTTGTTTTCAAACCATTTAGTGGTGGGGGTGGGGAGAAGGAGAGAATTTTAGTTGAGTTACAGTTTCATTAACTGTTTTAACTGCATAGTTTTCTGCTATAAAGTCTTTTTTTTCCGTGTCAGAGAAATAATTTCTATGTGGGCAGATTCTTGTAGTATTGAGTAATCTGATTCTCTCCTTTTTGCCTCTCTAGTTGTTGACAATGGATTAAATTAACCAAAGATGGGACGTATATCTCTTTTTAGTCTTCATCTGTTCATCACTTCCTCTGACCAAAATCCCTTTGGTAGAAGACAGTGAAGTATTAGACAGAGACATTGACATGTACTAATATTGTCAAGTTCAGTGTCCTGAATATACTTGTTCAGTATAAATGCTATCTTACCAGGAATTTTACAGTCGATGTGATAATTTTCTCAGCTAGTTTTAAAGACAGTCAAATAGCAGGTAAGATTGCATAGGAGATAAGCAAGCTGGAAATATTAGCAAAATTCAAAATATGTGGGTTGCCACTCTGCAGGAATTCTCATTTAGGAGATGTCATATACATAGTGAACTGCAAGTTATTAATGCATAAAGGAGTAACAATAATTTTACATTTCTGACAACCAGAAGCTAGAAGATTTCTTGGGGATAAGGTAGCTATAAAAATGAAATGAAACAATGAAACACAGTCTTGTTAATGGGTGACCTAATGTTTTTTTCCAACTGTTTTTTCTTTCCTGCTGAATACATAAGTGAATTTAAATCCAACTATTTGAAATGGAACAGACTGATGAGTAAGCTAAACACCTTGGTCTTCTTTCTTTGATTTGGTGCCTTAATGACCATAGGTCTGTCCAACCAATGGCACCTTCTTTTCTGTTTCGTTTGGTTCATTTTCCCTCCAGGTCAAACGGCATTCATTGACAATGAAAATCTGGTTCATTAAAATGATATGGAAAGGATGGATTTCAGGAAGAAAGAAAAGCAAAGGAATTCAAGCCCTCAGTGGTTTCCTAACTGATTTCAACAAAGCATCCTCTTGTGAGTCATTAAAAAACATCTGTTTCTCTCCATCCTATTGAGCATCCCCAACTATTTTGCAGGCTAAAAGCTTTTGGTCAAATTGCTGCTAGTCAGAAATGTTGAAGCCAGATGACTTGGTTTGGAAAAACAGGTGTCTGTTAAGGAAGGCAGGAGCCTCCCCTGAAATTGAAAAAATGTAGACCCCCCTCTCTCTGTATTGTTATAAATTTTAAATTAAGGGGGGCTCTCAGGCAAAAATATGGGAGGAGGAATAACAGTTCTTTATTAGGGAATAAAATAAAAAGATAAAATAAACAATGAAGTGAACCAAAACAACATTAACAGAGTCAGAATACAAGCTGACACCCTATTAGTCAGGGTGTTGGCAGCAGTCCAATTGGGAATTATGGCTGCAGTCCTCCTGGAGAGGTTCTGTTGTGGTGTGGTTCTGTTGGAGCAGTGATCCTCTAGAAAAGGGTGTAGTCTTCCTGCAGTGGAAGAGGCAGCTGTTCCTCTTTGAAATCCAGTGTGGAAAAAGCCATGCTGGTGTTCCAAAAACTCCAGATTATATCCAGGTAGAAATGCTTGGCTCCTCCCCCTGGGCTGAGCAGCTCACAGTGGGATGTTATAGCTCTTATCAGTCATGCAGTGACATTCAATAGCCCATTATCAGCAGATGTCTTCCCTGAGAGAGGACTGCTTGTGGAAAATTAAGGAAAACTGCCCACTTAATAGAAGACAACTGCCATACAGATGGCAAATGGAATACATCTTGCCTTTCAATCTGGGATACCAGAGAAAAACCACACAGAAGACTAAGCTATAAGTCATATCAAGACGGATAAAGGGGAATGTAGCAGACTAATACAAGTGGAAACAATGCCTAGGAATAAAAATGTGCAGGGCGTGCTACTGAAAGTCCAGTGATGTAGGTTTAATTTATGTCACAGTCAAAATCTCAACCTTTTCCTCTTTCTTTTAAGGCACTTAAATCCTCTTCTGTCTGTATCTAACCCCTCAAAACAGGGATAATAGAACACAGGGAGGTTGCAGGATCAAATTCCCATATTGCTTTAATTACAGTCACGGGATCCTATATAGTGGTGTGGTGGGGTAGAGGGGTGTGGGGGCAGGAAGATGAAAAAGGAAGCAGAGTAATAGGGAAGGTGGGGCCAGTCTCTTTTTGTCTTGAAAGGATTCAGATGGTGGACTGAAACTAGACACTGCATACATTCAAAGGCGGCTGATCTGCTTTTACCAAGATCAAGGACAAGGGAATCCAATGGAAGTTCTCAAAAGTGCAGTTCTTTTACTGGTACCATGTGGGTTTTTTTCCACATTTCTCTCATGTGACAAGGTCTGTAGTTTAGAGACACAGTTTGGCCCTGTTACCAAACAGAAAATATTTAGGCTCTCTCATTCATCTTGAATTCTTTCATCTGAACAACTATGAGCATCTTTCTTTTATCTTTTTTCGTTTCCTTAGCAACATGCAAGGACACTCCAGAGAAACAGTGTCAGACAACACCTTCAGTCTAGTCTTTCATGAGGCTTTCTAACCTTGATCAGCTCTGATGTGCAGTTTAATAGTAGGCAATTCCAGGCACATTAACTCACATGTGTCTTTGTCCCCCTGAATGAGATAAAACACAGAGAACTCAGCCTGTACTCTGTCACTACTACCTCAGCAAGAAGACAGCTGCATTACCTACTAACCAGTTCTGCATTTCTCACATTGAGCCTCTGAAGTACAGCACCTCCTTATGTTCAGTCAGCGATCAACGATTATGATTATGTTCGGACCTAGATCAATGAAGCTGCTTCCTATATTGTGAGCTCCTTTTTGCAAGGGTTGTCTTTGAGCACCTACTGCCATGTCACAATAGCAGAGATCCAGATTGTAATGATTTCTTGCCAGTTTGAAGAAACAAGGTGCCATTTATTGACACGCCAGTGTAGTTCACTGCTATCTCCCTGGTCCAAGACATCCACAGCACAATTGGAAACTAATTGGAACCAAGGAAATCAGTATATGTTCAACAGGAATCTTCACAACAATCTTTTTGTCCTTATAATCTTGTTTGCATTCTATTGCGCTGGTCCATCTCCATTCCTGGCTTCCTGAAATCAATGGCTAAATCTATAGCTAAAATCAATATTGAGTAATCAACTCAGCAATTTTTAGGTAGCTATTGGGAAGATGGCCAAAAATCCCATTAAGCAAGTTACAGAACATTTTTCTTTCCCTGAGTCATCAAAATTAATATAATGAGTGGTTATGCTTCTAAAAGCATTAGTGTAACTAGCTCAGAGTCATATGACCATTGCTGCAAAGCCATTCTTAGCTGGAATTAAAAATATGCTGGATTTCCATTTTCTGTGGCTGATGAAAAAATGCTGCACTTACAAAACTGAATGATTGTTTTACATGGAAGTAAAAAGAAACAGATGGGGAAAAAAAACCCTAAAAAGTCTGAATATGAAGAGCAACAAAAATGTCTTGCTTAATATCATTCTATGAAGATTTGTCTCAAATAGATTAAATGTAGTAGGAGGTTTCCCCCCACATTGCCCACTTTCTCCTGTACGGATTTGGTATGAATTTCCAGACAAGTACTGACAAGTAGTACCAGGCTCTGGTCAGTCTGATCCAATTGACTTGGTATCAATTTCCTGTGCATGCAAAATGCTGTAGCTTGTTCCTTTTCTCCACTCCTGTAATTCACGTGTTGCCATTGCTCTAATTTGTACACCCTGTGTACAGTGGGCTGGAGATGATCTTCTAATGAAACTAAAAATATTGTCTAAGACACAAATAGCAATTACTTTGAGAAATCAACCCACTTCAGGTACTGCCTGGTCCCTTTTATCAGGTAAGCAGTGATATGAATATGTATTGAACCAGCTGTGTGTATATACAAATGTATCCGCCACTTGATATCTGAAGATTTTACAGTATTTAACATATTTTCTCTCCACTCCTGTGAGGTGAGAGTAATTTGGGAAAATAAAGCATTTAATCCTTCAAGGTGACACTGAAAGCCTACAGTAGAAGGAGGGCATTTCACCTGGCTGTTGCCAGGTCCTGGTTACTAATCTAAGTACAGCTGAACAATTCCTTAAGATATTACTAAAGGAAAAGGAAGCTTTTAAAAGAGAATATGAAACCAAAGCAGTGTACTTACAGTATGAAAGCACTTCAGAACTGGCTATCACCATGATATTTACTTAGAGCAGCTACTTTTTTGTGCATTTCCCATCCCGCCTCACACTTTGTCCTGTGTTACTTTTGTTTGCAGACCTATCCAAATACAAGCAGATGGAGTAAGTTCTACCTGCATATACTGTTCTGTCTCTTCCCTTGTCACACCTCACCCATACAACACTGCTTCATGCTTCTTGTCCAATTTTTCCTCCATCTTGGATGTCTGAAATACTCTTTATTTCTGCTTTTCTGCACAAATTGACGTCTCTTTATTTGCCCAGTCATGTAATAATAGAGTCATGCTGCAGTGCAAGAAATTTAGTTTAAATACTAGGGGAATATTTTGCAGTACTGAATATAGTACTGCATGTATATACTGCATATAAAAATTGCTGCCATCTCTGAGAGTGCAATCATGGTGTGGTTATTTGTTTCTCTCTCTAATAAAGTTCCGGAACAAACTGCCTCTGATAAGAAAGGTTTAAGTAAAGATGACCATGCAATTCTAAGATATATTTTTCTCCTCTACATCTCAAACCATGGGGTTGAATTTAGCTCGGCTGCTAAGCTGCTTACATGAAAATTAACTAACATAGAATGCTTTGGATACAGAAGGATAAATAGGATTAAACAGAAAATGAAATTTTGTTTTTTGGGGGAGTCTCATTCTGATTTTGTCTTCTTCAACAAGGTGCTAATATCACCAAGGTTGTGGGGTTTATCCCTGTGTATGAGCCACTTACTTAGGGTTGGACTTAATGATCCTTGCAGAGCCATTCCAATTCAGAATATTCTGTGATCTGGAACTAAAGATTATACTCCTAACATGTACACAATGTGCCATAGTGAGTGGTCGGGTGTAAGGGATTTGAGGCTATATATTCCAATGGAAGACCCTGGTCTTTGCTTCAGAATGATAGAAAGCAAGAGAAAAAAGAAAAAACCCAGTGGGTCTTCAAGTCAATCCTTACTTTATATTAATTTAAGGGTGGCTGAGATGGAGGAAAGTGAGCAAGACAGTGGGCACATATCATAATAAGAGCAGTCATCAAACCTTTTTATAGATTTAGACTGAAGGGATGCACACTAGAAGTTATCTCTTGAGAAATGTTGATTTTCTTACTTTTAATTGAGAAGTGGGTGAAGAAAGTCAACTCTAAGTCTAGACCTCCCTTCACCCTATCTGGATTGATGAGGGTGAGCCAGGACATGGTAATGTAGGCTCCTAGGCAAAACTGATTATAATCTATGTGAGCAGGGTTCTCAGTCTTGAGAGGCAAAACTCATTCATATGCAACACTGCAGAAGAGCCTTCCTTAGGCAAACCAAAATGTTTACATTCTCTGTCTTTGGCAGCTATTCCTGTTATAGCAGTTTGTCTATCACACACAAGTGTGAAGTGGTAGGCAAGAAGGCTGAGACTGCTAATGGACTGATGCTCATTCCCTTCCTGACAGGATCTTTAGGGCACATGACAAGCATATATGTTCCCACTAAGGGAACTTTCATAGGTGAGCCTATCACAGCAAGTTACTTGTGCTTTAGGTTCAAGCTCCAAGCTAAGGAGGCAGTGTGAAAAAACAGAGTAGGGATGGATGCTGGTAATCCACAGCTGAAATGTGAAATGATGGTCATTTTTCAAAAAACATCCATGATAGTTTGCTCATTTTTTAAAGCCCATTACTGGCTCCACAATGCACAGGAGGAGAAAAAAAAATATTTTCTCAGAAGACTGGAAGGGATAAAGAAAAAGTTTGGTAAGGGAAGGGCTATTTTTCACTACTGGCATAACAGTGAACTGGAAGTTGTGGCTGGGTAAGAGCTCTCCAGTGCATACAATTCAACAAACGTTTCAGGTAAAATTCCATCTGGTCATGTGTGTCTCCTACCTATTTCCCTTCTTCCGGCTTCCAATCTGACTTTATGGAAGAAAATGTGAAGGGATTGTAAAATCACTCTGAAATTATCTACTGAACATGCAAAAAGAATTTCGCAGGTCTTGTCTCTCTATCAAAACAAAGAGAAGATTTTATAAATTATATTAGCATAGAAGGTCTCCCAGAGCAGAAATGGTGATGTTTTTTCACATCTGCAAGTGTGAAGAGAACACATAACATTTGCACTTTGACCCAGTTTATAAGAAATCCACTTTTTTGTGTGTATGATTGTTTTTCCAAATCTATGTTGTTCTCTTACAACTGTTCCATTTCTTTGACATTCAAATCAGGTTGGACTTCATAGAGTTCTATGCAAGTTGTTGCTGAAAAAAAAAAGATGGCAAGGATGCAAACTGAGGCTGAGTCATTGCTGTCAGTGTTTGAGAGGCTGGAAAAGACTTGGGGATGGCAGAACATATGACATTCATATATGCTGAAAGCTGCAGATATTCATTGTTAATGAATGAGCTGATGATTCTCTGTGTGAAGAGTTTGCTGCATTAGCTCAGCACCAGATATATATATATCTGCAACACCATCTTTCGTTACATCACAAGACCTCTTTGAAGTCTAAGGCTGATTGCGTTTATTTTTCTGGTAGTCTCACAAGGAGGCAGAAGATTGACAGTTTGCTGCTTTAATGTCAACTCTTCTGCTTCTATCCTGCAGAGGTCCTTCATCTCTACCCCTGCACTTTCGCACCTTTCCAAATTACCAGTCTGTCATCTATCCACACTTCATTAGCAGCAAAAATTATAATGCTGGGGAATTATCCATTCTTGACTAGACAAGTATATATGAAGAAGCCATTTGGCAAAAAGGCCATCTTCATGTCCTGGACCTGTCAAGTACACATCATAATTCAACCCCTGTTCATAACAGCGGCTTTTTGATGCTGCAGTGCAAATAAACACTTAACAAAATGACAGAGGTGCTACTGCAGAGGACAGGCATCTTGCGTGAAATGAATACAGGTGTTCTCCCAAGTCATTTCAAGAACAAATTACTACCAGTAGTGGTCTGTGAGACAGCTTTACTGAAGGAAATAATTTTCATGGAAAGTATTTGGTGCAGCTTAAAGGAGGAAATTTAACGCAGTTTTAGTGCTCAAAGATGAGAGGTTTATGGAAATTTCAAAATGGTAGTAGTTTGATTCCTAGATAAAGAAATGTTTCATGAAAAATCTAAATTAAAACCAAAGCTTTTGAGTGACTATTGTTGTTTGGAGTCCACAAGTCCCTCTTATTTAATTGTTTTAATTACCATTTAGAGCAAAAACCTCTAAACTAGTAATTAAACTGTCAATTAAACCAATGATACATATTGTATACAACACAAGTTTATTCCAAGTATAATATTCTACGACAGTATTACCCTTCAATAGTCACAAAGAAACATTTAAACAAAAAAGCAATAGGAATTCAACTAACTTCTATAATTATTTCACTCTCACCCTATCACTTCTTAACATCCAAATATTCTATATCATCTATATTGGGACAGGAGGCTGTAAAAATTGCTGCCATCTCTGAGAGTGCAGTCATGGTGTGGTTATTTGTTTCTCACTTCAATGAAATGCCTTCATTTGCTCTTTAGAAATGCAATGAAGGTTTTAATCAAAGATGAACATGAGATTGTGGCCATTTCCTCTTGGTGCAATTGACCCTATGTATGTAATTCAAGAGTGTTTGTGTTTACTGGCACAATCTTGTCAGCTCTGCTAATTAAACTGATAACACTGATAAATGGCTTTCAACCATATGAGCAGGTAAGAATAACTTTCTTCCCCATTGCTACACAGACGAAAGACATAATTTTTTCTCTGTTTCCATTTTTCAGCAGTGGTATTACACATCATGTATTTCACTACACGCCTTTCACATCCTAAATATCTTGGGCTTAGTTCAGAGTTTTGAATATCATGTCAATTATGCAAATCTTGAGGCTTACATGTAAGCTTGGTATACTCTGAAGACAGTGTCTACTTATGAAGTCTTTCTTGCCAATCTCAAGTGCTCCAAATAAACTGCTCCAATGCTCCTCATAATATTTTCTCTGGAATCAGTTGGCCATATGGTCCTTTACAAGCTACCAAATATTAATATCCAGTCAGACTGTGCCCTACAACAGTCAATGGGCACGTAACAATTGCCTGTCAGAGAGGCAAATAGAATTGGTTTGATGCCTTGTTATAAGTAATTAATTGTAGATGGGATATCATTCATAAAGGAGTAGGACATTAGGTCATTTCTCTTTTAATATGCAAAGATAACCCGAGTCATTAACTGGTGTCCACTCTTAGTAGGTAAATGCCATCCAATTTTAGCTTCATAAAAAAATTCCCTAAAATGTTTTCTGGGAGCCTTCTGAACCTATGTTCTGCTGACTCCACTGGATTGCATTTGGACACTGCCCTGTGAGTCTGGCATGAATGTGCAGACCATAGACGCCACCAAAGCAGAGGCCACAATTTCACTTCCAAACAATTAACAAAAGTATTGGATTTAACTATGATTCAAATAAACCTATATAAATTTAGACATGCATGCAGGTATGAAGAGATTACATAGTCAGTTTGATGAAGCTTACTTTCTGTTGTATGTATTTTCTTTGTAATCATAAACAAGAAGCAGCAAAGGTTTTTCTCCCCCATAACTTCTATAAGGTGCCTATGAAAGGATTTCATTCTATAAAAAAGCCAATTATATATATCACACATATTGTAGCTTTGGAAAGAACAGTGCTTGTTAATTTCTAAAAGTCATTAAATTGCACATTATTTTAATTAAACAAAGTAGTCTAACAGGCACAGCAGATGAGACTGAGATGCATTTGAAAATTTTATAGCTCTTCATTCAACATATGCTAGAAATCCTCAGAATCTGGTGAACAGCACAATCCAGATCAATAAAGAAGCTTTTTATGAACAGCCACTGTAGCAAACAGGCACAATGGATTCATAAGATTATGAAAGAATTTTTAATTTGAGGATACAGCTGACTTTTAAAAAATGAAACACGGCTCAGCCAATGTTACTAAAAAGTTGTGAAAATCAGAAATCAGAATAAAGGTTTTGATTTTAATCAAAGAACAGAAGCAACATTGAAGTGTTTGGGGAGTTTTACAAACTCAGTTGTGTTAATATCTCAAATCTTTTCTGAACATTGTCACACATATTGAAGGCTACATAAATGATTAACTAATTCCCAAAATGTGGACTGCTTTGAAATGAAATGTGGTGAACATTTTATGCTATTTGATAGCATTGGCTAAAAAAGATGGATGTGAAGAACTTATTGAGTACTCTGTGTTTGGGCATCCCATGTTCATTAGGTTAATGCCTTAAAAAAATGTAGAACTCCACACTTGCAGCTACAAAACAAGTGCTTCACTTCTGCTCTCCCTAGTGAGAAATGGATTTCTTCTTGTATTCTTTAGAAGTATCCCCTCATTATTCTATTCTCTCAAAAGCCAAGGAAAAAAACAAGAAGTAAGCAAAACAAGAGCACTGTGGTTTTTCTGCCTTCTGCTGATGAGCAAGTGAACAACTGTCCCTTACGTTACCCACTGCCTACATTGTGCACAGCAATACACACAATTATGGTCACTCTGCTGAAGGGAGAAAACCCTAATGAAGCCTCATCTTAAAGATACTTGGTATCCTGATAGATAAAGGCTACAAAAAGCTGCTGAGAAAGACAGCATTTGAGAATTTCTTGAGCTTGAATCTCACTCTTTATACTGATCATTCAACTTTATTCCATGGTTGCTCAGCTGAAGGGAAAAGAGAACTCTTTCATTAGTGACTGCAATACTCAGATCTAATTTCACTTGTATGTCAAAGCTCCAAGGCAGTCTCTTTATCAGCTTTTCCAGACTTGCTCTTCAATTCCCAATTTTGAGTACTCTAGAGAAGGAAGCCAGCAAAAAATCAAACTGCCTAGTCAATGTATCTTGCTAAAACAGCCCACTTACAAACTTCCTATGTGGAGCAATCCATCTGTAAGATATTGCCTCTGGCTATTACGTATTTTGTATTTTGTTAGCACTATTTGGTGGATTCTTTTTCTACTGCTTTAAAAATGGTGTGTATATGTGGTGCAGAGCTATGAAGAAACAAACCCAAAACCTCAGAAAGGATTTCTGTGAAAAAAATACGTATTTTAGGATAAAGAATTCATTGTGAACACACTTAAATTAAAGTACAACCATAAACTCAAGTTAAGAGAAAAACATACCTGTGAAAAGCCGAGCACTTGTCCATTTTCATCCAGCACATTAAAATTAATGATTGGACCTTGAACATCAGGATTGCTGAAATCTGTATCACTGTAAATACGTACTACAGGAGCCCCATTGGCATATTTTAAGTTAGACAGCACAGTGTAGGTGTAGTGAGCTAATGCAAAGGTATGCTGTTTTATTTTCTCCATTCCACCTGCAAAAGGAAAGTGCACATACATGTCAGGTGCATTATTTTTATGGCAATGTAAAAAAAAGGATGATTTTTCAGAATGGCGTAGTGTGAGGCAATTAGCACAAAATTGATAGTTTTGTGTTTCTTTAAATGCACATACAATTTTCAAGTGTTTCTTTCCTCATGTAGAAGTTTCAGAAGTAGTGTTGCACCAAGGATTTATCTGTAGTTAATTTAGTGTAGAAAGCTAAAGTTTCACTGAAATGGTTTACAGGAATTACAAGATTTATACTTCCAGTCTATACATAAAACTAAGATGTTTATACTTCCAGTCTATACATGAAACTAATTTGTTCTGGTACAAATAAACTGAAAACCAAGTTTTTCTCCAGATCTAACTCTGGAGATCATGGAAACACAGAAATCAAACTGTTATGTCTGAGATAAAATAAAAATAATAAAATTCTAAATGTAATGACAAAATTTAAATGTCATTTTACAAGGAAATTACTTGGAAAAAGGGCATTGTGAATTCTTCATTGACTACACACATGCACTTTGGGGGCTCAAGAGAAACTTTACAGACAAGTCTTCACAGAACTTGGCTTGGAAAAGGCATAAAGAGGATATATACGTTTTTCGGTGGTTTTTTTTTGTTGTTGTTTTGTTTTGGTTTGGTTTTTTGCTTCACTGTGGTTTGGAAGAGAGCACTGCAGAGAATTCCTGACAGGTGATGATCTCTTCATAATGTCAGCTCTTTGAGGAGAAACTGTGTCTTTGCCAGATGTCCCTATTGAAGGGGCTTCTATTATACAGACTGTGCACTGCACCATGGAAAGAAACCATGTGGAAAGAACAAAAACGGGTGAAGAATCATCAAAGACCTCTTGAAGTAAAAGAGCATTTTTCTTATTAGGTTTTAGACCCAGAGTATTTTCTGTAATGCTGAGTATCCTATTTGAGGCTCATGAGCATGCTTCACATTTTATTTTACCTTTTTTTATTAATATTTGTAACTATGACTCTCACACTTATTCTGCGTATATTACTTCTATAACTGAGTATCTGGAAAGTTACACACTTGAAAATTTGTAATCTTGTTGACTTTTGTGCCTTTATTCATAAAAAGACCACATCATTTATGAACATATATAAAGAAAAAAAACAAACATATATTTCTCCTGACATGCAGAAAAACTGCAGCAGCATCTGTTATTTCACTATTTTTTGGAGTTTCTCTATTATGTACAATCTCCTTTCGATAAACTGGGAGAGCATATGTTAAAAGCATTGTAACACATTAGATATAAGGTGGAAGTACATTTTTTTGATGCTGAAGAATAATAAAGAGGAATAAGATATTTAATGAGATACTAACATGCAAAGCACTTGCAAGGAAGCATGCCAGAAGCTAATCAGTGCAATTTCTAGATGTTAGCCACAGTAAACTTGGTAAGCATCTCTGGAGCACTTTGGTCTGAAAGATGATTTTTATTTTCAGAGTCTATGAGAATAAAAGATTGACTAGTCAGAAATGTCCTAGTCTTTGTTGGGTAGAAGTTTAGAGTCTTGAAATAGCAAAAAAGAAAACCAAAACCACACACACACACACACAAAAAGTAATTTCTGAGCATTTGCCAGAAAGTAGCTGTCTTAAGAGAAGTGACTGCCTTGTCAGCTTCTGAGATGTGCCTAATCTCCTGATTCAGGGCTTTTTCAAACTGACAGGAATCTTTTAATAGAAGATTAAACTACTGTCCTTGTGCCTGGTTGAAGAAATCACTTATTCAGAAATTTCAGTCACTCATTCACAGCAATCATCCCTGCTATCATTTCTATATTGTTTTCAGCTATTTTCCTTTAAAGTTTCTTAATCACATTTCCTTGTTCATTAGCAAAAAGCTGATGAGTCTTTTAATTATTTATTCTGACAAATCCAAATGTAATAGCCTGCAGTTGCTTTCCTGCCCTGTGATTGGAGAAAGGAAGCTGTGTTGCCAGGGTCCCATATTTTTAAGTAGCAGAATAGGTGGTAATTAGGTCTGATGTCACAGAAAACCTTGTGGAAGAACTGCCAATAATCTGAAATTTATTCTGACAGAAAAAGGGATACATTTATTCTGACAGAAAAAGGGAAAGTAGCTGTGATTTATTTTTATTTTGTTCAACAAAATTATCTGTACTGTGAATTATATAAATCCAATGCTTACTTCATCTCCCTCCTAGGAATAAGAATGGAAGGAAGAGAAAATAAAAGCCAGAATAAATCTCTGTTTGAGAATAAAAATAATAAACATGTAAGACTTACAATTCAGAGAAATCATCGGTACTTCACCTCAAGAATGTGTTAGGAAGGACTAAAGAGCCCTGACTTCTTCTCAGTTTAGGGTTTTTATTCCCTACAGCTGCATTATCTCATTAAGGTGAATTGCATCTAGTTGCTCCTAAAAATTATTTTAAAATTAGGAACAATTTATGCATTCTGTAATTTGGATCAGAATTAATCCCAAATCTAAAACACATGAGATGAAGTCTATCTAATGTCATCCACAGTATTTATGTGTGTAATGTGTGTAGGAACAAATACAGCACAGAGAATGCTCACAGTCCACAAACTGCATTCATTAGTAACTTCATGGTAAATTTCTGAGCAGAATAGATTGACAAAGCAAGCTTCTACTTACTTTTATGTACAAACCTCCTTGCCAAAATATACTAGCAAACCTGTGGAGATGCTGTTACACCTCATATTGCTGATTGTATGTTTGCACACTACAGCATTCTGTCAGGTCAGCACCATCTCAGATCTTCCATCCCAACTTATACCTCAGACTGGGTATTGTTATGGAAACTTATACTGTTCAAGTATGAAAAAGTCACAGTGCCACTGCACTGGATAAGCCATTGATAAATGTATAATGTCAGCTCTTCTGTAGGAATTGCATGCATGCATATCCCTCTCCACAGAGTGTGTGGGACAGTTAAGTCACATGGAAGAGAAGGAGAAGTTATGCCACACTTGCAAGAGGGTACAAACTGTGTGCATTCAAACTATTCACAATTGTCATCATGGTGTAGGAAATCTACTGCTTGTCTTGCCTGCTGATAACATCTTGTATTTGCATTACCTCTGTTTTGTTAGCTGCTTGTTCTGTGCAAAATAGAATAAGATTTTTTTTCCAGTGGAATTTTTTCTAATCAGATAAGTCTGAGATATACAGATGTCCAATAAATATTCAATAAAGAATGAGTCTGAGTTAGCATGGTCCTGGTTTTGCATTGCATAATGGTACACACGTAACGGCATATTGTCTCCTCTCTGAAAGACCCAGGATTTCAGCAGCTCAAATGCTCAAATGTTAGTTCTTCCTGAAAGGGCTGCAGACAAATAGGCGTATGTCAACACCTATAAAAGATTTTGAATAAAGAGATTAAGATAAAGCAGAGACTGGAAAGGAGCCTCTAGAATGAAAGATCTAAGGCTTAAGGTTTTCAGGCTTTACTCAGGAGCCCCTGTGATCTGCATTCAAACATATTGTTGTCTCTCTTATTATGAGGAGCTAAATACTGCAGATAAGGAAGAAGAGAAATATAAAACAAATACACAGTTATTGTTTTAACTCAGTGTGAAAAAGCTACAGAGAAATTGAGGCTTAAGGGCAACAAATTCTCTATCATTCCAGTAAATCCAGCTCATATATATGTTTGGATAAGAGAAAGATCAATGTGAGTCACTATTCATCATCTCCACACAATAGATAGCAATGAGGCAGAGAAATAATGAGCTGAAATCTCAGCAAACCAATCAGCAGGGAGTGAGACCATGATGCAGCCACCTTCTACTATATCCCAACTGAGACAGATCACGATGCAGGACTGGTGAGTCAATGTGCTAATGAAGCCATGCAACCTGGAAATCCTGTCAAACATTTGGAGTCCTTCCTTTACTTCCTCCAAGAAGTGTACATTAGGATTAAATTCTGAGCTTTTTTTTTTTTCTTTCTTTTTTGCATAGAACTGGAAGTCTCTGATTGAAGTCTGTCACCTATTTAGTGTTATTCTTCCCTCTAAAAAACCTCTTAAGGATGAACTTGGTAATGGTAATTTTTGGTGAATTTGAGTGTTTCAGTTTTAAACCACATTAAACAATGTATTCTAACCACTGCTATTCTTTAGTACTCCTGTTTTAAACAAAATGCTGCAAACATGAAAATGAAATATTCTTAAGATGATCCAACTCCCTGCCCCCAAAGTGCAACCATGAAATATTAAAAATAGAATACAAGAAAAGAAAATGAAGAGAAGAAAACATAATCAATCAGCTTGGTTGAGCTTCTACATTTATAAAAAAAAATATTAAAGATAGCCACTCCTGGTGAGTTTTTCCCCTAAATGATGAGAATAGCTGCCCTAAGTAAGACCAAATCAAGCTACTGCCTGTTTCCCAGAGTGAGGAGTAACAGATGCCTAGAGGAAAAAAAAATATGAAAAAGGTATGTAATTTCTCATCAGCTACAATGAAGTAAACAAAATATATATATTTTAAAAATCCCAAGATATGAAAATGTCCTTATGGGTTGGCTAACAGCAACCAAACAGAACTAAAAATCTAGATAGTTTCTAAAACAGAACTAAGGGTAGAAAAGTCACTTGGGGAATTTGAACATTACAATTAATACATTAACATTCCCTTGGTGTCAACAGAAAAAAGCTCCTCTGATGTAAGAGAACTGCAATATTGCCCATAACTGTTACCAAAATCTCATTCATTTATTTCAAAATAAACCACTGTAAATGGCTTACCAGCCAATTCATAAAAATATCTGTCACCCACACCCACAGAAAAGGGATAAGGCATGGACAGATTGCAAACCCCTCTTTCACTCTGACTCACATGACCAGTTCAATCAACTTGATCTATAAAATATGTGTAATAATAATCAGTTTGGGGAACATAAAGTTTCTGTTTCTGCAGCTAAGGTAACTGCATTTGAGAGCAAGAAGAGTAAAATGTGTGTCCCCAGTTGTCATTGGTACTTCTGAAAAATAATGCAGGCTTCTTTCTAAAGTTAAGATGTAACAAAAAGAATCACATAAAAAGAAAATTATAGTTATGAAACTATGTTTTTTTTTTTTCCCTGAAAAGTTCATAATATGGTTTGAAAGTACATAATGAACTGGCAAGAATCCATATCACAAGATCAGTGTCCAGACTGAAACTTTAGATGGACTCCTGCAATCTAATGATGTACTGTGTGTCCAACACAGAGGGCCATGTTACACTCTCAACACAACTAAATCCATGCAGAATTCAATGGGTAATAGGGGGACCTTTTACTCTCTCAACACTAAGTCTTTGCATAATAGCTTAAATCCTTTTATTCTCCTCCTTCTCCCACACCATCTCAATAGTTTAAGAATGTGGGAAGCAACTGCTTAATCCTCTATTCAGAATGTTATACTGAAACCAAACATGAAACACATATTCGGTGTTTATCTTAATGAACAGAAGGCCCTTTGATGCCCCATCTCCCACTTCTTTCAAGCAGCTAATTCAAGCTCTGTTTTCACACAGTGAGGGGAGTTCGAAGTCTCTGTTCTAAATTAAATGAGCAGTGCATTGTGAAAGAAGCAGCTCCTAATTTTCAAACATCATAATGAAGAATACTTTGCCTTTTAAAAAAAAATTTGGGAGTTGCATGAAAGCAGGGAAGTTGTACATGTCAGCTGTCTGACTCACTTTCAGTATAAATATTTTAATTACAGGTACAATTCAACTTCAGTTAACTGCTTCTTAGACTAATAGCTATCTGTTTGCTATTAAGAGATTTCTTTTTTGAGTCAGGGGAGGGTATTTCTGTCCATCCTTTCCTTTCTTCCATGTGCCCATGCCATACTCTCAGCAGAGGTAATAATTTCAAGATCACTTTTCAAACCATAAAACCAGAAAGATAAAAGATGACTGGAGAGTCTTTCTCAAAAAGGCAGTGCCTTGCACAGCTCATGGAAGCAGCATTCAAACTGCACCTCCAGAGTGCTGGATGACATAACCCCACAGAGATTTCTGTGAGAACAGCAGAATCATCCCTAAAAGTATGTATTTATGTGATACTCACATTTTACCTCTAAAGGCTTTATCTCCCAAGGTTTTTCTCAGCCCAGCAGAACAACTTCTGCTTATGATTCTGTCATCTTAAGGACGAAATGCAAGAGAAGCTTGTATTATAAAAGCACCTGAATTCTCCTGGCAGCTGTTAGAAACCTGAGTGTTACATCCAGTCCTGCTTTCTGCTTTATTATGAAATGTCTCTGTCCTTTGTTTAATGGAGCCTGCTGCACACAATTTCCTTGAAGTCGGCATGTGGAAGCTTAACTGCTGCTTGTTCCATGGAATTTTTAACTCTCCACAATTAGTCTGCTAATATAAGACAGAGCATAAAGCTCTTTCTTTATCTCACAGCTATATCATGGGAATTTAGAAAATGTAAGATGAGGCATTAAGTCTTAAGTTTTCAAGCTAGTAAGACTAATCTAAACTTGATTTTTCATGAACACTTATTTATTAATTTTTAACTTACTTATTCAAGTCAGGAGCAACTTTCTAATCACTGTAACATAGCTGGAGGAGAATCTTTGTCATCTGCTCAGCTGAACTGATGCTATTATCAGATCTGCAGTTAAGTCCAATTCTTCCAAAAAAATAACTTTTCTATAAGACCCAGCCACCAGTGCTACTTGACAGTATCATGATTATCTAACATCTCCACAGTTTTATGGGTTGTTTGTTTTCATTTTCCCCTGAGGGGAGGTGCAGACCAGTGGATACCAACAACTTGCACCAAAACCAGACTGAATATTAAGAGAAATCCAGATGTTTGGGGGGGGGGGGGGGGGGGTGGGAGGAAATTTTTCCCTCAGCATCAAGAGGACCCTTTAAAATATTCTGAAAACCCTGACATCTTCCTTCTTTTCCTTCCTAAGATAACAGATCCCAGTCTAAAGCCTTGCTAGGATATAAATCAGTTCTGCTTCAAAGCTCACCCTGCCTGCATTAGGTGAAGAAGAATGGCTAATGCTGTGCACAGAACTCACACCTCAGTACCCCTTACTTTGACTCCACCTTCCAATAGGTTTTGTATTAGCAAAAAAATGAGCATAACATCTTTGGAATCTCTGTTAGTGAAATACTTTGGCATCCACTGCAGCATATTGATTTGCAGTACAGTTTTTTCCTTACTTGTAATTTTGGTTGGACACCTTTCCTCTTTTTCTCTGACCATCTCTGAACCAAGGCTTTTCCTGCCAGTGTATGAAGTAATGGGATGCTCCATCTATGCTCTTGTGCAGCCTTTGTATCCTTCTCTTTTTAAGGCTCCACAGAACTTTCCCATTGCAGAAATACAGTAAATACCACAAGTTCATTTAATTAAACCAAGAATCACAATACACTGAAAGAAAAGTTTCCAGAGAACAAATCTTAAAGCATGATGCTTTAAGATGCTTTAAGGGATGGACAAGAAAAAAAAATCAATTTCCTCATTTCCTATTTGTAACATTCAGGAATAAAGAAGCTAGTAAAATAATTTCTATCCTTTTTTATGAAAAGAACAATATTTTTCATAGTGAAATTTTTTATTTATTGATATTAACAATGTTTTAATACCCTTAAAGGATGCTTTGCCATTTGTTTTGCATTCTCAGACTAGGTCTCTCCTGGTACTGTAATAATAATAATAATAATAGCTACCATGGAAGGAAGAGTGTCATTCATGAAACAGTGGTAATACAGCAAATACAATGAATTATAAAAACTGCCTTGAAATTTCTCTGATTTGATGTCTAAATCATTAGGAAGCATGTAGTCAATATAAAGAAGTGCTGTGAATTCTGGAATGTCATGCTAAACTGAATCACGCCAGGGCTTCTCCCAGGCTTTTTAACCAGGCTAATGTTGTTTTAACAATTATCTACACTAACACCACAAGAGAGACGTATAGCTAACATATAATCTGCCCTGAGGTCACAGAATGAAGTCTGCTTTACATCAGTCACTGTTCTTTGAGGGACCAAAATGTGACCCACCGACACACCTTCCCTCCTGTGGCTGTCTTTTCTGACTGGACACAGCAGGCTCAGACCTCTTGAAGTTCATTAATGAGTTTGTGAGATGTGTGAACATGCAAAACATTCCACAGACAGTGAAAGGAAAAACTGAGAGCAAAAAGTGCTACTTTGGCACAGTGCTACACACTCCCAATACACAGGTTCAGCAATGATGTAATAGTTCCAGCCTCACTTCTCAAGAGTTCATGCAATAAAAGTGAGATGCCAGTACTTCTTAAAGCATAGCCATTGCTGGGGGATGCTCAGCAATCACTCCTGTAAAAGAGCACCAGTATTTTTAATAAGAAGAATGTCCTGCAGTGTTGGCTGGCATAAATTAACTTTTGGGAGGTTTTTATTACACTGCTCATTCCTTGGAGCTTCTGAAACCCACTGCACCTAGAAAATTGTGTGGTCTCTGTCAAGGGGCTGATGAGCAATAAGAAAGTGTGCTGGATTAAGACTGAATGTTTGTAATTTTGTAAGCATGGAATAGGTATTTTACTCAATTGTAAGCTCAATGAGCTTACAGATCTACTAAACAGAAGACTGGAAGAGAAATCTAAGGTAGAAAATGTTGATGTAAAGTAAATTATTGCAGGTTTTGCTTCCTTATAAAGACTGTAGGTAGTGTGCTTCTGAAAATAATCAGCATTCTTGGCCTTACATCAGCTTCAATAAACTGTAATGCCATAAATCAGTCAAAATCCACACTTCAGATTCAGTTTAGAAGAGTTGAAGTATTGAAGACATGAGCAATTCTTACGTGCACCACTTGCTGTCTCATGCTGTAAATCAAGCTCCACGGTGACCTCAGGAGCTGCTTCTGAAGACAGACTTGGGCAAGGTTAAAAGAAAACACTGATGTGAGCAAGGCACCAGTGAAGGATGAGTGCTGCCAACACAGAGGGAGCCACTGACAGGGAAAAGAAGCCAGGCAGCATGCACTGAGAATGGCCTTTTCCCATGGCAACCCATTGCATTATGAGCTCTACAAAGGGAAGGGAAAAGGAGTAGGGGCTGCTGCAGCTCTGTCAGATGAGGGACTTTGCAGTTAAGGTGTAAATAAACACTTGAAAAAAAACATTTTCCTCATCATTTCAGTTTCAGGTATTTTTGACAACAGCAAGGCTTTAGAAATGAAGGTCCAGTTCAAGGCGCTGTTCACAAAATTCCATTTTTAGGTAACAAGGAAAAGGCAAAACAGAAAAGGTTCCCATCCTATGAGACAGGAATGAAGCTACAACACTCATGAGATATGGAGGGGCCCAGCTTCACCTCTCTTCCCTTGAGGGGCTTTACAACCCAGTTTGTCATCACACATAACAAGAAAACAGTATCTTTTACTTCTCTGGTTTCTTTGGACCTCTCATTTTTTGGAATGCTTTTTCTTAGATCCAACAAAATGGTAACAGTAGCTACTTTTCTTCAGATTGTTCTCTGAGATTCATATGTTAAGATGTTAAAGAAGACTATAAGGGTGAATGAAGGAAAACAACAGAAACAACAGTTCTTCCTGTGCTTTTTTTGTTACTTAGTGTTACCTACCATGCATTTCTTTCTTTTTTTTATGCAGTATATTTTACAAAGATATCTACAATGCCTTTATTTGCAAATGGAAATATTCAAGAAAGAATCAATTTAAGGAAATAAAGACACATATAATCCTTATTACTTTTCATTCTTTCCCCACCAAGTGCAGTCTTGCTATTGTAAATGAAAAATATGACCACAAAAAGATCTTCTTATTTAGAGAATCATGAAAAGAAAGCCCTCAGAAATGACTCACATTGTATATGGCCATTATACCTGACAGGCACTGAGTGCTACTACTGTTGGCAAAGAAAGCTGGCACACTCTTAGCTCCATGACCTTTGGCTACACAGAGGTGCTGCACAACATGAGATATGCGAATGCCATACCCACAGCAAAGATTCTCTTTTCATAACTTAGCCTTGAATTACAAAACTTGTTGATGAAATATGTTCACCTCTTTCTTTTTTGTACCTTCTTGAAAGATGCTTAACTCAATACATGAGATAACTTGAAGGGCTGCAATGGCACACAAGACACTCTTGTAGAGAATGCTGACTTGGTTTGGAATCTCTAGCTGACCACCCAGGAGCCCTGGCTTGCAGTTGAAATGACTTACACCGATTAAAGACTGTTTAGTCTATTTCATTTATCAAGTGCAACAGATATTCTTATCTGAATTGAACTAACCAGAATTGCTGTCTAAGGCTGCCCAAGCTTCTAATACTTCTCTTGACTCAACCTCTCTAGTGTTTTATTGACTCAAGCTCTCTGGCCTCATCACACCTCTGGTGGTCTTACATACCTAGGTGACAGTCCTACAGGAATTACATCATCCTGGTGAGGTACTTAGCAGGAGAGAGAAGATACTTCATTCAAAGCTGCAGCAAACTTTAGACCAATTAGGAGTGGAGTGATTAATCAAACTGTTCAAACATTTGACTGCAAACCCAACAGGAAAAGTTGTAGAACTAAGAGGTGTGAATTTAAATGCATGGCAATGCATTTAAAGGCTGTACATATCAAACATTAGAGTGTTGCTGGCATTTCATGCAGAAGTGGTATATTCATTTACCACTCTGAAACCCTTCTGCTTTCTTGGATGTGATAGGATAAAGAGGAAACAACATGCAAACACCAGCCCTGTTTCCTTTCACAAGAGTAATAACAGTCCCACAATTTTGCAGGTTCCCCATCTGCAAAATCTTTTACTAGTACTCACTAGCATTTGTCCATGAAACTCCTCAATAATTTTTAAGAGTTCAAGAACATCTTCAATGTTTATTATAAATGGTTTGACTTTACTAAGCAGTTTTCAACAGCAAAATTCTACTAAATTGGTGAGACCAAAAGGACATCAACCTTAGTGTGCTGCTCTATTCTAGGGTGACCAAAAGTGACAGATGATATTATCAGATGATATTAGCTTGGATTGTAATATGGATTCTCAACCTTTTTCCCTTTCATTTTAATTCCTGTTGTAACTCTCACCAGAGAGCCTTCTCAAAGGAGAAGACATCAATACCAACTATGAAGGGAGGTCAGAAGATGTAGGATGAGCTGGCCTTTCATGGCAATGGCAGGCAGTGAACTTGAACTCCCCAGGAGAGACAAAACAGTAGAGACAGCTACACAGCAAGTCCCCCTTCAGCAAGCTGCTGAAACTTCAGCAGCTTGGAACTTTCTGGTTTTTTTTTTTTTTTTACACTGGTTAGCAATTTTCCCTTTTCTTGCCTTCTCACATTCTTTGACAACCATGCTCTCCAGAGTACGAGGAAGCTTACGTGACATAGCCCTTGCTCTCAAGTCTTTGTAATAATACTGTGTTCTGTCTGTTTTTCTTAATTTCTTCCTAGTTATGCTGATATCAAAAATTACACACAGTGTTGAGAAGTGATAGAAAAGCCTACATTTTGATCTAAAGAGAGACTCTCTAACTTCCCAGAGAGTTCTACTCTCTTACATGCCATCTGAAGATAGAAGTTTCACAGGATTAAAATACCCCTTGTAGAGCTGGAGAACAAAGAAATAAATTGTTAAGTAAAGAAAAGCTAGCTCAAGCACTTCTTTTCTTCTCTATCTCTGAACATGCAAGAAATAAATTGATTAACATCCTGAAGTTATGATGAATCATGGAATTTTCAGGATTAGTAGAAGCTGTGTTAAGACGTTTCACCTATCTTAGACATAGAACAGCAAAGGAAAAAGGAAAGTACTATAAATTGAAGGGTCAGAAAAATTAGTTTTATGGTCCTGCAGAGACTTGACTCACCTGTAAGGTCAGACTAATCAATCAATCAAAATAATAAAAACCTTTCTTTTTGAGGCCTTGACAACATGAGTCCTGCCAAACGCACTCATTACAGCTCTTCCCTTTTTTCTTTCTTTATCGGAATGATGCTGTCAAGTTCAGTATGTGATCTAATAGATAAGCTTAGATCCTTCTTTATCAGAGGAGATAACAAGAAGTGCTGGCAACAAGACAGCGTGTTGATTATTTCTGACTAAAAGCTGAACCTTGAAGGCTCACTTTGTTCAACAGCCAGAGACAGCAACTGTAGTCTTTATTTTCTTCTGCAACTCCCAAGCTTTAAGTCATACCACACTTGCAACATATGATGAGCTCTGTTACAAAGGATTAATTTGTTTCCCACATCTCATACAGTTCTTTTTTTTTATCTCATTTCCACAGCCCTTTATAGGTAATATTCACTCAACTTGGGTATGTGTGATTTGTTTGTAATTTTATCTGAAAATATTCTGTAAGACAGAATTTAAACACATCACTATACTGCTCAGCTATTTTGGCTTTTTGGCTATGCTGTATTACTTTTCTGCAGACTGTGTCTCTTCATCTATAGGCAGGGAAGAGATGAAGGAGTGTGTTAGGGGCATCAGGCACTTTAATGTCAGCTGCTTGTAAGCCAGGTTAGTCAGTAATGTATTCAGAGCCTATTAAAGCTGACAGGATCCTCCACAGCTATAAAGCTCTCCTGCAGTAACCAGCAAGAACATTTTTCCATATCCTCTGTGATGCTGAGATGCAGATCCATCCTTCAAAGTGTTTTGAAATTCTTCCATGCTAACTGAATGCACCCCACTGGACTTCATCTCTTTAGTTTTCATATTCCGTTTGCAGCAGAGACAGTGAGTATTTGACCCAAAGACAGGGGCCTGTCTGGATCAGCCTGTTTCACACAGCTGCTTGTCGAGCTGACATTTATTCAAAATTCTTCCTATCAGAAGAGAATGATCTATTCCTGCCACAAAATGGCAAAATGCCAAGAGACAGATTTTGAGAATTTCTGCTTCCATGAACAGGAAGATATTATCAAGACTAATTTATGAAAAGGAGAGTAAAATATATCTTTAAAACCACTTAACACAGCCATAAAAATATATTGCTTTAAAATGCCTATGATGTTATTCAATTAATGAATTGGTATCACTACTCTCAATTTAAAAATTCCAATTTATAAGATTCTCTGACTCTGTTTTACACTCTTCTTATTCCCATGCTCCTCCTTTTAGTCACCTCCATCTCTTTTAAATTATTTAAGAAAATCATGAATTACACCAGAACCTGTTGCCACAGGACACCTGTGCTAGGATCAGGGCCTGGGATCTGCTGCCAGGGCTTGGAGATGCCCAGAGACCACTGTGACACTGCAGGACAGTCACCCTGGTCCTGGGGGGACTGAAGGAGCACAGAGCCCTGGGGTGCCCAGCTCCCAGGAGAGCACCTTCCTATCTCAGGAAGCAGCATTTGGCAGAGGATGCCAAAGAAAGCCATGGAGATTCTTTTGGAGAACACCAACTCCCAGCCTGCTGAGGGGCTGCCAAGCCTTCAGAGGAGGCACCAGGAGAAGGATGGGGCAGGAGGGAGAGCCTGGTAGTGGGATGGGGCCACACTGAGCTCCCTGGAAGCTCAGGCCAGGTGTGCCAGCACTGGGGGACACATTGTGCCAAGGCAGCCACTTTCATCCCACGCTTCTTCCTCCTCCTCCTCTTCCAGCCCTATGGGCTGTGGGCAGCAACATGCAGTTGCTCAGGACAAGCATGGCCAGGCCTCATCCCCCTAAGGGGACAGGCTGCCACTGCTCCCAAATACAAAACACTTGCAGGTACCTAAGCTGAGACAAAGCACAGTTTTAGATTTCAGAAAGTATTTTTATTATCTCTAAGCAGGTGACAGCCACTGCAGGTATAAGAACTATCTTCCTTTCTTGACTCCAGCCTTCAGTCTTTAAATTTCCTAAGCTTTGAAACTAAGATCTTCTGAATACCAGAGAAAGAAGCTTTGCATATGAAATGAATTATTAAATTCACATGAGATGCATCCATTTTGGAGATGAGGGATTGCATGAAAGAGAGACACACTGTGATCTTTTCCTTCTTGTCACTTTCATATTAAAACAAACGCTGTATCATTATTGGAACCAGTTCGTCCAAGGTCACTCAATTGTTCAGCATTTACAAGCTGGCAGCTCATCACAGGCAGAAGCAGCACATATAATCATTATTGATGCTGGCAGTCTCCACCCTCACTAATACTGTTCTGTCAGCCGGTCCCTGGCTTGTCGCAGGCAAATGGAATTATTCTTTGAGCTGTGCCTCAGATCTGCAGTTCAAGGGAGCTGTTTGATGCTAGACCACAATTAAGTACCCCATGGTGTCATGCCTATTTGCAGAACAGGCCAGGTCAACAGCGACTGTTTAATTAGGCTCAACTCCTCCCATCCACAGCTCAACATGAATGCCATGCCATGTGGTGGGCATCTCTGAGGGAAAGTACCTCCCCTCCTCCCCTGAAGAGCTACAAAGGCTCGATGCCATTGTACCCCCAGAGGGGGCTCTCCCTTGGATGGCATTGATCCCATCCTCCAGCTTTGGGTGAGTGACTCCATTACTCAGCTCCCACTCCTACTGTGACGCAAAAACATACGAGCCACAGGAATTCCTGGCTCTAGAGCCTTGCAGAAAATTCCCTCTGTTCTGTAAACTTCAACTTTTCCCTCATTTTATTAATCCTCTTTAAAATGCGTATTTGTAACTGCAAATGAAATTTGACACTATGTAAATGACAATTCTATTTATTAATATAAAACCAGGTATTTGAGTTTTCAGCCCAAAACTTTAACTTTAAAGCATGATGTTTTTGGAGATGACAAATAATTCTGTTAAAAACTCCTGAGATAAATGATTTAATAATACCTTTTTAAATTACTGAATGTTCTTTTAGTTTATGTGTTTAGTTTACGTGTTATTTAGCTCACTAAATATGCCGAAGTGGCAAGTACACCTGGAATGCAACACAGATGATACAGAGATAGAACAAAATATATATTGCTGAACTTGTTTGTTTGCTAGGAACTACTGTTCTATCAAAAAAAAAATCCCATGAAGTCCACTTCATAATGTTAGTAGAACACAGAAAAACCATCAATGACTCAAATGTTATAGCTATGTTTCTCTTTGGTACCTTGACAATTCAAAATTAGCATTGATCTAAACCACTGCTTCCTAAGAACCAATACATAAAACATATCTCTGTAAATATTTTTTTTTTGCTGAGGGAAACACTAAAATCCAATAACAGAGATGAAAGTACTTGTTTTGTGAAGATCTGCTGGACTTCTGTAAGAAAGACACTTTAAAAAAATAATTAGGAAAAGGGACATAAGCATATTTATGTAGATGTACCTAAGAAATTTTGAGTTTGATGGAAAAACAGGTGTGTATTGCAGATAAAGTTTCAGTAAGTTTGCTCTAAAATGAAGATATTCTGCTTAAAGAAATTACTGCATCAGCACTAGCCTCTTAAATTGCTTGAAAATAAAAACTTCATTAAGACCTCAATCCTGGCAGTAATTAATTAAACATCATTAATAGCTATATGCCTGTAAGAGACTACTTAGAGAAAAACCTAATAAAGTCAAAGCTATTTGGCTACCTTGCAGTTACTGTGAAATTCCAGATAGTTTAAGAGAGAATTTTTCCTTTTTAGAGGTTGGAAGCAATTCATGCTTTCCTATGGGATTCTATATCCAGTTCATATTTCTCTTCTAATTGCTAGTGTATGGTTACAAATGTACTAGAAAAGCTTTTATTTTCTGTTAAATCCATGATAGCTTTTTCAGGAATGGCTAAACCCTAAATATTTAAGATTAGTTTCAATAATAATTTTTTACTTCTCCCATAAAGAGCTTACAGGCTTCATCTTCTTCCCTTGCTACCATTTCCATAGATTGTAGTTGCACCATTCCCATAGGTGTAGCATAGATTGATTCTTCTCTGAATGGTACAATGATTTCATGAACCACAAGAATAATCCACTTCCTGATTCTGTGCTCATGGAAATAAATGAGAAAATTTGGCAGTGATTTAAATTATTCCTGAAGCAGATACATATTCTACATACCCAAATGCCCGTTATTACCCAGTTGCTGATGTCCTTGTCCAGCTTTTCGGATATGCTCCCCAGCACAGTTAGGATTAGTGACTGCAAAAATTTGGTTTTAACCTGACAGGAAAAATTCAATTTCAGGTAAAAAAAAGGAGATTTCAAGGATCACCTTCTTCAAGCTCAGGAGTGCTTCATCCCAGCAAGCAGGAAACATAGTTAAGGCAGCAGAATTTCATGGAGGAACAAGGTACTCCCCACTAAACTAAAGCACAAGAAGTATAAAGGTGAAAACAGGGCCAGGTGACCCAGGAGGAACATAGAGCCATGGTCCCAACATAGATGGATGCAATTAGGAATAGGGTAAGGAATGTAACTGGTAGCAAGAAGGATTTCCACAAGCAGAAGCTTCACTAAGAAAGGACACAGAAAAGGGTAAAGATCTCAATGTCTTCTGTGACTCATTTTTTACTGGTGAGCCTTGCCTTTGGGAATCTCAGGCCCTCAGCTCAGAGGAAAAGCCTAGTCCAAGGACAACTTACCATCAGTGGAACAGGATCATGTTATGGAACCCTTAAAATAAACTGGCATAAACAACTTCATGGGCCCTGATGGGATGCTCCCACAAGTACCAATGGAGCTGGCTGCTGTTGCTTGCAAGGCCAGTCCTGATAATCTTTGAAAGATCATGGTGATTGAGAGAATTTCCCCAAGACTGGGACTGGAAGAAAGAAAATGTCATTCCTATTCTCAAGAAGGGCAAGAAAGACAATTTCAGGGAATTACAGGCAGTCGGCCTCACCTCAGTCCCAGGGAAGGTGATAAAGCAAATGAGTCCAGAAATTGTTTCCATACACGAAGGATAAGAAGGTGATCTTGAATAGTCATCAAGGATTTACAAAGAGTAAAACATGCTTAACCAACCTCATAGCCTTCTTTAATGAGATGACTAGTTTGGCAAATAAGGGAAGAACAGCGGATGCTGCTTATCTTGCCTTTATTAATTTTTGATACTCTCCCATATAATCCTCACAGACAATCTGATGAAGTATAGGTTAGATAAGTGGACAATGAAGTGGAACTGAAAAATGGCTTAACTTCCAGTCTTAGAGAGTAGTGATCACTGGCACAAAGTCCACCCTAGGTGTTGATACTGAGTCATTTGCCATCAAAAAACTTTATTAATGACTTGGACAATGGGGCAGCATGCACACTCAACGAACTTCTAAATGATACAACTAATAATTGTGTTGCCAACCAGAGGGATCTTGACAAGCTGGAGAATTATGAAGAGGAATTCATGAAAATCAATAAAGACAAATGTAAAGTCCTGCATTTGGGTAGAAACAAATCCAGGCACCAGCATTGGTCAGAGCCTGACTGGCTGGAAAGCAGCTTTGTTAGAAAAGGGTCTGGGTGTCCTAGTGGACAAGGTGATCACCTTGTGGCAAAGGAGGTTAATGGTATCCTGGGCTGCATTAATTGAGGTTATCTGTCCCCTCTATTCAGTGCTGGTGAGGTCACCTCTGAAGGGCTGTGTCTAGTCCTGAGTTCCACAGTCCAAGATGTAGTGGAGTGAGTCTAGTGAAGGATTACAAATTTTAATAGACTAGTCCATCTCTGATATGAGGAGAAGTTGAGAGAGATGGAACTGTTCAGTCTGGAGAACAGATATTTCAGGTGGGGATCTTTCTGATGTGCATAAATACTCAAAGGGAAGGTTGTAAAGAAGATGAAGCCAGGCTCTTCTCAGAGGTACCCAGTGACAGGACAAAAGGCAATGGACACAAACTGTAAGAGAGGAAATTCCACATAAACCTCAGAAAAAAACTTTCCAGAAAGCCTTCAGCCTTGAACTGGGAGAGCTCTTTTTCTTCATTCCATTGAGTAAAACATTTAGTCCCTCTGGGGGCCTAGAAGAGACATATGGACTAATTCAAGCAAAAAAGCCTGCCTATTTATGCTGCTAGTTTAGTTTTTCAATGATATATTCATTCTTCTCTTACACAGACACAGTGACTAACAGTTTTAATAATCTGTGAGCAGCCAGACTTGATTAGGACTCTCTTCATTGTATTATAAAATTCAGTCTCCTTGAAGGGAAAGCAGGGTTTCTACACAACTGTTCAAGAAATGAAATTCCTGTTATATATGATATTCTAACATATTAAAAAGTAATTTTGATTTGAATTGCAAATATAAAGTGATGAAATTCCTGTAAAGTGAAAATTTTCAAAAATCACCACAAAGTTAATGCCCATGAACAAACATCTCAGTATTTTATAAACAGGTTTTAAGGAAGCAGTTGCTGTAGTTGCTGAAAATGTAGAACTCACTTTCCTAGAGAAATGTCTTTCCACCAAGTACCTTCTGAGTGATGTAACTGAAAAACTTACCATGTTGGTTAGTTCTGACTACTGAAAACTTCTAAAGATAAAAAATTCCACATCTCATTATTATTTGACAGCATTTAACAAGATGTAGAACAACTAGTATCTTTAAAAATACAAGAAAACCTATAACAAAATATTTCCACATTTTCTAGGTACAAGATCAATGACATTTCTTTGAAAAGAAAAACAAACCCAAAACCAGTGTATTTTCAAAAAGGGTTTATATTTCATAAAAATTAAATGTCAGATAATAATTTAGTTATTAAATACACTGCTGTCCAATCCATCTGCAAGCAAAGACTATATCAATGTCATCAAGGAGCTTTGCAGAAGACTCAGCTCTTTCTAGAGTTACCTTTCTTAGATTTGGTACTCTCAGCTGGCCTCAACACACAAACAGAAGGAAAATCAGTTTCAGGACTTAACAGTTGAAGTGATGGTCTACAATTCCTCAGGAATGTGCCTTATCACAAACCATCTTGTGCACTGCTTGAGGGACAAGGAGACTACTGCCAACTTTTCCTTCTAGCTGTACTCTATGAGGCTCATCAAATAGAAACAAAGCCTGTATGTGAGAACATACTTCATTTGAACTTCCTGGGAGAAGGGAATCCCTGACATAAGGTATCAATTTATAAAATTCATGTGGCCCTTGTGAATTTTCCACATTTATGGAAGTATAGCTTCAGTGCACAGAGGTTGCTTGGACACCTGAATTCATTATTACTGACCTAAAGGAGAAGGTCTATAAAGGGATTTCTGGAGGAAAACATTTGTAGGTCCCGTCAGAGCCAGGAAAACAAAAATCTGAGACTAATAAAACCTCTTCCTTTACAGAGGAGTCCTCCCCTGTGATGAACTATGGAGTAACATCTCTATTTTCTGGTAAAACCTTCTCATAAAGATCTGTAGGCTGTAGATAAGAGGATATAAACTATGTTAGCTCCAAGACTATATAAGTTGTAATAAATCCTGTACATCTTCAAAATATAGGTATCCTCATCCCATTATTTTTTTTTAATTCCACATGCTTTAAATTCAGTACTAAGCATAGGTCACCCAGACATGAATTCCACCTGCATCAGCTCATCAGCTCATGAAACCCATCCTGAGGTTTGTTATTTCATTTGTTATTTATACAGTCATTTACTCAAATAAGTAATAATGTATTCAAAGTATCATGAAACCTTGGTGTTGAGCAGGCTTAATTAAGATTTGAATTACCCAGTTAATTTAACATTATTTGGAGGAGGCTGTTATATTTTACCTGCAATAGTATAGTATGGTAAATTCAAAAATTTCTGCTACTGCTAATCAAATTTATTGATACACTAATAATTAATAAGACCAGAGGGAAGAAATCCAACAGTAAGAACAGACACAACAAATTCTCCATGAAGGTAGTGTCAGAGGTTCCAGCAATAGGAAGATGAATCTCAGCACTTCTCATTGCTTAAAAGTAAGGTCAGTCTCTGCCATCAGACGGTGGTAACACAGCCTAGTGCTGCCCTCAGCAACCTCTGCTTGAACATTCTCTCCAAGATCCTTACAAAATTCAGATGTTTATTCCACCACCACTAGCTGCTAGACACAGAAAACTAACAAAATCTGCTGAAAAATCAATCCAGGGATCACAGACTGTTGATGCACATCTCCAAAATATCTGCCCAGTAAAAAAACACATCCACACAGACTAATACAGAGCAGGCAATGCTTATTCCTGTGGTTTTTCCCAAACATGTACCCTTCAGCTCCAGAAACACAGGACCCACACAATTATTAAACCCTGCCATTTCACATGCTTTATGCCATTTCTACCTAACCTCTCACAAACATCAGTAGATTCAATCCAGGTATCTCAGACTATATCCATTCCTTTTCAAGGATGCAGAGAAAGCAAGCGAGGAGACAGAAACTCAACATCTCATTTGGGTGAAAGAAATCCTGCAGCAACTTTAGAGAACACTTCAGCCAGGTAAGTGGTTTTGGAAAAGTTGTGATAAGGAGTTCAAAGCAGCCCTTTTGTCAGCTATATGAACTCACCATTCTTTCCTACTCCTGGCTTGTTTATTTTTTTAAATTTTGTATTGTTTTTGGTTTTTTGGGGATTATTTTGTTTGTTTTGTTTTTAGTTTTTTTTTTTTTTAAGTATGTAGGCTTTTAGGAAGAATAGGAAGAAGGAAAGCAGTGATGATGTTGCCAATCTTTTAATTTTCTTCCCCTTGGCCCCTCAGGTCTCAGTTCCCTTCAAAATTTGAGCCCAGGAGAATCTTGCAAAAATTGCTTCTAACTTTCTTCTGATGTGATTATAAGTCACAAACACAAAAAGGTAGTCAAAAATTGTTAGCAGGAAGAATGGCAAGCAATCTCTAAGTGTCTCTTCCACCCTGTGCTGTAAAGGAGATCTGGATGCTTTCTTTAAATCTCAAGGTATTAACACTGCTTCACAGCCATTCTGCCAGTTTCATTAATTGCACTTCTATTCCAATCATTTCATAAGCGGACTGTACTTATAATCTGGCTATTTATCCTAATGTTTGATGTTTCTGAGTCACATAAATACATTATGTTTGAATGCAGAGAAGTACTTTGCATGACAAATTTGAGATTTCTGCCGGAAACGTTTGACTGAAATTTATTTTTGCTATCCATAGGGAATAAGCCTCTGCATTATTTGATTGTTATTCACATTTTGGTAATCGCATTACGAACCTCTACAAAGAAATGAAATGGCAATGTGCCTTTTTTTTTCCTCTAAGAGCAAACGTCTCCCTCCCCCTTCCAGATGCACAGATAGACCTTGAAAAGGCATTAGAAAATTAAAAAGCCAACAGAAATAAAATAATGTATCTATGTTGAATATTCATTAATATACGACATCGCTTAGTCACTGCTTGCCATTTGGACGATGCAGGGTGCTTAGGCAAGCTTAATGCAACAATGGGAATTCGGTCTTGTTTTTACAGGGTGGGTGGAGACTTTAGTGGACAGATTCCTAATGGTGCTCAGCTGTACTAATTCCATTAATATTTTTAGGCCATAAATCACCTTACATCAGTTGGTGATCTGACTTTATGCTGTATAAGACTTCAGAGAAATAGTAATAGATTTCATTTCTGGGCATTATTCAGATCCATCCTGGTATTTCTCATTCTCTCCAGCACCTGCTCTACCTACAGTACTTTATACTAAAGACCACATGTTTTGTCTAATGGAGCTTTTTGCCCTTAATGTTGTTTGCCTTTTGTTACTGTGGTATTAGATATGCTCTTCTCTCCCAGAAACTTCTAGCAGCTCCCACACTGGCAAAAAATTTACCACACTTAATCTCATTCTGTCTAGCCATTATCAAATATCACGAGCACAAGAAAGGATGACAAAAAAACATCTTTGGGCTACTAAAACCCATGAGCCAAGTTTATTTCTTGTTTCACCTCACAAATTGCAGCAATCTGTTAATTGTGTCCCCCACTGCTTTTAGATTTTATCAGCATCAAATCACAGCAAGTTTTTTCTCTGGAATTTGATAAAAAAACCCAACAAAAAAATAGAATAAACAAAACTAAACAAAAATGCTGCCTGTACTCTTACGTTTTTTAACATCAATTTTCTAATTGGAATATCTGATGTATTTCCTGCCCCTTAACCTCCTTTTTTCTGTTATACTGCCCTGAAACGCCTACTGCCTGTGCTTCCACCAACTAACTAGCAGAAACATCTTCTGTACTTGGGAAAAACAGGAAGACAAGTTGTGGTGGAATGGAGACCCAGGAGAACACACAGCCTCTCATCCCAAGCACAGCTGCTCTGCTGAACCAGTTGTGTCTGTGCTCAGGGTGAAGAGGAAGTAACTGCACAACACCTTTCAAGCACCTTTTCAAGCACCCAGGCTCAGCCCTACCATAGGACAGCACGTGGCAGACGTAAGTCCTTGTAAGACATCACCTCACAGTAGTGTCTCACATAGTCATACAGAATAAGGGAGGAGATTCGGGGTTTTATTTTATTTATACACATAAAATAGTGAGGGAGAAACATAAGACAAATAATAATTATATCCTTTTTTTAGTTTGACAACTTTCGGTGCTGGATGTAGCCATTAGCCTGATGCTTTTATCCCCCGATTAGCTGACAAGAGATGCTCCTCCCCAGCTCTCTCCAACCACAAGTCAGGAATCACATACCCTTCTCACAATACCTTATGCTAAACATTACAGCATGACTTGAGATCTTTCATGTTGGAAAGTGAAATAATTTGGAGGTCAGTCAAAGCCAGTGCTTTGAAAATCACCAGTTATATTTTAGCTTGTTGCAATGTAAAAGATAAAACACAGCTCCAAATCACACACAATATAGACACACAAAATTACCTATATAGAACTGCTATTTTATAGGAGCAAAAATCTCAGAACATAATGAAAAAGTTAAGGTTTCTTCTTAAAATCTCATGATGCTGGGTCAAATTGTGCGCCCCTTAATGGGGTTGCTCAAGCTACAGTGAGGCTGATTCAACCTTTTGCACTGTCAGTATGTGATGGATGTACAGAGCTATCTAGTTTGCTTAGCTGATACTTCTTGAAAAGGCAAGAATTCCTTCTGGATTTACTACCAGTGTAATGTCCACTAGTCACATAGTGTGTATTAATGCCAAAGACAGATAAGTGGCTTAGTAATTTAATGAAAGTGATTAACAGAAACATGTCAACTCATTTAACTGAGTAATCATTATCTTCACATTATGTTTCTCACAATTAAACTTGCACAATCCAAACATCCACATGCATTACCCACATCAAGAAAAAGATATTCTGGAGTTTGAACTTCATTGTTTTCCTTAATAATTGGATGTACCCAGCAGTTTGACTGCCCAGATCAACAGTGCCTTTTGGCTAGCTTAAGGCCCTCTCATCGATCTTTTGTACACATGGAAAATTATTCAGACAACAGCAGCTTGCAGACCCCAAATCCTTTTAATGTTATTTTTCTTATTGAATCAAGCGGCATTGGAACAATTGGATTGTCCTCATAGTTTCTTTTCCTTTTTCCACCCTCTGCTTCATGAACACTGGTCTGATTCTGCTGGTGACTTTCTTCTAAGAATAGCAAATGCCCCGTGGAACAGCAGGAACAGGAGTATTATGGGAATGCCTCAAACATGGCAAACACTGTGAAACCAAAGATATGTGGGAAAACACAGAGATTTGTGTTCTGCTAAACAGGGTTTTAAGTCCATACAGGCTTCCTTTTTTTTTTTTTTTTTTTTGATAAGCAGAGACATGTCCCTAAAGGATGCCATTGATTATTTTAGTGTCTGTTCATGTGATCACTCGTTTGTGCTGCTGCTCATTGCTGAGCACCCTCCAGTTCTGTGGATGTACTTGTGTAGTGAGGCAATCAGGACTGCATTATATACTTTAGATTATAATAAACATCTGATTTATAGGGTGTAACTTCCAGATTATTTTCCAAGATAGTCCATGGAGCTTCTGTTCTCCACCCATACAATGTTAATATAAAATTACCAGAGGCTTTATGTCTCTGCTGCCTTTGGACTGTACTCATGTTTTTTAGCTTCTATTGACATATAATTCAAGTGTCTGCTTAGCAGCCTCTTTCAGCCTACATGGCACACTGGTTACAGATAAGAAGACAGAAGTGGCAAACTCTGGCACCCATAACCCTAACAATGATTGTGAATTCAAGCATTCGGCTGGAGGGTTTAGTGATTTTTATTTGAGGAGACAGAGGTGGATGAAACTTCTGTTAGTAGGTTGGTGTGGCACCTACCTGAGCTCAGAGTAGGTACACTGACTACTCAGCCTCTAGATATCAACTCTGGCCAAGATCTGGGGGATGAGGGGGAGAAGGGGGAGTGTCTGGAAACAGAAATCTTTTAATCACTTAATCACACAGTGATGATGTTGGAATAGCAGATCATGCAAACCAGAGCCTAAGGAAAATCTGAGTTTCATGTCTCTCTAGAAGACCTTATTTATCTGAAAATAAAAATAGAAAGAATATATTTTCAAACCAGACAATAAAAACAATGGAGAAGAAAGAAATTACAACAACAAAAAAATCTAATGATACTTGTTCCAACTGAACCCGGGTTGAAAAAATAGTTGAAGACATCTCCATTAACAGTCATTATACTGTTTCCAAAACCTGACAAAAATGAGAACAACATGACTTCCACTAATGTCAAGAGGGGAAAAGGGTAAAATATATGTAAAAAATTAAAAACAGGTGCCTGGAAGCACCCTGAAAAGGCACTGGCCTGTTGCTTTCAGCTGCCTACAAAATTATTTTTGGTATACTTTAGAAAGTAAACTACTCACCCTTGGGCCCTGCCTCTCTAAAAATTAGAAGCTGAGCTTCACAGCTTAACATATAGATAGCCACAAGGAGAAAAATAAATAATTTTTGTGATTATGTGAACTATATTGAAAAAACCCCTTTCAAGGCAGACTTTCACCTGCCTCCCAAAACAGGCTCAAACACAAAGGTGTAAGCACCCAACCTAACCTGTTGTCTACTCATTCAGCTAGAATCAATTTGATCCAATTTTTCTTTAGTATAGAAGAAAGATCATAGCACTGTAGAGAGTTGCCAAAATTTATGAAAACTTATTTTTATAAATAAAAGCAGCCCAATAATTCTGAACCCCAGCCTTGCTCTAATTTATGGGATTAAGTTCTTTTAAGGTGTGAACTAGCCATGTCCAAGGAGTGAAACTACTTCAATTGTTAATGGTCTATACTCTGAAGATATCTGTCAAACCCACTTGAAAATCACAGCTTTTCAAGCAACATCTCCAAAGATTTAGGGGTAGCTGGCATCAACTACATGTCTCCACTTACATCAATAAACTGTGGCATTTTATATCCTAGAATCATAGAACCATTAAGGTTGGAAAAGGTCTTTAAGATTGAGTCCAACCATCAACACATCACTGCCAAATCCACCACACAACCATGTTCCTAAACACCACACCTAAGCCTTTTTTGAATACTTCCAGAGACAGTGATTCCCTAAAACTTCCCAAAACTTCCCTAAGCAGCCTGCTCAAATGCTTGAACATCATGACTGAAATTCTGAGTTGTGCTGCTGGACACCTAAACCTAGTTTGCTTGGGGAAACAACTAAGGAAAGGAGAAAGGAGGGAAAAACATGCAAAAATATTTTCCCAGCTATTACAGAATTGCAACAATTGCAATTAAAGCAGCTTACAAATGAGATTCTTTGCCCAGCAAAGTCTTCCTTTCATGGAAATTAGGATGTACATGAAAATAGGAGAATAGAGGGTGTGATATGAATGAGCAGATGTGTGGATCTCAAATCTGGAATTAGGCAAGGTACACACAGAGTCCTGAAAGCATAACAGAGCTGAAATGGCATTACAAATGCATATAAACGTAGAGTAACATAAAATGAATATTTGTAGGAATGTAGCACACAAATGCCCAAAGTAGGTTCAGTAGGATGAGTAGGTTAAGAGAATAGGGACATTTTACTTGAATTAAGCCAATCTGAAAAAAATTATTTATCTGAGCACCTCAGATAAGACCTTTAAGTATATTTTATCAGTAGTTATTGTGAGAAAATGTACCCACTCCAGCTGGATGGATGAGATGCTACTTAGTGTCTTGAATCCACAGATTACCCAAAAAGGCAAAGGCTAATTTTGAAATATTAAAGACCTTTTGTTGGGGCCATGTAATCAATCATCCGTGTCTTTTCAGTTCCGCTTTTGCACCTCTACAAGGCTACGCCTGCCCCAAGGTATGTGAGCATCACCTGGTGGGGTAGCAAGGCTGGACTGCAGAAGCTGCCAGGTGCATTCCCAGGGGTTCCCTAAGGGCCTAAGCCCAAGGGGGACTTGCTGGTAGCTCTGTTTGTGTGAGTCTTGTTCCACCCTGACAGCCTCTAAGTGTTCAAACCAAGTAGAGCAGGTAACGCACAAGAGCTGAACCCTTATCTAGAATGACTCTATTGAGAGCCATTAACAACTGGGCAAAGGTGACAGCTGAGGAAGATCTTTATTGAAAAAACAAACTGTGAGTGTGGAGCAAGCATCAGACATGAAAGCAGTCCCTGTAGGCAAAACAGCTCTCCCAATTATACCCTGTGGTTTCCTTCTTTCCATTTTATATTGACTGAATCAAAATCAATGGAGACTGGCGACAATTATTACGTGATTTGCAATTAGTCCTGTTCATCTATAATGGATCATAAACTCCTTTACTCTGATATGCACATTTCTGCTAAAAGGAGTTTGCCTGTTCAACAGGAAGTAACATTAGTGAGAAAATAGGAAAATTTAGTTTTGCCTTTATTGATTTTGTATCTGTTGATACATTACTTAACACTTCTGTCCAAATATTAAATTTAATGCTGCAGCATATCTAAAAGCTTCAAAGTAGTCATTTCCATATTAGCAGGTCTCTCCTTCAGAGATGTAAGAAATGGCATTGTAGGATCTGAGGAGAAGAATGCCAGTTAACAATTTGCCAGTAGATGTCTCTGCTAAACACACTGAAGGGAAAAGACTCAGTTTGAAACTTCAGTGAAATGCAAGTGAAAGTTTTCATACTTCAGCTGAAGAGCAGGGTAGAATCAACTAGGTCACTAGTCCTTTCTGAAGACTACTTTTACATAGTCACAATAAAAATAGCATTAATTTAAAACTCAGTGACTCCCAACTTAGTTAAATACTGAATTTGTCTCCTGATATTTTCTCACTGAGTAAGGAGACTCAAGAAAGGCTAAGCTTAAACATTAACATTCTTGACAGAAATTATGAATGTAGAGTCTTCTGGAAAAATAATTTTATCATTTAAATCCTAATTTTGTGAAAACAAGCAGTCCTTCTTACTTCCAACAGAGAATTTCTTTATTAAATATTTTTGCCTCAATCTAAAAAAAAAAAAAACATTATATGGAAAAAAAAAATAGTTTTAGGCTGAAATAGTGCAATGCATGGTAGAATAATTATGTCCCTGATGGAAAACATTCAGAGGTTCTCATATTTTCTTTACATCTATATGTTATTTGGCAATGGTCTTATTTGTAAAAGCAGAGCTTCTAAGCAAAGAAGCAAAGAAACTAAGATTAGTTTCTCATAATTGGCACTTGCCGTTAACATACAGCATGATTTTCTGATTAATAATGAAAAAAAAATCTCAAAAGGCACAGATCAGCTGAAAATGCATCTGCTTAAAATACACACACATAATTAGGAGAGGACGTCAAACAGACTTGATTACATATTTCATGGGTATGTGTCAAAGAGTGTAAAGCATTTGACTTAACCCCAGGGTGACTTCAAGAGGATTTACTCTGTCTAGTGTTTGTGATTAGCACCATATAATCTGGATCTGCTGAACAAGTGGAGTTTTACATGATATGCAAATTTCATTTTGCTTTAATTTAGCCCCTTTGGATTTAGCATAAAATCTCTGTGTTGCATGAAGAGATGAAACAGCTGGATCCAGTTAGCTGGGAAATTAAAAATGTACTAAATGAAATAAGGTAATCTTTGCCATGGTAGCCAGCAAACACTAGAGTGGGTCCCTGAGATCTCTGAGGGGTGGCAGAAGAGAGCACCCGTACCTTTTCCACAAACACCAAAACACTGATCCTTCTCTAGTACCAGTGTGTTCCAGTTTTTCATAAAACTGAAGTATTTCACCATCATGTCAAGGTTCATTTTCCAGGTGCATGTTAGCAAGAAAATAGTTCACCTTATCAGTAAAGGAAATTAGTATCCACTAGGTAATATTTTATTTCCTTGTTAGTATAGCAAGATGTAGGAAAAAATAATTAGTAATACATCACTCTGTTTAAAATGAAATTGAATTAATTTATTTGGAATTTTATTTGACATTTCCCTTCCAGGTTTTAGTTGGAAATATACAGAGACAATTCTTGAATATTTCAAATGCATGTTTAAAGAACACAGCTGAACAAGACCTTTTTTTTTTTTTTTCCCATTTCAAAAGGGTATTCTAAGAATAACAAGGTCCCTCACCTAATCTATCACTTGAGGCATCAAAAAGTCTTTGGAAGATCTGCACCCAAGTCTAAAAGCTGTCACTTCTGTTCTCCTTTGAAAAAGATGGTTTCATAGAACTTTATCTCATAGCAGTGATAATGACAACTTTGTAATGAAAATGACAAGTCCTTCAGGTCCTAACTGTATCTGACACAGAAAATTATATCGGGAAAAAGTTATTACAGACAGAAAGTGCTTCTTATCCAAGATATCCCTTGGCCATATGTAGGCAATGCTGCATCATTACACTGCAATGAGTAGATCTGTTTCATTACACTTGACTGCTGCTAATATTCCTATGGCTTTTATTGAAGACTTGGTCTTATTGTCTCTCAGTGGGGGGAACAGCAATTTCTACTGCTTTATTTCCTGGAAGTGATGGATTTCACCATGCTACCTTAGGCAGAACTGGAAACAGATTTTGTATCTATGGTATAAAAAGTAGCCCCCATCTATTAATCCAAACTTGCCTTCCAAACACATTGTATGTGCTTGGCTGTACTTCCAGGCAGTTGCACAAGACTGCCTCACCTCCTTGCTCATTTTGTAATATGTCTCTGTGACTGTTTTAATTTCATCCATAGCCATTAGTAAATGCGCACTCACTTAAGTCTGTTCTTCCTAATAAATTAACCACAGTCCCAACAATGGCTTTCTTTCCTCCTAATCTGCTATAACCAGTCATTTGAAAATGAAAACCACCACAGACTTCTGAAATTAGCTGTACACACACATTCTTTACACAAGATTTTTTTTTACCGTAACAGGCACATTTGCACCCTGGAGACAGAATTTTTTTTTGCCTTTGCAGGATAGTTTGCTGTCAGGCTGTGAGCCTTTCCCCCTCAGAGAAAGCAACATCTACCTGAATAAACCTGGATTTGAAGCATGAAATATATGTTGGAAAACAGAAATCACTCCTAGAGTAATGGACAGATAAAGGTTTCACAAATAGAAAATCTCTCTTCACGCTCCTCAGGGTTCTTCCAGAACATTTCCTGTTATGATTTACTGGTTTATTTCAGCCACAGGAAATGTAGAACCTGCCCTGCTCAAAAAGAAGCTGCAGATCTAAGGGAAGAAAAAAAAATCCCAAAACACTATTTCCACCTTAACTAATCTGGTAGTTCAGCTTTCTAGTCCCAAAGGGATCATTAGCAGGAAAGTTATATAAAATTAAAGAAATGCCCTATACCACACTAAGCTAATCATCTAAGCTCCTTTAATAGACAAAGAAAAGAGCTGATATTGCTGGCTTTAACTCCTCTCATTCTAAACTTAAAAAAATTCAGAAGGATCAAGCTGGTGAAGTCACTGTCTGTTCCACGGATTTCAGCGGGAATCAAAATGGTAACTCAGTGTTTTCAGCAAGATCAGGTAAATGCCATCCAGAAGTTAAATGCAGATCTGAAAACATATTTGATTACCCAACTCCCTGCTCCCTTTAAGATTAGTATTTATGTGATTTAATACATGTTAAGTAAATTTTCTGACCAAGGAAAGGAATTAGAGTATCCCAATTTCTCACCTATCTCCCAAGCCATTATATTAGACTTTTCATGGCCCCATTGACTTCAATGGAAGCATTCAGCAGTGTCCACACAATGATGAAACACAATCTGAGAGTCCTCACAGTGAAACACAATCTCATGTTGCAAATCTAAAAGAGAACAAGTGCAGGTAATTCCTCTGTAGAGGTTCTGACTCATCAGTAGGCCATGGCTTAGTTTTACAGCAACCATCTGATGTGGCAGGATAATCACCTTTCTTATATAATCCCACATGTAGAAAGATACACACACTTAAAAATATTTAGACTGTACAGTTGATATTCACATTAGCGAACCCCCAAATCCATTAAAACCATGAATGAAAGCAGCACTAAGGATGAAAGCAGTAAAATACACAACCAAAATGGTCCAAGTTTAGGTGATGTGACCAGACAAGAGTAGGATAAAGCCACAAACACTACACAAAAGAAATCCCAGTAATCCCTGATAATTTTAGAACATTGTTTTTCTCTGGCCCCTAAACTGGATGTCTTATAAAACCTTAAGTGTTTTAACACAACACACTTGAGAACCTGGGCAGTACCATTAAATTCAGGTTGCCAAGTATCCCATCAGTGACTACAACCAGTCCTTGATGGAGAAAAGCAAAACAAAACAAAAGTTCCAGAGATCAAGTTAAAAAACTAAGTTACCAGCACCATTTAACACCTGCACTACATTTTGCTTTGGCTGTTTTGTGGTACAATTGCCTTTATGAAAGCCAAAATAACCTTTACTCTGTAACAACCAATCATGCATCTGGAGAATTAGAAACAACTTTCAATTCATCATCCTTAGGAGACTTCGTCTGCATTTTAAAATTTCTTCCCATACACACTGTAGTTTCCTTTGAAGTGAATTAATGTTTCCTGAAGAGACATTATAATTAAAGTAAACCTTGTAACAATAAGGCACAAATGATGTACCTTGGTTTCATTTTTAAAGCAGATGAAAATTTATTAATAAAAATACATACCATAAACTGTAAGTTTAAAAATCATATACATGTAAGACCTCTGGGAATGGTTTAAATACACATGCACATCATTATGCAATTCTGGCAGGAAATATGCCTTGTTCTAAATGGAAGTTGAGACAGATCAAGGATGTATTTGGATGGTAGCAATCAGAAACTGATTTGATGTTTCACAACACTGACTAACACCAAAACTCTGAGTTACTTTCTATTAGTGATTTTCTTCCCTATCTTAAATAATTACACCAGAATAATCCAGCTACAGCACATTCCCAAAGAACTTTAGCAGTGCTTTTATTACACATTAGGACATAATCAATAACAACTAGGCTACTAGTTGTTACTCTAGGCTACTTCCAAGCCAGAATGAGAATCACTGTTTGTGTTTGGAGAGTGCAAAGCAAGTGCTCCAGTAGCTACAGCAAAGTGAGATTAGAAAGTGATTCACATTTGACAGTGCATTTTGCCACTGAAAACTCTGACAGCTGAAGTGGAAGAAATATGCATAAAGAGGCTTAAAACAAATCTGCAGTCGTTCTGGATTACAAAGTGCTTCTACAGCATGCAATGGCTTTGTTGTATACACCCAAGTGCTAATAATCTCTGTTCAAAAGGAACACTGTGCCTTTGACAGAAAATAAATAACCTGCAAAACTCCATATTGTCAATGATATTCTGGGGAGAAAAGGATGGTGAGAGGAAATGGCAACTGCGAATCCCTGAATCTCTTGTTGCATCAGTTGTGCCAGGAACATTCAACGCCTACACAAATTGAAGAGCAGGGCTCCCACAACTTTTGTCTCACAGCCAGCACAGAAGAGCCAAGAGACCTGATAGGGCTGAGCCACTCTTCACATCAGCTTTAAAAAGTTGACACATAAAAATGCATTTTATGATGGAAAAATCCAAACATGACTGTAGTTGGGCTATGTTCCACTATCACCTTTGAATGACTTTTTAAATTTCCCTCCTCTATGATTAAATTCTAATTAATAAAAACACATCACATGGAAATTTTTCTAATTACATGCACATGTAAGGATAATCACAAAAGTTTTAGCATGAACATGTTGAAAGATCATGTGGTGATTAAAATCCTTTACAGAAGGATTAAAATTGATTAAAATTAAAATTTTAAATTAATATTGATTAAAATTAAAATTCTTGGATCATGTGGTGATTAAAATCCTTTACAGAATTCAATTTTTTCTTCCTCTATGGATTTCTCCAGTCTCTTATATCTGTAAAGTGGCAGTGCTGGTGCTTCTGCTTTTCAATGTGGCACTCCAGAATTTGACTAGAGACTACTAAAGAACCTAGACTACACCAGCAGTGCTCAAGTTTTAAAATTACATTATTTGTCAAAAACATTTTTTATTTAATTTTTCAATTTTCCCCTCCATATAGGTTTATTCTTGTTTGCTCTTTCCGTCTATGTTTTCCCATCTTTCTGCATTTTAGCACTGTGGGAAAAAAAGTTTTAAAATTTAAAAAATATAAATATTCCTAAATTTTTTGATTTTCATTCTTTATAAAAGAATTTTAAGTATGGAAATTTTAGCCAGTTCATATTTTTGACAACTGAAAGATCTCAACACACTAATTTTTCACGCTTCTCTTCTACTGTGTGAGATAGATACTATCTATCTAAATGATACCCACTTTATTCAGATTCTGGGCTGAGTGCTCCCCTCAGTCTAATATCAAGAGATTTTTCAATTGTTTAGCTAAAATAGGTACCAATAACAGGTTAAGATGGATGAGAAATGCAATAGAAGATGTGCTATCATAAAATCTCACATTCATGGCAGGCAATGCTCCTACATATTAAACCAAACCCCTCTTTACAAGTGAATGTGTTTTTTTAAGTTGCACATTTTTGAGAAGTATTCTGTATTACAAGAACATATACTAAAGGCTGGTGACTGATCCCTGGTCTCCATGTTGAGCAACATAAAATAAAACATCCTTACTTGCTGGACTTAGTCAGATTATTGATGTGGATGAAAACTGCTATTGATTTCCAAATGAACAAGACCTGAAGCATCTAACAGAATACTCCTCACAGAAGCCTTGCACTGGGAGGAAGGAGAAACCAGAATCCTTCAGACAAATCATGACAATAAAGCTCCACAGACACTAGCTGAAATTATACTAAGCTGAAAAGTTCATAGCCAATGTCTCTCTGGACTCAGGCATCTTTTACATCATGATGCACTTTATGACTTTATATAGGAAATCGAAGAGTGGACTGGAGAAGGGAGGTTCAGACATCATGCATTAAGTAATACACATACCTGATCAAGAAACCCACTTCAGGAACATCCTTTGTTAACCTGGCATATTCCACATGTGGAAACACGCCATGGTACATCTGCACAGCCCAGGGTGCAAGCTTCCCTGGTGTCAGCTGCCCTTTTTAGGAGAGTCCCTGACCCATGGCAGCAAGCACAGAGAGAGACTGTGTTTTTGGAGTGCTGAGCCAGACAAGCAGCAGTCTGTCCTGGAGGGAATGTGCCTTCTCATGGCACATGAGTATCACTCTTCACATACAGGTTCTAGCTTGAAGATCAGTTGAAGTTTTATTTGGGACTTCAGCATTAGCTCCATGTCAAGGCCTTCAAAGGTTGCCTCAAACAGTGAGAGTCACTCAGCTACTTTCTAGTGTTACTTTCCTATTGCACCTTTGTGAGTGTGAGGCAGATGAGGAGTGCTCTGTGTACTCAAGTCTGGTATATCCAGAACCAGTCTGGACCATTATTTTTCTTTCAAACCAGGCTGGAATAATCCACTAGGGAGCATGTGACTAAGCCAGTTACACTGGCTTATTCACATCAGACAGCTACACTGGCTTATTATACATCTTCACAATGATGAACATAGATAGTAAAACTAGAAAGGAAAATTAAGCTAGAGCCATAAGAAATATGATCAGACCTGTGCCCTGAGCATAAATCCAGAACTGCAGTCTGCAGTATTAGAGTTATATTAACTGACCTGTGAGTTTTTCCAGAACATCAAATCCATGCTTCAGAGCAATGATATCAAGAAAAGAGACCGTACCATCTTCAAACCTAAAGAATGGAATAAATGAGCACAGTAAATAAAACATGCAATGATGGTACCGATTTTAAATCTATTTTAAGAGTTACTATTTTTATATTCAGTGAATCTTACTTGCAGAATGTGAATCGCTTAGGGATTCATCTTTCTGTCTTCTCTCAGTGTCCTGTGACAGAAAAATATGTTCTTCAAAGCAATAGAGGTTCACACAAACAGTTGCACATAGAAAGGTATAATTTTCTCTTACATAGAGTAACTATGTACTAAGCTACATTGAAGTAATGGTTAACAGTTATGTGTCATGAGCCAATGTCACAAGGTCCCAAGTTACCTTCTGAGAATTTAGGGAATAGGTGAGAAGACAGGTGGAAACTTGTGTCCATCCCCCCACCCCCCAATGTAATTACACAGTTGAGTTAGAAGGCTCCAGTAGTCTTGTGCAAAGAGGAAGCAGACAAAGAGATCATTAACAAATCTCCCTCTGTGTGCTTCTCCTGGAAATTAATTCTTAACTGATCTGCAACAAGAGCATTATGCAACAAGGATGGGGGAGGGGGTGCATCCCCTACCATCATCTTTTAAAGGAAACACCAAATAGAAGCAAAACCATTGCACTGCTGCAGCCATTCCACAGTCCAAGAGAAGAAAGTGAAGCTCCAAGCTGAGAATGAACTCAGGAATTGATGCACAAAAGTATTCAAGGGACCAGAAAGAACACCAGGGAAGCATCAAAATGTTTCATTTAGGCTTTGTGTGCACCACAGTCCACAAGAAGTTTTAAGGAGAAATCATTCATTTTGCTTTACCACAAAGAAGAATGTAGAATAATGCAAGTGATGAAGTCAGAACTGTACAGAACTCAATATTTTGCAAGGCTGAACCTGAGGTCACAGCAAGTCTCTCAGGAAGGAGCTATGTCCAAAACTGTAAATGCTGGAAATGAACCCACCTCAAATCTCATGGTTCAAGTTTAAAATTAAACTCCAACCATGAGGATGAGACCTCCAGAGGGACCTGGTGTTCCTTGGATCTTTCTCAGAAAGATCAGATGATATCTACACTGAAGAATTAGTGGACAAGGTGGAATATAAGACACACACTCTTGGGCAAAAATACTTTAAATACACATTTAGACCAGAATATAGGGAATTTTTTTTTCCTGGATGCATAATTTTTCATAATGCATGTTAAAAGCTTTTGGTGCCACAATTAAGTATGTCTTGTGAAAAGGCTCAAAGTTTAAAAATATCATATATCAAATGCTTTTTCTTTAATAAAATAAAGATCAATAGAATAACATAATAGCTCTCACATTTATCATAACTTTTCCTACTTCCTATTTTATTTTTTGATAGTTATCAAATACTTTCAACACTGCAAGTGGCATCATCAGGTGAAAAACATACTAACCTTCCAAAAACCTTTCCTAAATGTCTACACAAAAGAAAAAAAATGCAAGACTATTGTGTATATATGAAAATATGTTCAGCTGCAATGAAAGAAGATAGAGGCAGAAAATAATTATAAACCAAACCACATGATAAGAGAAAAGTGGTGCACCGCTACAAGGATGAATGGTCCAAAAGAGACCACTTATGCTCACATATTTTAACATAGAACATGCCAATGAATCTATCCTAGAAAATCCTGAATCCTCCCTACTAATTATTAATAATTGATCTTGAACTTTAGAGGAAAAATCTTGCTGGTTGTCGGTGATGAAATGCAAAATGGCCACTTGTGACTTGAAAGAGACATAACACCAGGAATATTTTCATAGAGACCTGTGGACCAGTATCTGAGGGAAGCATTACTCTATCAAAAAAGCCATTAAAAATGTGGGAGGATGAGGAAGAAAAGGCTAACAGTTGTTTCGGAATTGAGTACAGAAACCTTTTGCACTGGTTGCAGAAAAGGTCCCAGCGGTCCCACACGTCTGCCAAGGAGAGATTACAGAGAGGATCCGTGAGGATGAACTGACCTGCTCTGCTCACTTACTCACAGTGGCCAGCAAAGCAAACACGGGAAACTCCACCAGAGCAGAGACACTGGCACTGAGCCCATCAAGGAGACTGCACAGTCCCAAACAATTTTATCACTATGATACTGATAACAGCACTTGAAAGGGCAAGAAAGGTGCCAGCCTAGATTGTCAAAGACATCCGAGTCCTACCCATAGCAAAAGGGGAAGCAATTATATTTCTGTTTATCAGATTTGACTACTAAGTAAGCAGACAACTGCAGTACATCCAATGCAACACAATAGGAGATGTGCATAGACCATGTCACTCTTCTAAGGCTGTAAATATTTTTTATGAAAATAGTTTGGAGCTTAGAAATCTTCACTCTAAAAAAAAAATGCAAGTAAACAGAGTTGTGGGCTTTTTGGTCACACCTTATGCTCTAGAACAGGCCAATTGTGGCATGATATGCATCCTGCACTTAGTCTTTCTGTATCACAAAAAAAAAATTACCTCCTGGGAGCTCCATGGCAAGAATCAGGAGCCACAAAAGAAATGAAAATAATTCTAAAAATATCTGCTCAAAAATATGGGCAAGTCTCTCTCTCTCTCTCTCTCTACAATTTAGACATGAACTATTTTGCAACATTCTTCTCTTCTATTTTGTTTGTTCATATGGTCCCCTCTATTCCTACATTATCAGCTTCCCCGTTCTGAGTAACAAAGCACAAATACATTGTTATTCATGCAATATGTATATTGATACTCCTTTCTGTGCACTTGACTCTCATATATCCTTCAGATTTAGTGAATACCTGGTGTTCAACCTCATGTCAAAATTTTCAGGAATAATGTATCAATTCTGATATTTAGCACATTAAGCCTTAAGTGCTATAGAAATAGTGCCATGGCAAAACATGATGCTATGAAGGGCAGCTATTCCCTTCTTGGGACACAAAGAGCTCAGACTACTTAGCCATATTTGAGATGGAGAGGAAACAGGCTCCTTGAATTGCAAAACATTGGCTTCAATGCCTATTTTTCTGTTTGGTGTTATTGATGCTTCAAATAAACTGTTTCCCCACTCTGTGGCAGTTGCAGTATTAGAATAATCAGTTCAGGATGAAGTTCATTTGAATGCTGGTCTAGAAATCACTTCCTGAAGTAATCAAGATTTTGCAGCTGATGATGTATAAAGGATACTTACAAAGGCTAATACTGAGGAATATCAACACAAGGAACAAGAAGCTTACCTCTCTTATCTAGTTCTTATTATAATTGATCTCACTTAATCATGTCTGGGATGAGCTCAGTTGCTTAGCTGATTGTGTTTGTGAAGCACTAATAGCATTTCACATCCAATTGCTATCTGACAAACTGACTAAGCAACTCGTGGCATAACAAAGAACAGAGCTGCGTGCCTAACATCTGTCCAGGAGTTAATGGAGCTGATGAGCTGCTCTCCCTTTCTAAGTCACGTGAAAACTCTGCTTTTAGAAGCACAAATTTTTGAGTCACAAGAGAAAAGTAATGCTTTACAGTGAGAAGTCCTGTCTTTAGGATCTTCCTAGGTATGGAGATGGGCTAGTCTTTCTTTGAAGCTTTATTCAACTGGTTCTTACGACACTTCTCTGTTACACATCTGCATATAAATGCTATTTTCTAAAGTCACCATCCCATACTTCAGGGCAACTGAAACACAGAAGGAAACTGTGACATCTTAGTTTCAATTCATCCTGCCCTTAGACAGGTCACCTTTACACAGAAATATGATGACAAGAATACTGGCCTGGACAGATGTGATTGGAAATAAAGTGCTGAAAAGCTAAAAAAAACCCCTTCATGTTTGAAAATAGGAGTTAGAGGAAATTTGGTGGAAGGCAAAAATATTCCCCTTAAGACAGCACTAACTTAAGTCAAGACTTCAGAAATTTCCTCATGACTAATCAGCCAATGCTGAGGTGGTGAAATACCTTTCATAATATAAGCTATTCTGCATATAAAAAGTATACAAGGGATGCCTTTTAGGAGTTTTGGGTGGAAGTGTCTGCTGTTGGATTGGGAATGCTAATTTGCTTAGCAGGCAGATGAGTGACTGAGTTGTTTGAAGGTTTTTTTTTTTGTTTGGGGTTTTTAGTTAAATTCATTTGTGCAGATAAAGCAAACCCAGATGCACAGAAATTCTATCTATGCACATAATCACAGATTCATAGTATTCTATGAATAGTTAGAGAGAATCCCATGTTAGAGAGAACCTCAAGAATCATCTGGTCCAACCTTTCTTTGCAAAAACACGGTCTAGACAAGATGGCATATCTTGTGCAGCTAAATCTCAAAACTGTGCAATGTTGGGGAATCCACCTCTTCCCTGAGCAAATTATTCCAATGGCTGATTGTTTGTATTGGGAATGTCCAGTCAGAATCTCCTAAGGAGCAACTTGTACCCGTTATGCCCCATATTTCCCATATGACTCATTGAATAAAAAGAAGTCTTTGTAGCCTTTCCATCTTCTTTGTAGCCACCCTTTAAATACTGGAATATGGTGGTAAGGTTTCCTTTCTAAAATCTAAACCATTAGTCTTACTAGTCACTTTCAGCATGCTCAGCAAGATCCCAAATTCCACAATATTGTGATCACAAAACCATTGCTAACTGAGATTTAAATGAAAGCAGTTTTTCTTGGTTTGCATGTAGCAGATCAAGCAGTGCCTCTTTCCTGGCGGGTACAGCTAACATATGTATAAGAAATGGTTCTCCACACATTTCCAAAACTTGATAAATGATATATTAGCTATTGTTTGTTCCTCCAATAAATGTTTAGGGTGTTGAAGTCACCCAGAAGAACAGGGTTCTTGGTGATTATTTGGTGACCCAAATATTGCTTTGTTGGCTTTACTGTCTTGGTTTGGAGGTCAATAGCAGATGCCTCCTTGGAGATTACCCCTGTAATCTCAGAGGCATTAGATGAAGCTTCTATAATCACTGTATTTGACTTCTGTCCATTCAAGGCTCTCTTTTGTAACAGCACATTTACACTCTTTAACTTAGAGTGTGACTCCTCCTCCTCTTCTTCCCTGCCTGTCTTTAGGAAAGAGCCTTTAACTACCTATTACAATCCTCTGCTCACGCCAGTTGTCTCACCGTGTTTAAGTTATTCCTACAATATCAGAACTTTCTGACTGGGCATGGAGCTCCAGTTCCTCCTGTCTGTTTCCCAGGCTGCATGCACTGATAAGTGTACACTCGGTAGCTGGTGTTCTAGCTCTCACCTTGGGAGGCAACTAAGGAACATTTCCATATATGCAGTTCCTACCCAGAGCACAGGCCAGAGCACTGAAACTTTGATAAAAATCCCATCACAAGGTCAAAAATAATCCTGCTCATTTGAGAGCACTGCTGAGTCAATGCAAAGTGCAACAAAAGAGCACAGGGGGAACATCACTGTCAGCCAGCTGCCGCTCTCCCTTACACCAGGGTAATGACTCCATTTCGGTCAAATGAACAGAAGTCGTCGCCGAGTTTCTAAAGCAGGTAAAAGAGAAATTAAATCCACCGAGAATGCATATTTCTTGAATAAGCTGCTTTTCTCTCTTTTTTTTTCTTTTTTTTTTTAAACACTCCTCAAGAGTGGAGCTGCCCTTTGAAGTGAGATGTTACATGAGTTCCTTTCATCTTTTCAATTCATTTATTTTCATCTAATTAAAAAATACAACAATACAGAGAGGTTCTTGGTATGCATTTAAAAGTAGTTCCTTCAGATGCTATTTTTCAGCTCTTAGAGATAATCCGTATCACCACCACATGAAACATCTGTCCTGGCAAATTAAATTTTTATATTTTATATATTTTCATGTTTATTCTAAAGTGATATATTCTGGAATTACAACAGCACCAAGGGTATACAGCATGAAGCTCATGGCTGTAGGAACAGACTGTTTTCAGTCATATTCATGTTCTTAGGTCAGTAATTGCCATCTCTGATATTAGCAGGGGAACAGATTTTAATTGGTCTCACTGCTTTCCAACATCAAAACCCCACATTTGCAGAAGGACCAATATTTGTTTTGCTTTTCTTTGATTCAAAATATATCATTATTAGGCTACAAAACCTTTAGGGCCCTGCTCTGCTCTACAGAACTTTTATCAGCTCCTCCCGAGACAAAGTTCTCAGGTACTTTTCCAGGGTATTTGTCTATCTCCAGAGGACAGGATTCCCTTTGCCTGGCTTTGTCTCCCACATGTGATACTCTTAATTTTTAGTAATTGGCTAGTTGACCACATTAGTCACTTTCTTAACTGGGAGAAATCCTGATCACATTAACACCAAGAGCTGAACTTTAAGGCAGCATCTCCCAAAACCAAGCATTTGTCTGTGGGCTTTTTGATCCTCTACTAGTAAAATCTTTGGAACATGATATGATCCACAGAGGACTAACCTCTGGTACACACACCATTTTGACTAAATATCTTTGTTTCACACAGTGAATGCCATTGAAGCAAGTAAATAAAATTAGGAGGTAGCCTGTTGTTACAGACACATATGCTACCATTAAACCATTCTTTCATAATTATCTAACATTTGTGTAATTGTCTGCATAGGAGCACACTACAGAAATTTAAATGGTAGGAGGTCAGTAATAAATGCTAGACCTCTGAATAATATACCTATCTCACCACTTCAGCAACTCCTTTTTACCTCTGTTAGTGGCACATTACACAATCATGAACAGTGATTTTTTTTTTTTCTCATACAATGAAAGGAGATCCAGTGCCCTAAAACAAGCCAATTGTGGAGGAGAAAATTGAATTAATAAATCAATCAATTTTTATTTTTCAAATGTCTCTGTGCATCTCTCCCTTACATACAATTTGATAAGCTCTTACCTGGTAACTTTGCTCACTATATACATCTAGAAAAAAACTTCCCCATTTGCACTGAAAAGATTAGCAATCCTTAAGCCTGTTACTCAAATTGGTCTGAGCAACACACTGTGATTTTGTAAATTATCAGATCCACAGAGCTCTGAAACAATGGATAAATTATATCTCAGTGATAACACACTCCCCCCATCAACCCCTACAAGGACCATCCATAGTAAAATAATGACAAAACTACTTTTTTTCCCTACTAGAAGTCACTGGTCACAGAACAATCAATGCACTGCACTGCACGTCACAGGCCAAAAGTTCCCTTCCAAATTCACAAAATGGGCCAATATATTTTCATTGTATTACTGTGGCAGAGGGGGGAGAGACAAAAATAATCTTTCTCTTTTAAATTCCATTATACAAAGGGATATTTCCTTGAGGTATATTAAATTTAAGTCTTTAGGAACATGAGGCCTGCTTGTTAACTACCCTCAAAGAATATGTTCAACTATCAGCTTGTTAGCTAGCAATTTATACTCATTAATCTTGACTTGTAACTTATTAATGTCAACAAGAACCCCATTAAGGTGCAATTCAGTGTGAGCAGGCGTATTGCAAATGATTTCTGTATCTGTCTGAGTATTTAACATTTGATATGCATTATACTCCCACGATTATATATCAATAATCCAAATGTTCACACCTCTGCTTCCCATGGGAAAGTAATATCCACATATAACCCCAAGTAATAGTTAAAGTGAGCAATTTGTAAAGTGTATTTGCATAAACTGTTCACTGATCAGCTATGAGTAATGAATCATTAATAAAAATTCAAAGCCCTTTCTTTGATTATCTCCTTAAGAGGAAGAAAAGGATGAAATACATTCTGGAAGTAAATTTTTCATAGGCAAGAATCTGACCAGCTGTAATAATTTTTCTATATTCAGCATAAACAGATTTGTTTATTTCCTGAAGATTGAGATGTAATCTTCCATCCTTAAACAGGTACATTTAGGATAAAGAATAACCTTGTAATTAACTGCTAAAGATTTAAATCGAAGTATCAGTTTAAAAATTGGCAGACAAAAAGGGATCCACTTGAACATGAATTTAGTCTTAAAAACCTACACCTAAAAATATCACCGTCTAATCATGCGTGCCAGTGAGGCAGGCCCAGAGCAGTGACCCCAGGTAGGGTTAGCAGTAACTTATCCTCAGATAATGGAGAAAAATCCCTATGAGTGCTTTCCAATGGGTGGTCTCCGTTCTACACAAACGTCTGTGCCTCGAAGGAGGGGTTGCTGCAATGCATGAACTTTATTTCCACTACAGATAAAAGTGAATTCAGCAAGACTTCTAAGCATTTTATTTCCTCAGTTGGAGGGTCTGTTACTGATTACTTATCAGTAATAGGTATGAGTGGGTATGTGAAAAGACTTCTCTGATGTCATCCAAAAAGCTTCTTTCTCTAGCAAAAAACATCTTTCCAGAGGTAATTTTCACAGGCATATGTATACCCAAGATTAGCAGAATGCACTGGGAGCTGTGAAGTAGGACCATCACGTTAAATCACTCTGTGTTGAGCCACCATTTGGGAACAATGTGCTCTTCTTGCATGGCAATCCAAAAACTAACTTAAAGAACTCTAAATGCTGTTACTGTCTGTAAGACAGAGGCCCAACGTACACTCATGAACGTGAGGGGTCTGGACAGGCCAATTGTACAAGATTTAACAGAGTGACACACTGAGTCCTGTGCTTGGGTCACAACAAACCCAGGCAGCGCTACAGGCTGGGGGCAGACTGGCTGGAAAGTTGCCCAGTGGAAAAGGGAGGGAGCAGGGATTGTTTAGCTTGGAGAAAAGGAGATTTTGGGGGAAACTTACTGCTCTTTACAGCTTATCTGAAAGGAGGTGGTGGCCAGGTGGGGGTTAGTCTCTTCTCCCAAGTAACAAATGACAGGACAAGAGGAAACAGCCTCAAGTTGCACAATGGGAGGTTTCAGTTGGATATTAGGAAAAAATCTCTTCACTGTTGTGAAGAGTTGTGAAGCTTTGGCACAGGTTACTCAGGGCAGTGGTGAAGTCACCATCCCTGGTATTTAAAAGCTGTCTTGATGTGGCATGGAATGACACGGTTCAGTGGAGGACTTGAAGGTTCTGGACTAACTCAGATAAAGTACAAGCAGGAAATAATTTTCATTTTTATAAACTGGAATGAGTGTTAAGTGGATTTCAGAAGCTTTCATTAATGTGCTGAATATTTCATAGGTGTCAGCAAGAATATAATGTTATCAGTGTTTTTGTCTTTTACTTCTGATGTGAACATACATGTATGTGAAATTATTGTAGTTGGTGGCATACACCAACTACAAGTACGAACAAGTGAGCACTAATCAGCTAAATTCAGTTTCATGTATGATATCTATGTAGAAACAACACTGTGTATCCAGAAGGGCTGGCAGCTTGACAGAACTGGCATTATTAAATTACTGCTGTGAAACAGCTTAGGTTCAGAATAGAGTCTTATTAGCTAGTTTGCATTTTGAGACCTTTGTGGTAACAGTAAAATCATCTAAGAAGAATGGGACAAGACAAACACAAGGAAGACTAGCTAATAAAACATTCTAAGGTATACGAGTAGCCTTTTTTTGCCTAGGGGATACAATCAACTAAGACTTTCACAAGGAAATACCCTTCTGTACCTCTTTTATGCTTGAAAAAAAAATAAAAATTGTATAGTAAGGTCTGCTACAGTAAATCAGGTGCATCCTGGTAACTACCTGGTTTACTGCTAACTAGTTTTCTACCTTGGGACTATAATATGCTGATTTCTTCCAATGCTTTTTTATTTTTCAGCATTGTTGTGAGGCTTGCTAATACCTCATGCTACCTCGTGAGGTCACCAGGTAGTAGTACCTCAGTGATGAAGACTGGGAAGTTGAAGAAGTAAGCAACTTTGCTTCCCAAGGACCAACTCTAACTGATTTTCCAAGCATGGACTGGGTATTGGGAGCTACCAACTTTCCAGAAAATTGAATTCACAGCAGCAATACTGAATTAGCAAGTACTCCTAATTTCTCACTTTCAAATAGTTTGCAGCTTATACTGCAGAAAGCCAAGAACCCTTTCCATGCAACTGCCTCTCCTCTTCAACAGGAGTGCAGTGATGGAGACCCCAGGAATTTCATGTCCTCATATAATCAAAGCTGTTCTGGACCTGCATTGATAAGGTCAGCAACTGCAGGAAGTTTTGTAAATCCTCCAGTCATCCTAATCCAGAAGAAAGGATCATCTGAATCATTCCTTCAAGAAGTCAGGAAAATTCTGGCATGTTACTGGGAATTGCTGATGCTTGCAGTAGGGAGCCCAGGGAGATGACTCCTCTCCCTGACTTTGACAGAAAAAAAGAATGAGTCATGCAGCTGAGAAAACAACAGGGTAAAGGAACAGCAGAGGGTTAGGAGTGTGTGCATCAATAGAGAAATAAAAACTTTAATATTCATATAAGCATTTGTTATGTAAGCAGTATCATCCCAGCTACCACCCAAAGAGAAAACAGGATAATGAGTGAGTAAAAAAAGCAGAGATGTTTATATGCTAAGACAAAGTACAGGGGCTACAAAATGGAGGAATTAGAGCCACTCTAGGACTTTACCTTATTAGTGCATAGTAGAAAAACAATCACAAACAGAAATCATGCTAAAGAAAACACAGATGAATATAGGAGAGACAGTGCTGAAGAAAACAGAAATGTTTTGAATTGAAATGCCTTTGGTGAGATGTTCAAGACAAGAAGGATTAGTTGCTAAGATTTTGCTATAGGCTATCTAGCTATGTAGGAAAAAAAAGTTTTTGGGTCCTTACTTTTCTATCACGCTCACAGAAATAAAATAACTTTAGTTTTTCTTCAATCAAAACTAAGATAACAGAAATGGTCAGGTTCAATTATTGCTTAGTATCAGAGCCAAACCCAAACAAAACTTTCTACGAATAAGATAATTACCTGAAAAACGGCTTTTACAAACAGTTATACAATACACAATAGGCAACTGATTGAAACTCTGGTCAGAGGAATTACAAGTTTATGTGTCACAGATGGAAAAATAACCTCAAATGAGATTTTGAATGTGACTGGAGCAAAATGAGACATTAATGAAGCTACTCGGCCAGGAAAACTGAACTGAAATCATCAAATACTTAGATAAAGAGGAGACTTAAAATTACTTGAAGTTGAGGTTAAAAAATATATGGATCCCAAAAGTATGAAAGAAATAAAGAAAATGAACTTTTAGAGAAAGCCTCCAGTCATAACCTGCACTTAAAAAAAACCCTCTTATGAGAAATGTTAGTACTTCTTATTAATGATGGCATGAAAGCAGAAGTGCTGCTCAGGGAAGGAAGCTACTGCTGGAAAAACAGAAAGAACAGGGATAAAGTGAAAATTCCCAGAAGCCAAGTCCTGACAAAACAAATCTAACTGTACAGTGAACTATTCTTTATATACAAACAATGGAAAATATTAAAGATATATAATAACATATAAATACTAAAAAAATTAATATAAATAAAAAGAAAACTATTATGATTGTTATTCAAGAAGAAAAGACCTGGTGGAAAAGTCTGAAAACTACCTGAGTACTTGAACTCAGATTTTAAGAAGGACTGATGAAAAACAGGTCAGGAGAGGGTGACTCATGGCTGAAAGTGTGTGGAAAGTATCAAAATGGAAGTTATTGCAACTGGTGTGGAAACTCACTTCAAAGGTTTTAATGTAGTTGAACACAGGCAGACAGATGAACTATGTCCCAGATTGGCATGAAAAACTCCCTAAGACAAATAACACAGGCCAGTAAGCAAATTTTTCAAACCAAGAATGGCAAGCAGAAAACACAGTATTTCTACTGAAGAAAGGGAAACAAGAGTTATCCAGGGAACAACACATCTGTTAGCTTGAACTCAGTGTTATGTATGTTCTGAAAACAAGTTCTGAATGAAAGCACAATTAAATGAGTAAATAAAAGCATGCTCAAATGTATCATGGATTGTGCCAATGGAAAATCAATCCCAAAGAGGCTGCCATTTAAAAAGCACATTATTTTCTAGGCAAAGAAAATGCAGAACTAATTTATCTGGATTTCAGTAAAATACCACCTCTAGTGTCATATGACAAACTATTATAGAACAAAGAATATTACAAGACTGTAATAGTAGGCCAAGCAATTGTGCTGAAAGGGGTACTATTATGCTTGGAAAAGGTTTCCCATTTAATTCCTTGAGCACTGGCTTTGGGACAAGTATCTCTTTTAGTAGTCTCAGTCATGATCCTGGCATATAAGGTAGGAATGTGAAGATAAAATGGGCTGCTGAAGTGACAGTCTCCAGACTGTCAGTGCTGGAGATGGGGCTGTATAATGTATGCAGTAGGAAACAGATAATGTTGAAAACCCTAAAAACAGAAATGAGATTAAATGTATAATATGCTATAATGTATGATAAGTACATCATCATGCATAAGCCCTATTATGCACTTAGGGATTACTGACATTAACTTCTGCCATGAACTGGAAGACTGTCATTCAAAATATTAGATTTGCCAGTCTATCAGATCTGCTATCAGCCATCAGGATGACAAACAGGAAACCATGCTAGGACTTACAGATAGAAAAATAAGAACACCATTAAAAAAGGTTTGATAAGATTTTCTGTGCAGGCTGTATATGATGAACAGAGAAAAGGAAAGTGCATCTCAGAAAGTGTTTGGTTCACTTAGTATGGAAAATTCAAATCTAAGTAGAACTGCTTGGTAGATCTAAAGCTGGAAAAGGTGGGTAATAACCAGGAAGGATAAACAGCTACAGGACAAAATGCAGATAAATGACCAAACTGACCACAAGGTAGTATAGAATGCAAATTGAAAGTTTGTAACATCCAAGACATGAGATTATAGAATAATTTCCCAACATCCCAACATAAGAAGCATGAACAAACCAAAACCAACATATGCTCCTTCCCCTGTCCCAAATGCATCCCTCTCATTCTGCATACAAGCTCAGTACAAAGAAGGGATCATATAGTGTGGGTGTCTTTCACCACAAATAGGTCGATTACATGACCCAGAGTTTTTTGCTCCCCTCCAAGAATCAAAAAAAACCCAACAAAATGCCAAAATAGCAACTTATTTTACTTTCTGAAACTGCATATGAAAATAACACAGATGCATAAGTTTGTTACTTTGGGAACCCCTGAAAATCCTGGAGTCATCCCTCTTGATGATTTGCCTGTGACCAAGTCAGGTCCATTTGACATGCAATTAGGGTGACACCATCTTGCTCAACATCAGTTGTGTAAGAGACTACTGAGACAAGAGCAAAAGAAATGCACGTACTGACAGGGTTTCTTTTCTTATAAATTTGTGTGCAGATTCTACCAGTATGGAGTATTGACTAGATCCCTATGCTTCCATAAGGAGGGTCTCTAGTGATGGTAGTGAGGAATAAATAGATTTAGATTGTTCATCACAGAAGTAAAAGGCAATCTTGACAGCTGTATGATTTTATAAGATTATGTTAACACAGTAAACATGGAAATACCCACCTCCATTAATGTTTCTTTTTCACTTAAGAGTACAGGAAATTTCTCTGCTTCAATCATACTAGACATAAAAGAATCACCCAGAAAGAAAAATTGTACAGTGACATTGTAATACAAAACACTCCTTTCAAAAACTCAGCATGCACCAGTACAGCAAGTCATATATTCCTTCTTATGAATAGAAGCACTTTCAAAATTCAGCTCTCAGGTCTATTTGTAAATGCTATAGACATTGTTGCTGTATGTATAAGAGAAATTTTTTGCATGCAAGTTTCACCAAATTGCACTCATCACCACAGAAAAATAGGTAAGTCTTCTGTAAAAATACCACTGGAAAAAAATCTTCTCATTGTTCATTTACAACCAAAGACTAAGCAGGGCTGAAATGAACCTACTTCCACTAGTTTGATTTTTCAGGCAGAACATATATATATTTCAGGGACATTCAGCCAGGTAAATGATGCTTTTAAAATAATAGGCAGTGAAGGTATCTGGTGTGAGTAGAAATATCCAATAGGAGAACCAGGTGACATTGCTCCAAATAGAGTACGTGCAGTTGACAAAATGTACATATCTTCTCTTCAGACTTGCTAACCACTGAAAATGGTAGAAAGCAGGTAGCTTTGTATGCAAGGAATTCATAATATACAGAGGAAAGTATAATCACACTTCAAAGTAGGCTTGGTACTACACAAGTAATAAAGTACTTTCCTAAAACAGAGTCTTAAGATAGCAAAGAGAGCAAAAATTCATTCCTGAGTTGCCATGAACTCTGACTGGGCCAATAGGTGCTGTGGTGGTGCACCACAGTGCAATGGGAAGCAGCACAAAACATTACTGCCCTCAGCTTGGCTGCTAGACTCCCAGATTGCCCAGCACAAATGAAAAGAGTTTTCACCAGCAGAACAAGAGCTCCCCAAAGGCAGAAAGTTCTGCAGTGGAAAACAAATGTGAATTTGGAGACAAAAGGTACATAGAGCTGCCATTCAAAAATACAATATACATTTTATAGGAAACTACAGGAAACTTAGTAGTATGAAGGCTGAAATACCACCCAGACAGTATGTTTGGTGGTCAGAGGGATCCCTGATTTAAAATTTAGTTCAACACTAGTCTTCTATGTAAGACAGCAGAAATCTGAAATGTCATATGTCACCTTAAAATGACATAAGCAGTAGGTCTCTGGAAAGTTTTGCCTTCAAAATGATTATTCACATAATTAATTCCAAATGTATTTCAGATTTTTAATCTCTTAATATATGTAGAAAACCCCATATAAAAACCTAATAAGATTGTCAGCCCATTCAGTACTTTGATATATCAGCTATGCCTTCAGAAGACTTATTTCCTTCACCCTCCCTTCCCCGTGTATGTTAATGTTTGCTTTACTGGTTATTATTACTGAAAAAAATCCAGTTGAGATTAGATTTCAGTTATAATTAATGATGAATGTGTCAAAGTATTATGATGTTGTTTATCACACTGCTTGCAATGTAATTTAGTGCAATAATACTAAGGCTTGCTATGTGACAGTTATTTAGCATTTAAGTCTTCTTAAGATGCTCTGCAAAGTATCCTGAATGTTAACTATGGAAAGATTATTTTGTACAAAAGCAGCTTCAGGCAAAATGTAGCGACAACTTGCTAGAGCCCAGCAAAAGCTCTTAAATCTTATGTCATCTATGAGCTGAAACATAATAATTAAATAATCTAGACATGTTGTAAAGCTAATGAGAAATCCAAAAGATAAAATTAAAAAATGACATTAATAGGGCAGCTTAACCATATGAGGGAATAAACAATCTTTGTTCTTTCTGGTACAATTTCTGAAGAAATATCTTTCTTTTCAATGTGTACGTACATACAAAAGATTGAAACCTCAAATCCTGGGGGAAAAAGATTAATAACTTTGGATACCACAGACAGATAGCTCAGGGTATTTTAAGGTAAGTCTTAGCTGTCCTAGTCTGTTGTGTTGGGTTTTTTTGGCTTTTTTTTTTTTACTTGTTTTTGTTTTTTCTCTTTGAATCCACTAAATTAATTTTCTTTTCACCTCAGACATGGTCCTCAGAATTTTCCACTGTCAGGGGGTCCCCATTGTGTATTTACTTGAATGCTTGTGAATCCTGTCACTGGCCTGGGGCTTTTTTTCTGCAATGAATGTGCACATTTGCACTGAGGAGCTGTGTCCCAGCACAGCACAGAGCTGCTGTACATGACCTCAGATTGAAAAGGAAAGCAGAAGTTTTGCATATATTGACTGCGATGACCTTAGACAAAGGTAATTAACTGCTACATGTTTTTACCAGGAAAATATCAGGCATGGTGGAAAACAAGACTATGTTAATTATTTTTGTAGTTAGCATAGCTAAAACGAAAGAGGTTCAACATTCAGTCCAAATCCAGTTTAAGAAAATCTATACACATACATAGAAAATCAGTTCACTTGGGGATGTTGTTTTCAAGCTGCAACATACTGAAAACATATGTAAAATTCAAACTTCTCAACAGAATTTATTTATTTTGTTGTGGTTTCTCACTGTGCCATATAGTGTTCTGTGCACATATAACAATGCATATAGAATTTACTAATATGTTGCAATCTCATCCTCCTAAACCCAAACACACTTGAGGGACACAATTATAGGCTCTGATTAAAAAGCACAGTTGTCACAAATTGTTCTGAAAACAAATTGTTCTGAAAACAAACCTAATGCTAAAAGTGCTGCCATTCTTGTAGAAAGAAATCTAAATCAATTGCCATTGCTTTAGTATAAATATTACTAATATCTTGCTGACATATGTGAACTGCAAAAAGTCTAAAATTTCTTTTCACTTGTAGCCTATGAAAATAACTGTGTTTTCATAGCAAGCATATTCTCTAGTTTTTATGGCATCTAGCAAACTAGTGCTCTTTAGGCTATTTTCTGGCTTATACTTTATAGTTTTGGGGAAGGGATATATATCTGATAATACACGGTTAAGAACATTATACCTAATGCAATTTTGCATTTGCTAATGTTTCTAAAGCTATGTTTGTAATTGGAATTCAGCTCTGCAGACATGAAGTTTAATACAACTTGACTAATGTATTTGTTCAATTAACCAACATAGCATCTATTAAAATTCTGGTGTTCAAACTCACCAGAGCCATTTCAAAGACTCCTTTGAGAAAACCAGAATAAATTAGAGAGTTAAGTCGAAGATTTTTGAGAGGTACAACATTTGATACGGGCACATTCATCATCAAAACAAAACTTTGGAAATTTTAAGCTTTGCAAAAAGAATCTGCATTTTTTACCACCAATGATGGAACTGAAGATAACATTGACTACCCACAGAGATGAATATTGATTAGCAAGAGAGATCCTGGTGAAATTCCACTCTCAAGAAGCACTTGGCCATGGGCCAGGAGAGTTCGGCTACTAATTTTAAGTTGAGCCTCAGAGCTTTTGAATTATTCCAATGACACTCCTGCTAGCAGCAACAAGTTCTGTGGACAAATTTATCATGGACTGTAATCAGAATTTGTGACTGCTTTTTCCTTCACTTCCTCCCTGTGCACAAGGGTAGACGTCACCAAGAAGAGTGTTTGTGCAGGTAGGCTGAGAAAAAGCATCATGCTGCCTTTTTCTGCTCATAACACCCATGTCCACAGAGGGAGAAGGTGCCTAGGGAATTTTCTGGAGAGACTGGCAGGGAGATACATTGCTGGCTACCACTCATGGAATACTGATGCCTATATCTAAGTTCACTGTCCTTCAGAACTTGCCCTTCCCCTTGGTCTAACAGGTGCCATCTGCTGTGCTGACTTTACTTGCATTTTGTCCAAAAGATTGAAGCTATTTTTAAATTTTAAATAGTAACATTAAAAATGAAGGTTTTCAGTAAAGTTATGGGAGTCATCTTGATGTCCCAGCTTTTGGGCAGATACATGGCACTTAGTTCATTTTCCAATCAAGTTAAATCATGCAAGTGATCCATTGATGTGAAGAAATGTGAGTTGAGTAATTTCAGATTTCTTTCCTATATACCTGTGAGAAGTAAGTCATCAATGTTTATCCTGATTAGAATAAATTGGACACTTTCTAAACAATTACTCATCAGCACCATTCAGCTCCTCCAGCTACCCCACACCCCTCTGCACGCTGGGTCAGCTCTGTGCTAACCACTGTGAGCAGGTTATAAATTAATACCTTGTGTCCTTCCACAGACATCTTTCCCATAAAGAGATGCTAATGAAATACAAGCAACATACATTAACCTAAATGCTACTGTAAGTTTATCTTCATTTATGTTTTCTTCAGACACTATATAAAACCACATCTTACTGAAGCTCTGCCCTTTTTGCATACACATGGCAAAAATAAATACTGCTGTCTTGCTTTACAAAGGTGAACTGGATCTTAAACAGACAAGAGCTACAGTTTCCATTTTGACATATTGAAATAGGAACTGCATTTGGGTTCTGTTTTCAAATGTTGGAAGTAGCTACTGTTCTGCCAGCTGACCAATGCTGGATTTCAGAGTTTAGCAAAAGTATTAGTATTAAACACATTAAGGACATAACAGTTTGGGGGAAATAAAATCTGTGTCCACTTTCAAAAATACACACAGCAAAAATACATATCCTAATTTACAACAAAAAATGATGGAAATTGAAAAATAGAGGGCAGCATATACATAAATAAATTTTAATGATTTCCTTTAGTCACAAAATGATTGTCCCAGATTGCAAGACAAGATGTATTCCATTTGCCATCTGTATAGCAGTTGTCTTCTGTTAAGTGAGCAGTTTTCCTTATCTCTTTCACAACCAATTCTCCCTCCAGGGAGACCTCTGCTGATAATGGACTATTGAATGTTACTCTATGACTGATAAAATTTACAGTATCTCCTTGTGAGATGCTCCACTCAGAGGGAGGAGCCAAGCATTCCTAACTGGATATAACCTGGGTGTTTTGGGACACCAGACTCAGCTTTTTCCGCTGGATTACCAGGAGGACTGCAGCCATTCCAATCTGGACGGCTACCAACACCCTGACCAAAAAGGGTGTCAGGTTGTATTCTGACTCTGTCACTGCTTTTTCTTTTGCATTATTGCATGTATTTTGTTTTCTTTTTCACTTTTCCTAATAAATTGTATTTCTGACTTGAAGTCTCTCACTGGTTTTGTTTTCAAACCAGAACAATGAGAGAACCATAACGGTTGGAAAAAACCTCTAGGATCATCACGTCTAACTGCTAACCCATCACTGCCATGTTCACCACTAAAAACACCCCCAAAAGTCACATCCGCATGCCTTTTGAACACTGCTGGAATTGGTGATCCACCACTTCCCCTGGCAGCCTATCTCAGTGCCTGGCCAACATTTCAGCAAAGACATTTTCCCCAGTTATTAATCTAAACCTCCCCTGGAGCAACTTGAGGCCACTTCCTCTCATCCTGTTACGTGTTACCTGGGAGAAAGAGACTGAATCACAGGCTATTACTCCATTAAGGAGTCACAGTACACTGGCAGATTGCAGACTGAATAATGAAGAGCAAGCAATCAGTATTGTGTACATCTAAGACACAAAGCTGCACAGAGCAACTGTCTAAAAACAGAATGTCATCTGGAAAAGGACAAGAATTCCCTAAAGTGAGTAGAGAAATGAAAATATTTAGTCTCAGAGCCTCTGAAAGCACAAATTAACATGACTGCTTAACATACGCGAGGAATGCTTAAAGTATCAAGGGACTATTTGAAGGCAACATAAAGAAGATACCAAATAAATGCTTTATAAACAACAATAGCACTATACAGACTCTGCTGTATATATTCTCTTTTGTCAGCAAAACTGTACAATTTGAGAAGCATGTGACCAGGTAACATGGTCTTGCTAATATAATTTGTGTACTTTGAGTCAGAAGCAGCAGCAGCAGAGGACCACAGAGCATTTCTTGACATAAAATGAAAAAATAAGCAATCTTTTTCTTTCTAGTTGTTTCTCCTCTTTTTCTTTTCAGAAATTAATCCTTCCAAAGCAAGACAGTGTAGGTGCAACTCTTGTGAACAGCAGGTATATACATACTCACTCTTAGCAAACAAAGCAAACATCTTAGCTGTCCTACCTCCTCAGGTGTCTTGGTACATACTGATTAGCCTAAGGCTAATATTTATGCTAAATAAGGGCATAATGCTAAGTAAGTCTCTGCACTGTTCACTCTCAGAGACAATGGGTTCTCACTCAATGTTGTGGAAGACTGTGCTTTTCTGGAAAAGCATCTGCTGTGTTTAGTCAATCCAGCAGCCATAAATCTCTTTTACTGCACAAGTACAAATTAACTACGCTTGCCCAGGTAAAAATAATTTATATTAAAAGAAGTGCCATTTTTAGGAGCAAACAGTCTTTCTAATTCAATGAAGGGTAAACTCCATAAACACACAAAATTTCATCTAGGAGGTTGCTTTGAAGTTGAGCCACCTAAACTGTATTACTTTCTGGTGCTAAAACTCTGCTTTCAAAGAATATACATTGTCAATGACAGAAAAATCCATGTTTACTTCCAACACAGTCAGCTAAAATCTCATTCTTCAACAATGAACTATTATGGCAAGAGTAGGTTAGAGATAAACTAAATTGAATATAGTGTAATTATATATAATTGTAATGGTAATGGTAATTATTTTTCTTAATTTGCGTCTTTATCAAATGTGGCTAAGGAAGTATTTATAATGTAATTGTTATGCACACTGGCAGAATCATAATTCACACTGTAAATACAGAGCGTTCTCTGAAGCTTTGTTTAAGAGTGAAGTATAATCAGGGGATTGCAAAACAAAACCAGAAAAAACAAAGGAGTGAAAACAGAATAATGAGCCAACAGTTCCTTAGAATAATCTTACAAGGAAGATCATAAAAATGTAATTTATAAAAAAACCCTGCAAAACAGTCACACTTAGTCTGAATGTTGACATTTTCTACCCATGCAGGGTTTCTGCAAACAGGATTATTACTGATGCATCTCATATATGCCAAGGAGGACTTATTCTCTTAGGATGCTGCTATAAGGCAATGCTAAAAGGGAGAAGACAAACTTTGAACTTTTCAGTCATAAAGAAATCCTCATTTTAAATGGTAATCAAATTGCAGGATCAAAAGGATTCAGGGTTTTATCGCTCCATTGACTATATTTTTCCTGTAATCAGGGAAGTAATTGAAATAAAAATATTAAGAGAGAAATTTGGAAATAGTACAAGGAAACACTGTCTTCTTGGATCTGCTGAGAGACTGCAAGAAGACCCAGGAGGGACCTCAGCTTCCAAATCTAATTGGGGCTGTAGATATAGACATCATTAAATAAAGTAAACACAATAGACACCATGCCTCACTAATTTTTAGTTGCCTGAGGTTGCAGAACCAAGTTCATCTTTGAATGCAAGATGGTGTCTAAAAATCTAAGTACATGGAAATGAAAAAAATAAAAATCATAGATCTAAATACTACCGCTAACTATTTTTTTCTTCCTTTTAGGATTAGGGTTTATTCAGCAGTATCTTATAAAGGAGATTATCTTTCTTTTCCTGTGCAATTTAGCTTAAGTCACGCAAAGAGTGTTTAAAAGGAATTTTTTCCTTTTTTTTTTTCTGCAAACTGAAACAGATGCCAAAGATATTTTCTCCTATGGAAACCTGAAAAATGGTACTGCCATTGTTTTACTTTTTCCTGTAGATCAGTAATGCATATAGTGATTATATCACCATGGGTTGTCAAATCACTGTGGTATATAAAGCCATAGTCTCTGCAGCAATTGATAACTATATGTTCCAGTAAAAATGAAGTTATACTGTTATTTCTTTCAAATTTAAGAACAAGATTTTATCCCCTCCAATAAGGTTGTTCTCTAGAAATTAAACATTGTTAGAATTCTGGTTTTGACTTAGAGAGAAATGGACAAGGAGCAGAGGATAAGTGTCTGGATGTCTGTGTATTTTCAGTGGAGCACCAGCGAACATTGTCTGATTTAATCTGTCTAAAGCTTGTAATGCAAGTTTTAGAAAAAGAGGTAAATAGATTTCCCAGCTGTAGTGGCTGGTCCCATAAATAAGGTTACTTCAACTCATGAGTCTTGCCTCACATGCATTTTAGACACTGTGACTAGAACTCCTCCCATGTCCTTGGAGTCTCAGGGACAAGAATTTGGCTGAACACTTCTAATTACAGCACTATGCACTACCTGGACCAGAGAAGCAGGCTTAAAACTTGCTCCTCCACTTGTGAAAAGGAGAGAGATTTATTCAGTTTTGGGGTTTTCCCTCTTCCCTGAATGAAAACTTTGTATTAGAGGATTTTTCATGTATTTAGCTTTAGAATAGAAACTGAACAGATACAAGAACAATCCTGCATTAATGCTTAAATAATATTACATTAATGTTTAAAAAAAGTAGCAGTGTATGCCTGGAAATGTAGCAGTTTGAAATTAAGTGATTAATTAGCTATTATTTCAGACATAGTTGAGATTCACATTATTTATTCTCAGGGCAGCATCAACCAGACTTTCTGGATCACAAAGAGCCCTAAAAGCATCAAGCCACTACCAGTTTACAGAGTTGATATACTGATATTTTCTTTAACATCAAGATTTTCTGATGTTTTCAAACCTTTTTTTTCAGTAGCCATAATCAACAGGCACCTCAGCACAGCCCAGAGAAAAGGTGAGGAGACTTGGCTTCTGTATTTACCTTCTCTACAGTTAAGCCTGCAGACATGCTGACAGTAAGGCAGGGCAAATCATCCAGCAAGATTAAAAATAGTTAGGAAGAGACTATTGTAGCTATTGCTCATCTTCTGATGGTGCACACTGATCAGTCTTGTTTGCCAGGTCACTGCCTCAGACACAGTTTGGCCAGACAGAATTCAAAGGCAAAGGATGCAAGACAAAGCTGATGCACAGAACCATGTGAAATTGAGAAATTAACCTGTCATGAGACAGAGAGTCCCACTTCTCTGTTACTCTGAGTATTAGCTACAGTCCTGGCTTTCTGGTAGTCTTGGAAGAAGAATGAGTTCTGAATGGAAGATGGAAGAAGAAATACTTGTCATGTAATATGCTGTATCCATCCCTATGGCTTAGACTGTCTTTGGCAAGTAGTTCCATGAAAAAGCTAGTGGCATGCTCTCCTTGTTTGTGTGTATATAGTTTTTCTTTCAATACATGTCATTTGCACCTGGAAAATGAGTTGTTAGTGCAATTTTCAGACATAAATTTAGTGAATATTTTTCCTCCACCCTCTTCAGGACATCCACACAAAAGCAAGGTTCACAGGCTTGTCAAGTATTTTCACATCTTTTGTTAGGCCACTATAGATTAAATAAGGTCTCTGAATGAGCCTCATATTATATTTAATGATGACTGGATTTTCCTTGATAAATGCTTTTTGCACCTGAGGAAAAAATAATTCAGAAATGTTAATGGATTATTAATTTTTATCTTGGAAAATCATTAGAGATAAGAAAAGTTTACTTAATAATTCTTATGATCATACAAATTTCTAACATTCCTGAAGCCACTTAAACAGCTGAAGGTAGATCTCCTTGGTTATTATTACTGCTTCATTAACTACAAAATGGCTTCAAGATTCACATTCCCACCTCTAGACCACAATTTAAATAAACCAGACTAGGATAAGAAATCTTTATCTTTGAGACACAGTTCTGATTGCCAAGCATTTGTGTTTATCAGATTAGAAGGGAGATTAAATGAGAACTTACTCCACCCATCCTGCATGAAAGAAGTATGTGTAAATTTACATTTTCTTGCACAGGGAAAACAGAAATAGACCCTGTATTTGCTATACTTCAACCTTAGTTATACTCTAAGTTTGATTTGTCAAATAATCTGAATTTCTGAAAATTTCATATAGTTTATCTTAAAAGGCACACATCCACTAAAGTGTGCATAGTATCACTTGTAGGATTTGGTGACAATGTTAACAGTGGGAAGGTATTAGAGAAATTTTTATGGAACACAAAATTAATATATCTACAGTCTTATGCATAGTTCAAATGAATTAAGCCTGCAGGTGGGTTTATGCTGTGGACTTTAATCTTCATACACTTCATAACAGAAGGATTTACAGAAAATATTTAGGATGTCTGCTAAAAACTGGCACACTAACAATTTCGAAGACTATTCTCCTTTACCAAGAGAAGAATAGTACCATTTGAGTAAACTTTTTTATTGAAGCTGAACACATTCATATGTCTTCACATAACTGAAGGTAAAATTTTGGCTGAAGGTAAAATTTTATAGCAGTTTCATTCATAATGTTTACCTGTCCTCTGCTGTGGACTTACATAAGCAGCACAAGATAAAGAATACAAACAAGAAAGTGACAAAGGAACTCAACCTTCTTGAAAATGAAATCATGTTATTAAGCTTCATTATATCTTACTTTTTTAAACATTTTGCATGCCATGTCCCTTACCAAGTTTTGCTTAGTGACACCACAGCATCTAGTCCCCATTAAAATTTAAAATTACACCTTGCACTTCTGTGTATAAAACTCCTTGCAAATCCCACCAGTTGGTATCAGAGAACAGAAAAAGTTACAGCTGCATGAATTTGTCACATGTAGAATGTACACTTACATGCAGTCAAAGTTTGGAGGGAGGAATTCTTCCATGGTTATTTGTCTGCTGGTGAGATTACTATGGTTTTGGGTTACGTAGGCTCTTAGATATATATACTCATATACATAAAATGATAAATTCTTTAGAAAAAATCAAGTGCATGGTCCTGCTTATTTTTGTTCTAATTTAAACATCACATTAAATAAGAAGAGTGTAATTCTTACGAACAGTTAGAGAGGTGATTTTTCTGTTCATCACCAATTCTGCAGCATCTGCCTAAGAAAATCACCTAGAAATGTCTAGATAGAGAATCAGTGAGATCCATGTACTTCCTAAAAATCTATTCACTTGATTAAATTTGACTAAATTTGACACAAAGAATGCAACCAAAGGTTTCCTGTTGAATTGGGTCAACAGGCCTCCATGCAGTAGTTCAGTCACTCTCCTCCCAGACAACATATGCTATACACATTTACTGTGTCATATTTTTGAATGCCTGTTTTTGAATTTCCTAGGCTTTTATCACAACAGAGCACAACCTTTCTGGGGCTACATGTACTGTCCTAGCAGAGAGCCATAAAGTATCTGATGTATAAAACCTTATTTGGAAAGATTTCTGCCACACAGAGCTGTGATTTGAACTATACTAGAAAAATGTTTATTGTTAAAATGATTTGAGATAACTTGGTGTCTACCACGCTGGCTACCTCACCAGCTGCTGCCCATTAAGAGGGAGAGAAGCAGGTCCGTGCCTGTTTGAGAAGTCCCAGCAAACGACAAGGCACCTACTTGGCAGTGAAGGATGGGCTGTGCAGGGCATCTGCGCTTCAATAGAGCCCTCTGCTCTTCAATATCTTTATAAATTAATTGGATTAAAGATTGGAAGGGATACTAAGTAAGTTGATAGATGACACAAAATCGGAAGGAGCTGTTGACTCCCATGAAGGCAGGGAGGCCCTGCAGAGAGATCTCAGCAAATTAGAGGACTGGGCAATCACCAACTGTATGAAGTTCAAAAATCCAGGAGAGTGCTAGATTCTACACTGGACATGGGACAACTCTGGATGTACGGACAGACTGGGGAATGAGCTGCTGGAAAGCAGTGCCATGGAAAGGGACCTGGGGGTCCTGCTCAATGGCAAATTGACCAGGAGCCAGCAGTGCCCTGGCAGCCAGGAGGGCCAAGCGTGTCCTGGGGGCATCAGGCACAGCATCAGCAGCCAGGCAAGGGAGGGGATTGTCCCACTCTGCTCTGCACTGGGACAGCCTCACACTGAATATTGGGTGAAGTTTTGGGCAAAAAGTATTAAAAAGATATTAAGCTTTTTGAGACCGTCCAAAGGATGGCAACAAGGATGGTGACGGGCCTTGAGGGCAGCTGAGGTCATTTGGTCTGTCCAGCCTGGAGGAGACTGAGGGGAGACATCACTGCAGTTACAACTTCCTTGTGAGGGGAAGAGGAGGAGCAGACACTGATCTCTTCTCTGTGGTGATCAGTGACAGGAGCCCAGGGAATAGCCTGAAGCTCTGTCAGGGGAGGTTTAGGTTGGATATCAGGACAAGGTTCTTCACCCAGAGGGTGGCTGGGCACTGGAACAGGCTCCCCAGGGGAGTGGTCACAGCACCAAGGCTGCCTGAGTTCCAGAAGCATTTGGACAATGCTCTCAAGCACACGTGTGACAAGGCCAGGAGATGGACTTGATGATTCCTGTGGGTCACTTCCAACTCAGCATATTCTGTGATTCTGTGACTCCTTATATGTGTACACATGCTTTACTTAATTGGATAAAAGCTCATGAAAGGTTTATCATTTATCTTTCTTAAGACAAAGTCAAAAAATCTGGGACTAACAATTACTCGGCTATTTATTTTGAACTGTTCTTCTAAACTAACCCATCATGATAAAACACAGAAAAATGTATATAACAGGAAACCCAAGACATAAATATGGTATGACATGAACAACATGCTTTTTTAATACTGATGAAAACTTCAAAGCAGTTGCCTTCATTCACATACTGATAGCAAAAACTCAAAAAAATATATATATTTTTTAAGGAGGGCTAACTGGGTTCCTGTTACTCGGCAGCAATTTATTGATTTGTTTAAGAGGACAGACTTCACCAGATCTGTCATTGGCAAAATCATCACACCATTTTTCCCACTTAAACTGGTCATATATTAGTGTAGCTAACTTAAGATCAATCAAGGCACTTCTAATATAAAGCCAAAATGAGTGATAAGAAGAGTTAGAGTCATACTAACCACTTTTTAGAAGTGAATGTTATGGAGAAAATCTGTGCAATCTATATTGCTGAGCTTAAGACTGTTGGCATCAGCAACAATTAAGATAGTACAACTGAAATCATAATGGTAAAATGTCTGCCATAAAGTATGAAATAGGAGATACAATCCTTTCGGAATAAATACTTCCCTGCTGTAACTCTAAAACTTTTTATCATTAAATTCACTAAAAATAAAGCTGTTACAATCATTTGACTCAGTTATTAAGCCATAGCAGATGTTACTTGATAATACAAATGCATAGATATTAAAAAATAGATTATTATAATGCTCGAGAATCCCTCTGAATTTTTTAATTGAACATGAACAGACACAAATGTGACAGCCAAGTGTTTAATCTGTGTATTTCCATTTTTGGAAAACATTGCTTATATATGAAAGTTAGGAAAGACTGTAAAACCCCTTTTTCTCAAGAGCATCAATATTTTCCTTTTTCTTCTAAATTAAATCTGTTTGAGAAGCCTGTAAATGTTTCTTTCATGGGTTCCCAAGAGCACAACTGCCAGATGCACTCTTGCATATATTTGACTAGTAAGAAGATGAAAAAAAGAGCCTAGACCAAACCTGTGCTTGTACTTGTAATCTTCAAACACTAGGTTGAGTGGTGTCATCTAAACAAGTAAACTACTCTGTTTCTATATATATCTTTTTTTACCACTAGGAAGGTAGTGTACACTAAGCTTTTTTAAAAAGTAGCTACCTGTAGCTTATCTATAAATAAAATATAAAGTAATATAGGTATCAAATAAGAAGCTGCATACTTGAGTCACTAAATTTAAGATAGTTCTGTAGGTTTTCTGCTATAAACAGACAAACCTTTATGGCATTTCAGCTTGCTGTCTTGCATCCTGATGTCATTTAGACTAGAAAAAAAATATATTTTTCTTAAATTATACGACATCTCTGACAATACTGACAAGAATAAGTCCAATTAAGAATACCATTTCCATAAAGATTTTAGAAGCATGATTCTAAGTGGAAGGAAGTCACCAAACCAGAAAAAAAATCAGTGAAGGTGAAGATCTCTTTCAAAAGATCAAATCTGCAACTGCCACATGATATGGCACATGGAGACGTCTCAGTCTCCTTTGCTGGAGCCTTTACAGTGAGTTCATGGATCTCAAGGGATCCATGCACATCATCCTGTAAACCACTGATTTTTAGTCCCTTCTTGCTGGGCAAGCAAGAAATGGGCAAGTAAAAGTAAGCAAGAATGCTTAACATCGATTCATGACATTACAATGTATTAGTATATTATAGTAGAGATGTTTCATCATTCATGGTCAGGCATTCCCTGACATAACCTTAGAAGCAGTTTCTGTTAGAAACTGTATAATGTATAATTCATTGTATAATGGTTATTTCCATTAAGGACAAAATGTTAAAGGAACCTACCTTGTCCCATCCCATTTTGGAAAAACTAAATTTGGATGGCATTCAGTCAGTGATTTTAATTGCCAGCCACTTTACCATGCCTTCCTCTGCCCACTGTCCACAAAAAAAGAATAAACTAAATCCATACAACTAGTATGGGGACAGGAACTGCTGTGAAAGAGAGAATACAAGTATTTCTTAAAAGTTTTGCTTCCAAAAGGATCCATACAGAAATACAGCAATGCAATTAGCATAAACTTATTTGACTTAAAGTACAAGCTGATGCCTCTGCTAAAGCTCAAGAAGTTTTTGAACCAGACTGACTGAAATAAATATGCTTCAGTCCTTTTTTGAATTGGAGAACAGATTCCCCTCCCCACAATTTTCACTGCTGTGCATTACTCATTTTAAAACCTAACACAGTATTATCTCCTAAGTCTAAGAGTTGTTTCAACAGAAAAAATGACACTGTTGAAACCAAGAAGGTTCAAAATGCAGGGTTTGTGCAGCCAGACAACCTTGCTCCCGGGGTGTGTGTCTCTGAAGAGGCACCCCTGGTCTGTCATGAAGCTGCACTTGCAAAGGCACCAGCTCACCATCAGCCCTAGCAAATGGATTGGTGTGGGGTTCACAGTCTTGGTTACTTTCTTCTACCTGGACACTGAGAAGGCCACGTGGCATTCAGCTCTCATCCACGCATGGGAAATTAAACTACATCTTCATAGCTGTGAGCATGCATGTGTATGAGTCTTGAATCCACATGTGGACCTGAGTGTCCTCTTCTGGAAGGCAAAGTCCACCCAGCTGGCAGAAGGGCTGGGCAGCATGGCAGCCATGCACAGCAGGATCCTGCAGTTTGGAGCCATTAACTCACCAAAACAGAAAATCTGTGTAAACCACAGATTACAATGGCTGTTTGGAAGCCCAGGATGGAAGCATCCATACAGAAGACATGCTAGGAGCTTTGGCACATGCTGAAGGGAAAGGCCCTAATCCAAAGCTCATGACAGCTTCCAACAGGCCAACACCACTCATTTGCGGGTCAGAGACACGTGAGGAGACACAGAGACATTGAGCCACATTTCTTGGATTTCCCCATCTGCTCCTAACATCCCAAGATCTCCCCATCCTGCCTGAAAGAGCCCTCTCATGTGGAAGGGTCAGCTCCCAGGGCAGATTGGCCTCTCCACATGCAGAGCTGCCACCCTCACAGCAGCAACCTCCCATCACCATATCTGGGGCTTGGGGCTGGCACCCTTACAGACACATTGCTTCAACTTTTCTTCCATTTTTGCCATCTCCATTCTGCTTGTTCGTACTTCTATTAGCTCACACCTTTCTCTGCCCACATTATCTTATGTTTTAAAAAGCTGCAAAATAGGAAATATAAATACCTTGTCATAGCCATTTCCTGCCCTGATGACCTTTCTCCTTAGGAAGGAATGTAGAAACACGCACACAAACACACGAAAACCACTCTTCCTTCCCTGTTCTCCTCAAAAGGTTAGAGAAAGCAGGAATGGCTTTCCTGGGGTAGGAGGAAAGATGTGAGAAGGATTCCTTCCTGTTTGGGAGGTTCTGAAGAGGTACAGGGACATGCTCTTTGCAGGACCAGACCTGTGGGCAGTACATGCTGCTGCCCTGACTTGGTGCTTTCTGCACATCTTGGCCTGCATCACGTCAAATGAGACTGAACTCACTCCAAAGAAGCCAATAACGTTTCAGCAGCCAACTCAGAACAATTTCAGTGTGCTTTGGAAAGTATTTAAGTGCACACACACATGCCAGAGGATTCAGAGCACATAAAAACTAGGTTAAAATAATGTTAAATATCTAAATTGACCCCCTGATAGCAGTTACGGCTCTTCCATATGTCTGCCTTAGCTCATGCTTTTGTCTCTGAGACTTCAGGAGTCAAATAAAGAGCATTATACTAATTATATACTATACTGTGGAGTATTTACAGCAATTCCTGTTACTAAGAACTGCCTGAGGTAAACAGAGAGAGAAAAAGCTTTAATTCCTGCACTTTGAAGTAAATCAATCCCTTAATGTTAATTAAATACAACTTGTAAATTGTAAATACTGTCTGGGTCAAAAAGCCAGTTTCACCCTTTTACATCTAATATCATGACATTTTAAGTACAGTACAAATGGCAAAGAAAAAAATGTGGTTTTTTTATAACAAACAAATCATCGTTATATATACACTCATATATCAAACAGGCTAATCAATCACAAATGTAAAATCTACAAAGCATTATTAAAAATGTGCAATAAATTTATCAGCAGAAAAGGAATTATATAAAGTCACAATAGCTGGTGCTAGAAATTCACAAAGCCTTTTAGAGAAGTATTAGAGAAAAGATTTGATTTTAAATTTGAGCACAAGAACTCCATAGGGTAAAACTATGTTATGTCACCTTATTAGACACAATGACTTCAGAGATACATCCTGGTTCAAGCAAAATTTTTACTGTATTTGATCAAAAGCAAAATCAAATGCTGATATAAACCACAATTCCCTTCTTCCTTGCTATCACCCTAAAACACTTTATATTTTAAGAAAAATGCAATTCACAATGAGCTCCACATTTTTCTTTTTAAAAAATGAATGTGCTGTAGCTCTCTAGCACTTTATAAGGTTTATTTCATAAATCAGTTATTTGGTTCCATTCATACAGTAGGATGGAGTTTCCCAACAATACAGATTGGTGCTCGCTGTGATTTACTGTGCCTCTCTGTGGTAGGCATGTGGCTACACTGGGCCCATGATTTCTACTGGCTTTCAGTGGCACTTGCAAAACAAAAGATGAAATGTGGTAAGTTGGATCAGCCTATTTCCAAGTAAGAGAATCTATGGTACAGTTAAAACATTCTTTGTATTTCTGGGTTTTATTGATTTCATTACGCTAACATTTAGAACATTTCTAAAAAGCATGCAAGACCCACTACCTCCCCTGCCTGAGGAAAATACCTCCTTCTGTATTTGTTTCCATACTGTAGATTGCACCCTGGAATTTGGACACTCCAGGAGTGTGCAAATGAACAGAGGTGTGGCTGGCTGAATAACAGAAACCACCTCTGCCAACTGTATTGCCTCTTTAAATTTTTACCTATATTATTGCTTCTGTTTGGGTGACTACCAACTAATCCAAGTCAACAAACATGTTTTCAAGTGCCTGGTTGTGCTCTGCAAGCATTTATCAAGTGCACCGCTTCCAGTTTATCCCAGATTCAGCAATTTAAGGTGTATTCCATGGTCAATCAAGATCAAAAGTGATCCCCTCAGGATAGCATTTGGGTTGCTGATGTACAATTTTCAGTTTATTCTGACTACACTGGGGAATGAAACAACTTCAGTATTGAAGAAAAAATATCACCTGGAGGATTAGACTGCAAAATGACACATGAATGCCTTCTTAATGGTGGGATTTGGAGTAAAAAAAAAAAAGAGCAAAACTTTCGTTTGTATCAAATACTGAATAATTTGGCTGGCTGCAGTGATGACTGGCAGAAAAACATAGCAAATGTCAACTGCCACCTGGGATGTCCTGAGAGGTAACAAAACAGACTGCATGAAGCTTGCCAGCAGATACTTACACTTCAGCAGAGAAGGGAAAGAGTAAGTGATTAGTTGAACATTCTTACAGTTACCCTTTTATTTTTCCACAGCTCTTGTTTAGAAAAACAGTTATAAAAGTTGTCAGAATTAAGTTCTATCAGTTAAATGAAAGGACTTTGCCTTTCATTCACAGGGAACAGCTCAGTGAGAGACCTATGCAGTTCTTAATGACCTCTGACCTCTCATCTCTGCAGAACAGGGTGGCAGTGGGAGCTGAGAGGAAGAAAGAGACTTATTCACTGTCTTGATCCCTGTTCAGGCTTACAAGTCCCTGTCAGGAGCTGCAACAGGTCTGCCAGATGCACAAGCCATTCTCATGGTGCTAACACCCATTAGAAATTAGATGAATATCCTGTCACTTCTGAAATACCTAATCTGAAATCCATCACTGCTATTTGAAAGGGAGCTTGTTTAGGAAATTCTCCCATAAGTGGCCCTGGAAATTCTCCCATAAGTGGCCCTGGTTAGAGATCTCTAAATATCACAAAAATGTAGAAGCAGCATAGCAAAATGCTTAAACAAAAGGTGTTTTTGACAGAGTAATACTTCAGTCCACTTACCACATTAAAGTAATCATGGGCAGATGGCCAGAGTCCTCATGTGGAGCCAATGAGTATGTGCCAGACTACAAGGTGAGCTTGCACATAAAGGCTGTGCTCTTCTCGGCACAGTCCAGGCCCTAGGTGATTTCTCAGCACTATGAAGAGCTTTGGTTGAATAAGCCAGCACCTGTCAGTACATTCTTTCTAGGCTGACAGAAACAAGCACGCTAAAGAGATTGCTTCAAGCAGATCAGCTTTATTTGCCAAAGGATTGTCAAGCTGCTGCACACCCATCACCCAGCCTCAGGATTTTGTCTTAGCTCCAGCTCTTGGGACTCTAGTTTTCATCCCTAGTTTTCTGCCTTTATTTTCCATTCCTTGCTTCCTTCCCTTCCCCTCAGCACACACAAACCCAGAATGCAATTGAGGACTGAAACCATGTCAGTATACACTGCATAAGCATGCACAGAGTTGTCCCAGAGATCTCTAGCTACAGCACCAAGAATAAAGAAACCTGCTGTGGCTAAGTGCAATGCATAATAGACTACAAAATTGTGGGTGCTGCTTTAGGATTTTCAAATTATTCAAGCAAGAGACAAGAGTCATTAAAACTAGTCAGGGACAAAGTCATATCATCTGGATTTTCAAAGCTTTTGAAAATGCATTTGGAAATGAACAACATACAAACACCTAATGCACTAGATACTTCACACTGCTAGACTAAGATGCAGATACCCAATTTACAGATAACACAATGCTCCTTTTACCTTAGTCATAAATTCCAGGATGATCAGATTCTGAATAGAGCTTCCAGATACAAAAGAAAAATAGGGCAGATGATTAATATTTTATCGCTGAATTCTTGCTATCCATAATCATATTATTTTATTATCTCATGCAGTGCAGAAAAAAAAAAACATGGGAAATGAGGCTAGATTTGTGAATGATAATAGTAATTTGTCAAGCTGTTTGATACAAGGATGAAAATACAATAAACATGATTTTAAAAGTTGAGATGGGAAGATTGGCTACTGACACAAAATGGGAAAACATGGAAGTGATTTAAGGGTATTAAAGAAATGTAAAAGAGACTGTGGTACATTAATTTATATAGCAGGAACAACAAAATAAAGTATAAGGAACACTAGCAAAAGCTGTATCTATTAAGAAAAATGGCAACCATTTTGACAGTCCTGGGAAGGAAAGATGGATAAGCTGTATCCTATTACATGTTTCCACTTAAGTTTCACCTTGACTTTGAAAAAGCTATTTTCTTAGTACACTGCTCTTGGATTTTGTGTGCATGGAGAATATCTTCTGCTAGTGGCACATAGACACATATATTCAAATCCCCTTTTCCAGTGACATTTGCTAGAGTTCAAGTTTCCTTCTGAATCACCACATGAAATTACATGTTTCAGTGTATTCTAGCTGAATGCTAATTACACACTGTAAAGAAGCATTTTTAAAAAAGAACAACCTTTTGGAATTACAAAGACACACACATCTGAAGATGCAGATGCAAAGACACAATGCAGATGCAGCTTGGGAGAGGGCACAAAATCAATCACAGAAGCACAGAGGCTGGAAAGCACCCCTGGGAATCTCAAATCCAACCTCCAGCACAAAGCATGTCTAGCTTGAGTAGATTGCTCAGTGCTTTCACCAGTTGGGTTTGGATGCCTAAAAGGACAGGGATAAAACCTGACTAGAGCTGCTGTTCATGTCACAAATAGTGACCTAGGTGTTTTCAGTACTAGCAAAGAAATGGAAATGTGGCCCACAGACCCACAGATAAGGTAATCCTATTAACTCTGGCCATGGTGACCTGGCATTTCATTTGAAGTGTAGTAGTTCTGTTCCTAACTGCCCTGCCTGTATTTTATTATCAGGAGAACACTTTAAAAACTGTAAACATAACAAAGCAAAACCCATAGCAGCTGAGAGAAAAACAAACAAACAAACAAACAAAAACTGATATAGTTTGAATCACATTGATTGAGAATGTCAATGCAACATGTTGTTTTTACTCTTCAAGAAAGTCCTCCTCATTCCTGACCTACATTTGAAAACATCAAGCTTCTCCAGGCAGAACTTTATGTTTCCACAGTTCATGACAAATTATGGACCACATCTGTAAATGCCCTAAGCATGAACTTTTAAATATTGGCTTTCAAATAACAACCAAAGGATCAGATGATGCCAAGTATAAATATTGACCTATGAACAATGACTTAGACTGTCTGCATGACACTTTGGTGTTTAATGGGAACTAGTATCCAGTTGTCAGTTTTGATTATTTTACTTTTAATCCCTTATACCAAGATTACACATTGTGTACCCAGCCTTAGAAGTCAATTTTCTTTGTTTCTGACTTTGTAGTAGAAGACGGTTAAAGCAGGCCCTTCTTCTGAACTCAGTAAAAAAGCCCTTGAAACAGTGGGAGCCTCAGATACATGAAAGGTTTATAATTAGTCAACTTCTGAAAACTCTTGAAAAAGATACCAGAAATAGAGCACCCCTCCAGGTTCCCACATGCCTTTCCCTTCCTAATTAAAGAAAGTATAAAAGCAGAACTGAGATCTAAAACACATTTCAGATATTTTCGTCTGCTATTCAATCTCAGGAGTCATGTATCAATTACCTCTAGAAAAGCTGCTTGGAAACTAGAGCCTGCCCAGGTGAAATTAAAGGGAGTTTTATCATTGGCTTTCAGATGATGCAGGAGCACCCTGGGATCCCATGATTTCTATGCCCTGTTATCTTGCATTTCAGTGAGAGTTGCACTTCAAAGGCTTTTTGGTTTGAAAAATCAGAAACAGAGGTCCAAATGACAATGTTTCCCTGTTCTTTTTACTTCTATATTAAAAGATTAAGTGGACATTCACTGTACCAACATCCAATTCAGAAATAATGCATGGTCTTGTCTGGCAAGAGCCAGGTGAATGCAGCCAGGCTCTCCATTTACCAGTCCAGAACCAGAATCCCTAAGCAGCATTCAGAGCTCACACCCAGAAGAGGTGCAAACACATGAAGCATCATGTTGCATACAGTGAAAGGTCAGATATTCACATCATGGGAGATGCAGGGCATCATGCTTCTGAATACACATCCATAAATAACTGAAAGGAATGAAGGGCTTTTTTTACCATTTCCCCTTTTCACCTCTAGCCTCTCCCAAGGGCTATAATTTTATATATATCTATTTATCAATATGTATTTCAAATGTGTTAGAATACTGTGGGATAAAGCCCTGGAAGAAAGAGTGAGGCAAGAGAGCTGGTTAAGATTCAAGCTTAGGAATGATGCATCCTAATAAAGAGGAAGTCAGGAAATACCAGAAGGCCTGCATGGATAAGAAGGCGCCTATGAACAAACCAATACACAGAAAGGAAGCTTGTAGGGGGTAGAAACAAAAACAGCTGACTTGGGAGGAATATAGAGGGGTTGTCTGAGCATCTAGGCATCAGGCTAGGAAAGGTAGAGCATTAAATTTGGACAGGAACATCAAAGAAAACAAGAAAAATTGTATATTGGTAATAAAAGGAAGACTAGGGAAAATGTGGTCTGTTTCCAGAAGGGATCAGGACACCTGGTTACCCAGGATATGGAGAAGGCTTTTATTCAATGGCTTTTGTGCCTCTTTCTTGACTGGCAAGTGCTCCACCCACACTGCCCAAGTCATAGAACGAAAATTGCAAGAATTGGAGGAATGAGAAAAACTGTAGGAAAAGAACAGGTTTGAGACCATCCAAGGAACCGAAGGTGACCAAGGTGACCATGGCCATGGCATCCAATGAGATGCATCTGTGGGTCCTGAAGGAACTGATGGATGAAGTGGATAAGACACTTTCCATTGTATTTGAGAAGTCATGGCAGTCAGGTGAAGTTCTCACTGACTGGAACCCCCGCTTTTAAAAAGGGATGAAAGGAAGACCTAGGGAACAACATGTTGGTTAGTCTCACCTTGGTGCGCAGCCAGAACATGGAGCAATCATCCTGGAAATTATGCTAAGGCCCATGTTAAATAAGAAGGTGATTTCTGCCAGCCAATATGGTTTCAAGGGCAAACCATGTCCGACATATTTGGTGGCCTATTACGATGGCGCTACAGCATTGGTGGATAAGGGACAAGCAAGTGACATCATCTACCTGGACTTGTGGAAAGCACTTGACACTGTCTTGCATGACACCCTTGCTCCTAAACTGAACAGGCATGGGTTTCACAGATGGACAACTCAGTGGATGAGTGAATGGATTGGCTGGATGATGACATGCAAAGAGCTGCCACCAATGGCTCAATGTCCAAGTGGAGACCAACGACAGGAGGTGTTCCTCAGGGGTTGATATTGGGATTGGCGCTGTTCACGTCTTTGTTAGCGACGTAGGCAGCGGAATTGAGCGCAGCCTCAGCAAGTTTGCCAATGTCACGAAGCTGTGTGGTGCAGTTGACACACCGGAGGGAAGGGATGCCAGAGGGCCCTTGGCAGGCTTGAGAGGTGGACCTGTGTGAGTATCATAAATCTCAACAGTGCCATGTAAAATAATGCCCTCTACATGGGTCAGGGCAATCCCACACACAAATATAGGCATGGTGGAGAATGAACTGACATCAGCCCTGGGGAGAAGGACTTGGATGTGTTGATTAATAAGAAGCTCAACATGACCCAGCAATGAGTGTGCTGGCAGCCCAGAAACCCAGCCATGTCCTGGGATTCATCCAAAGCAGCGTGGCCAGCAGGTGGAGGAGAAGATTCTGCCCTTCTGCTCTGCTCTCATGAGACCCTACCTGGAATGCTGCACCCAGCTCTGAGGCATGCAACATAGGAAGGAAATGGATCTGTTTGAGTGAGTCCAGAAGAGGGTCATGAAAATGCTCAGAGGATTTGAGTACTTTTCTTACAAAGAAAGGCTGAGAGAATTGGAGTTGTTCAGCATGGAAAAGAGAAGGTTCAGGGAAGACCTTCAGCAGTCTTCCTGTACCTGAAGGAGGCCTACAAGAGAACTGGAGAGAGACTTTTTACAAGGGTGTATACTGACAGGACAAAGTGAAATTCAAAGAGAAAGGGGTAAGGTTTAGATTAGATATGAGGAAGAATTTTTTTACTGTGAGAGTATTGCGGCAGTGGAAAAGGTTGGCCAGAGAAGTTTCTTGATGTCTCATCCCTTCAAGTGTTCAAGGCCAGGCTGAATGGGCCTCTGTGTAATCTAGTCTAGAGGAAGGTGTCTGGGGCCACAGCAGGGGGTTTGGAACTAGATGATCTTTAAGGTCCCTTCCAACACAAACTGTTCAATGATCCTGTAATGAAATGCTGATCTCTGGCACTTCCTTTTTGTAGATGTGAGACAGAAAGAAAGACCTTCAACTGCATTTATGTAAGTTGCTGACATGAAGGAGAGGGGCAGAGAGACCAAGCATCACTAAGAGTGGCACTTCAGTGTGTTCAGGAACTGGTGAAGCTTACCTTATTGCCCTGCATTTTCTTATGTGTGTATGTTGGACCCCCTTTAGATGTCCTCTATTTTCTGTAGGAGAACTTCAGAGCTACTTCGGAACCTCAGCCAAGGAGTAAGAGCACCGCAAGTATTTATTGTAGGTAATGTATTTTACTGAACTTGTTATTCTGATAAAGTTTGTCTCGAGGGTGAAGCATTGCACATTTCCAGTGAAATACATAGAACTAACTTGGCAATTTCACTGAGGGTAGTTACACTGTGTGATCAACCTTGCTCTGGCTGCTTTGGGTGTAGAGTTTCAAAAACAAATCAAGTTTCCACTGAGGTACCTTAAACACAAATTTAAAAAATGCATGGATTGACCTTTATGTCACTAAATGAAGCCTTATATTTTTAGCAGTTTTGGCAAACTAGATCAGAAAAGGAAGGTAGATATTTTAGATTATGTTCTTTAGATAGGAGAAAGGAATAGTAATACAAACGGAGTCAGATGTGAGATACCTATCCAACTGCATAAAAAGAACATGCATCACAGCCCAGTGCCAAGCCTGAGAGATTTGTCTGATGAAAACAGTATCAGCAAAAAATCCTGTTTTGTTAAATAAAGCCTTACCTTTCTGCTATGGATTTCCTGGGGAAATAAAAATCCTCTCCTGCGAGGTAGGCAGCTGCAGTTCCACCTCCAAAATAGGTTTTCCTCAAGAGGGGAGCAATCCTGTTGTTTACCAATAATGCTCCTAAACCAGTTGGGAATCCAAAGATTTTATAGAATGAGATGGGGATAAAGTCAGCTTGGTGAACTCCCAGGTCTAATGGAGAACTGCTCACGTACGAGGCTGCATCTAGTAGAACAAACCACTTCCCTGGTAGTTTGATAGGGCAGAGTCTTCCAGATTTTATGTCCTGTATCCATGAAAGGGGATATTTGGTACCAGAAAAATTGCTCTGAGCTGGATAAGAGAATAGATGAGGTGTTGTGCAGTTTGGTTCTTCAGCTGGCAACCTGCTTTTTGCTAGCAAAATTTCCTTTGGTTGTATTGGAACAGACAAGACATTCATTGAAGCAGTTATGCCCCTCATACCAACCACAGATGTGTGGCTGTCAGTTAGGTAACAAAATCGACTGCTGGGTTGCTTTGTGCCTTCAGGTATCCAAGGGAATGATTCTGCTATCAGTTTAAGTGCAGCTGTGCATCCAGATGTGAAAATGATGGTGTAATCTTCAGCAGTAGTGTGAAAGTGTTGCAATATTCTGAAAAAATTAAAAGAAAAATATCCATTTATTTTCTGATTTTTCTTTTTTATTGCTGTGTGATATATTTTGGTTTGCCTCACCATAAGTTCTATTCGGATACCAGATATTAATAGAATTCATACAGAAACAAGTAGAAACAAGAAACAATAGAAACAAGTTTTGCCAAACAGTACAATAAAATTCAACAAGGGTACCTGAATCATTCTGCCCACAAGAGACTCTTTTCAGTGTTGAAGTGAACGTGGCTGTGTTCTTAAGAAGCTAATTTGCCTGGCTCCAAATAGAATGGCCAGTCTGGTCCCTCAGTGGGATCAGAATCAAGCCTGCATATAATTAAAATCATGCTGTCCTTCAGAGAGACCGGTTTTATTTGCAAACTATGAGGGTTTTCAGTTTATATTTAGAGCAAACAGAATATGTTTCAGTTAAGATAATCTACTTAAATAGCGGCCATCCAAATTAAGGGTCACGGTATTCAACAGGGAAACAGCTTTGCTCCTTGCTTAAGTTATTAACAATAGAAACAGAAGGCAGCAAGAAGTAACCGCATATTTCCATGGGCCTTATGCACATAAGGCTGTAATCTCTGTACTCCACAAAGGTAGCCCAAACCAGAAGAAATCTGATGTTTTCCAATGAGCCAGACTATGAAAACAGAACTGGTCTCTGGAGACATGTCTGTGCTACACATTCTTTGATGCCTTGACAGCACCTTGTTGGCTCTAAACTACCTTTTGTGAACACCATCTAACACAGCTTGTGGTACCCATGCTAGGGTGTGCATCTACTACAGTTTTGCAGTGTGCAAGATGAGTCCTTTCAGAGGTTGAAGAACAGCTTCAATTCAGTCATCTTTCTTACCTTTTCCACCTGAGGGACTTTCTCCAAATTAACTTTATAGAACTAATATAAACAGAAAATGTAACAAACATCTGTGAGATATCAGCTTCAGTGATTAAAGCAGAGCAAAGAAAATTGAACCAGGGCATACATGTCACTGCTCAGTAATGCTCTCCAAGCAGCTGGCTTTCTGATCTGTGGAATTCTAAGATAAATACCAGAATTCAGAGTCTATGAACACTGGTTTCCAATGTGTGTCATTAAAAGTTTTCTGTTTTATACAAGAGGATACTCCCTTGCTAGAAGAGGCAGAAAATGAAGATTGAGGTGCATTTAAATATAAGCTGCACAACAGATTATGTGACAAATTCAAGTTAAAAATCCTGAAACATAGGACAGTGGTGAAATTCCTTACAATTTTATTCATCCAGTCTGAAACACAAATGCTACAGACAAAGGGTTTTAGAGCCGGGTGGTGGGTGCAGCAGTCAAATATTAAACATTGGAAAAGAAAAAATTGCAATGGCTTTGATGATTTGCACTAAAAAACTATCCTAAAAAGGCCAACTGAAATGATATTATGAACACTTTTCTCAGTTGAAGAAAACTCTCATGGTACTGGGAAGTACAAGATGCAACAGATGGATTCATAGGCCCAAATGAGACTTGACTTTCTTCAGAACTTAAATTTTTGAAAAGTGATGCAAATGGTAGGTATTTTTTGTCTTCTGGAAAGAAAGAAAAGACTGAAACTCTTATGAAAAAGCGGGTCTTGAATTTAGGTTTTAAAAATTCCAAGAAACAATTTGAAAGAATTAGTAAGAATCTTTCTGAAACAGACTTGCCAGGGGATAGTTGCTGCAAGCATTCACAGCTCTGGACATAATGTTTTGAAGACCATCTTCATAGAAACTAAATTTTCAATTAGAGTTCAGAAACCCTGTTAGGGCTGAAGAGAGGATCAATCGCAGATTTTTTTGGTATTGGGTATTGAGCTGCCAGCCTGCCTCATTCATGGCTGTGACCTGCTCTCCCTGGTCACTGAACCACTCCCCTTTCCCCCTGCACAGAGCCGTGCAGCCTTTCCCCCCACCACCTGCTCTGCAGCCTGGAGCACATGTATGTCACATAGGACACCTGAGCGAAGGAACCTGAAACCCTTAACCCAGCAGGCTCCAGGGCTAACACTAAGAACCATGCTCTGAATTTCAGTCCTGATATCATTCTGCCTTTATTCTTCTTTCCTTGCATTTACCTAGATACAGAAAAGGTGGAAAGCAGAAAAAGCAAGAGTCCCAATTTCATCTTCAGGGACACAGAATGAAAGCATTATACCTCTCTTTCTAGGGGAAAGGAATGGTGGAAAGTGGATTAGAAAAGAGGTTGGGTTTTTGTGGTTATGGGAATAATTTTTTATGTATTATTTGATGTGGCTTGTTTTTCTAATCTCTACAGTCATATAGGATAGATTTTGGAATCATCCCACTGATATAAACAAAACTGCAAAAAGATTGTGCAATTCCAAGAAAATCAACAGCAGCAACAATAACAACAACAACAAAATAATATCCAACTTGGTCTATTTTTACCTCTGTGAGCTGTAGGTCAAGTTATGTATTCATATGTATGCGTACACACAGAATACATTTTGAGCTAAGAAACTTGGTGATAGGAGCAAATTCTTAATATGTAACATCTTTTCATAAGAGTTAGCTGACAAGAGCAACAACAAAAAGCAAGCTGAAGGCTATTATCAAGTCTGCTCCTCTTTTACTCTTGATAATTTCTCTGTTCTCCTCCCCACTTAGCCTCTGTGCCACACAGGCTTAATGCAAGGTGAGAAACACTGGGTAAAAAGTGAAATTTTGCATAAGAATAGCACCTGGAGTTCTCCACTGGAATTGTATTTGCTTACCATAGTACTTAATTTACCAAAAGAATATAAATTACTATAGCTGAAATGCAAAAATGGTGGAATGAGATTTAATAATGGGATACTGTCATCCAACCACGAATACTGGAGCCAGTGAGTACTTTTATTAAACATTTTCAGAACTCTACAAAACAATAAATACTATTTTGGATTGTTTAGGCTCAGAAATAGTGACAGCTTTATGTTTAATTCATAAATGAGTGAGACAAAGCTCATTGGTATTTTAACTATATTTAGTTTCAATTCATTCTAATTCAGAAATAGCAGAACAGTTCTGAAATAAAATCTCTGACACAACACTGATGTATTATCCATTCAGTTCAGTACCAAAAATTGACTTTCACATGAAAAAAAATCAAGATTTAAAGTTAATTTTCAGAAGACTCCAAATAAATTAGAGGCGTTTTTTTTTTAAGCTATTTCAGTTCATAGAGCTAGAAAAACCAACAATTTATATTTCTATTTTACTTAGATAGGAAATAGATTCTTTTGTGAGTCAAATTAGCTACCTATTGAATTTTGAGTTTCCAAATGCCTTATAAAATTGCTATGACTCCAGTACTTGCAAAAGAGATGGAATTTTTCAGGTCAGACTTAAATTTTGATTTATCTATTTCTAATCTTGAAAAGAAAAATAAATAAATAAAGCAATAGCAATGAGTTCAGGGAGTTTTCTTCCCCAGAATGATTTCTGACATGCAGACCAGTAAAGCTGCAAGAACCTCAGAAAAAGGTTCATGTAATGAATACCACAAACTCTTGAACTAAAGCAGCACTGCCATGGTAAAATCCAGGTACTCAGGGATAGAAAACTGTAATACGTCTCAATGACTTCTGCAGCCCACAGTCTTACATCCTCTATTTTGACATGGATAGGGGAGCACTGGCTATTACACACAAAATTCCTAATGCTGTCTGTCTTTGTGCAAGACATTCCCCATTATAGTGAAATGCAGTACACCTTTATTACACTCCAGAAAGATTTATAGCCATATATAAGGTCGCTGTTGGCAGCAGGACTAAAGACTTGCAGTAGAAAACTGATAACTTGATCTACTACAGCTGACAGCTGCAAAGAGCAGTAGCATTTTATAGTATTACAAATTCCCACTTTTCAAAGGACTCTTTGGAGGAAACGACTAAGAGTGTAATTGTGTCATTAAACCTATGGATACCACTGTGCCATCTGTTGCAAAATGGCAAAAGGCTGCCAGGCTGTCAAGGTAAGGGAAGAAGCTGCAAGCTCCATCTTTGCAGGATATTGAAGGCCCACCATAAGCAGCCCCCTCTTCTCCTTGTCCTCTCAACATCCCCAGGAGCTCAGATCTTGACATAGATCATGAAACCCATTCAGAGAGAAGGCACTGAAAATGCCCTCAACTTGACCACAATTCCCTGTGTGTGTTTGTATTCTGAGACCTCTCTGTTAGCTGGTGTTTATTCATTTTTAAAAATTGCCAAGAGACTTTTGTATCTTTATGACAACAGCTGAGCCAAAATGCCTCTCCACTTCAAAGTAAACACTGGGAAAAAAAAAATCAATTTTCAACCCAACCAATCCTGCTGTCTCATTTTATATGTTTAATGCACACAAAATCAGTAATGAGTTTTATGCTTAAAGATTTCTATAATCAAGTCATATATTTAGATGGAATATTTGTATTCCAATTGATGCAAACATTTCTATCTCTAGTTGGCAATATCAAAAAATGGTCAAGGAGTTTGTGGTTTATATGCTTTATATTTATATTAATTTTATTTAGACTGAGTACAATGATTCTCTAGTCAGTAGCTGATCTATATTAAAAAAAAATTATAAAAATTTACATATGGCCATTTTAACAGGTGATTTAGACTCAAAGACAGAAGCATAGTTACCTAATCAAGTTTAGGTAGCACTTCATAAAGGAAACTTTTCACCTGTACATTTACACCTAGAATTTTTTTTTAGCATTTTTTCAGAGTCATGCTACCCAGATTCACAAATCCAGTTTGGACTTGTATTGAAAGATGCTTACCTTGGGCCTTAGAAATATCATCACATTATTTTCTGCTTAATGGAAACTGAAAAGATGTAACATGCTATTATTAAATGAATAGGTTTTGTAAGAACGAAATTTAAAAATTACTTCAGAATCAGCAAATACTTTGTTTAATTTTGTTTAAATGTAACTTATTTTTTTTAATTTAAAATCTGCAACTGGTATCTTAATCCTTTCTGCACAGAAGTGCAAGTCAAAGTAGACAGTGGCTGAATCTAGATTTCTGGGTAAGAGTGTTTCAGCCTTCCACATTTATAAATCAAGAGTCAGATGCAGCCTGCAAAGCAGTCAATGGGAAAATTCCCACCAGCTTTAGTGAGAGTTCCAAAGGCTTTGTAAACTGCTGTGCCTGTTGCAGGGCAGGGCTCACCCCTGCTTCCAGGATTAACTTCATGTGCAGAAGCAGTTCTGTAGATGTTTTTTTCTCTACATATACAGAGGAAAAAAAAAGAAGATATGGCTGTCCTCATTCAGGCCAGCACAGAAGGATACCACAGAAAAGGATATGCTTCTTAACATACATCCCAAATTTTCTTTAATTTCTGTTGATGACAAAAGTGACAGTTTACATCTACATCCATGAAGGGAATGTTTCAGTTTATAATTTAAAAAGATAGGCTTTCTTGGAAGGAAATATTTTATATCTTATTTCATAAAGACAAAGTCTAAATTCAGTATGTCACAGCACCCAATTATATTCTTATTGTCAATTCCAAACTCAAATGAAAACAAACTAAAATCTATAAATGCTTTAAAGAATCAAATATATTCAAGCAAGAAAACATTTACCTAACCTGTCTTCCTTCAGCAAAATATAACTTAATGTTAAAAAGCCCTGTAAAGGTTTAGGGTTTTTTGTTTGTTTGTTTGTTTGTTTTTTCTTACAGCAATGTTTTTATCAGAAATCTATACCATATCATCTGCAACCTGGGCAGCTAATCCAGTGGTGATCCACCAGATTGAAGGATTTGCCCATGGATTAATACCAGCATGAGAAAGAGCAGTGGGATAAACAATCTTTTACAGTTCTCTCTCAAAGTTTCCTCAGACTGTTTCAGTTTCTGTTTCTGTTTCAGTTTCCTTTCTCATACTGACAGTGCATCTATTTAAAATTTTCAGGGCACATGCTAACTGCTAGCTGTCTTGTTTATCCTCAGTAGTTACATACACATAAACTTCTTTTCTGACCATTTTGCTTGAAAGTCACTCATTCTGAACCCAGCTTCTTATCATTACTACTAGCAGAAGAGTGATTAGAATCTTGTCCATTAACATGATTGTTGTTTATTTGCTCTCTGGAGACAAAAAAAAATGGAATGCACCTCATAAATTCCACGTGGCATGGGAAGGTGATGGAAAAATCCCCCCCTTCTATAGCAAAGCATTTCTTTCTGTAGGCATTCACACTCAGCTATCTGAATTACATTCCCTTACACTTATTCCCCTGTCCAGTTCACTGAAGACACACTATGGAAATACCCCTTTGCTTACAAAGGGTCTTAGTCAGTCCTCACCAAACAAATCCCCTCTCCTGCTGTGCCAAACTGGCAGCTCAGCAGAATGTCTGGAGTTTCCCTCACATAACAGTTTTAGAATAACAGGGGCTCTTTAGTGGCCACAAAACATCTTTCTGCAGGAAAAGATGCTTTGATGAACAAAGCCTATGAGAAGCACACACCCTGACTGAGAGGTGTTGACCCTCATTACTCATTTCAAAGTGCACATCCACAAAGCATTCAGTGTCACACCTGGCACCCTGGCAGAGCAAACTGCAAATAAGGGTGGTATTGTGGCTCTGCATGTAATCAAAAGAGCAAAACAGTCAGAAGGACTCATAAAATCCACAAAATCCTATGCTGCAAGAGCCCTGTTGGTACAGTTTGTTCTAACACACAACTGTATCTTCTCTCACTGACAGAAATCTCCAATGCCTGTAACTTTCTAAATGTGGCAGAAACCCTTGGGTAACCATTTTCTTTGAAAGTAACTGTTATTTTTCTGTGTAGAGCCGGAAGATCAATAGCTACATGATTTTAAAACCACTTTGTGGATATTTTTTCTGAGTAAGACTAGCCAGATCTGTTTACTGTAGTACCTGAACAAGTGCCAAAAATTTGTAAAAACACCCATGAAAACCTAGTATTTTCATTAATTACAACACAAATTACTCTGAAACTTTAACCATAGGTTCTTTAAAGCAAAATTCACCACCTGGTATTCAAGTAACCAGGAAAGAAATGCAAAAAATAACCCATATTTTAGGCAATCATTTAAGGAGGACTAGCCATAAACATCAAACAGGTCATGAAAAAACATTTCAAACTGTATTTGCATAAACTAATTGACCAATTGAAAAAATACAAAATTAAAATTAATCAGTTTTTAAATCATTCATGTCTTAGAATTCAAGCTATTTCTGCAGCAAATCTTAGGAGTCACTAGGAGGAAGCAAAGTTAAAAACAAACACAGGAAAGGTTTTGTGCATGGACTAGCATATCACCTCAGCTGGTGTCTAGGCAACTCCACCACGAGATATTTTCAATACAGTATTTTCCTCATAAGTTACACCAAACACCTAAAGTCACTGTATTTTCCTCTTACCTAGCACAGACCATTAGCTTTATATTTAGGCATTCCCTGAATGGACATGAACACAACAAGATTTGCTTCAACGGTGAACAGTCAAGACAGCACAATACCAGCCAGAGGTGCATTTCTACCATGAATATGTGCAATATCTATTCACAGGTTACAGGAACAAATTAAAGGGTGTGCATATGGAAATTTGTATCACTGTAAGACATCAACACTGTAGACAACAGAGCAAATCCCTCTTTAGAGCCACCCAAAGACCACAGGCTCTGCATCAAGCAGCTCAACTGACCTAGGACAGAGGTCTGATTTAGGCTAACGTGTCTCATCCTGGACATTTCCGAATCCTTCCACTGCATGCCAAAGGCATCCACATGCCTTGTGCACCAGACACAGCTATGCTCACCCAGCTTAACCTCAGCATCTTTGGAGTGCAAACATCCCTCTTTCCAATCTTACTTAGTAAGTTCTGATCTCTGACCTTTCCACATGTTCTGAGCTCCTGCTGGGAGATTCAGTGTTGCAGCGTCAAATTAATGCTGCTAATGCCAGCAAGCACCACTGCCATGAGGCCTGTCTACCTGCCACAGAGATATTTGCTGGTACCTGGTCAGAAGTTACTGCACGTTTTCTTTTCTGATTCTTGGAAACTGGAGCATAATACTTGGCTATTTTCAGCAGCGTAACAAATACAAATTTGTAAAGGTTGTTTCAGGAAAAAAAAAAATCCCACTTAGGTGTTCTGATGGTTCCACACTCTCAAGTTTTTACAGTGGCTAACCTTTTAAGTAACATCAGATAAGAAATTAAATATTCTTTATGGTGCTAAAAAAGCTAGCCTTTACAAGCTAGCCTTTTTTTTTTTCCCTTAAATAACACAGCATTGCTTCCAGTCTTTTTTAAACATTATTCTTTGTTTAACTTTCATTTAGTGGAATTTGTTTCCAGATCAGATTTGGCCTTTAAACTGTGTACTTCTGTGACCTCTTCAGCCATGGTGGTTTGTTTTTTCCTTTGTAGTAGTTTTGTAACTATTTAACAAACTACAGCAATTTTTTCCTGAAACAGTGTGTCACATACCCTAGATACTGACACTGGCCAATCCCTTTTTCCTGTAGGTGCCAGAGAATGGACATGTGATGAGTCCATAACTGGTTTACAAAATGGATTTGCTATCAAGTAAGCTTACTTGCATGTTGCCTGATATTTTAGACTGTAAGGCATGAGTAACGAAGCATAGCTGAAAAAGCACAACCCAGCAGCTCTCACACTTTCCAGCAACAGTAAGGCTTATTCTGTGGTGTCTGAGTCAAGCACAGGCATATGCTCACTGAGTCTGCCATTACTTATTTAGTCTTTTTGGGCTGGTATTGTCTGGGACCAAGGTATGTTTGAAAGGCAGGAGGAGAGCAGGTGTGTAGACAAGCCTGTGCACCTCCCACATACCAGAGTTCCTCTACATCTCCTTCAAGCAAGTCCATCCCTGAGCCATGCCAGAGATGTAAGCACAACACTTCTGACAAGGTGTGTGAGTTCCAGGCACTCCCATGTGGCTAACAATCTCTTTTCACCATCTTGCGTCGGAAGGTTGAGGAGTCAATCACTGACTTGTGGTTATCAGAAAATTTTTACACTTGAGCCTGCGAAGAATATAACTGCCTACCTCCCTGGTAGGATGAGCCACTTGGAAGACATCTTCCCAATGCTGATGTCCATCTGATGGTTTCTACTCCAATTCCTGCTCTGAAACAAGACCTTGATCCTAATCTTGAAACATATCAACTACAAATAAAGGATGATCAGATCAGTGATCACACATGCATTGCAAATTCTTTAATATTAATATATTTCTCTGGAGTAATTGCAAAACACAAGGTGAAAAGAAACAAAGACAAAATGCTTTCATGCCAAAACGAGTCAACTACATAAAATGTACCCGTAGTGGTGATGAAGTGTTGTGGATGCAGGCGAACCCAGTGGGAAGAAGTGACGATGTCTGACTCAGTTCAGAAGGCTGAATTATTTCTTTATTATAATTATGATAAAATACATTAATATACTATATAAAAGGAAGATACTAAAAACTACATACTACTTTCTCCTACTCTAACTCTAATCTAACTAACTCGTGACCCTGCTTGCGAGAGTCCAGACACAGGTGGATTGGATTGGCCATCAGGCTCAAACAACCCTCACCAGAATCCAATCAAGCACTCATCCCAGGTAAACAATTCTCCAAACACATTCCACATAGGAAAAACAAGGAGCAGAAATAGAAATTGTTTTCTCTTCCATTTCTCTCTGTGCACCTCTAGGAAAAATCCTGAGAGTGAGAGAAATGTGCTTGCCACAATGAAGTACTCTGATTCCAAATATCCAGAAACTCAGAAACTGTTTCCAGTATAAACTCTTGGAACCACCTCTACAGTGTATTGTCACAGTATCATTGATGGACTGATTCCAAAAAATCATCAGATGCCCTGGCAGAGCTTTCTTGCTCAAAAGGAAAAAACAATTATGAAGAAAGGATGTTTTTTTTTGCAATTCATAAAAGGCCTGTACAGTGAGTTCACATTTACTTGAAAAATGTGGCACGGAACTTTGTAGGTACTCAGGTGCTTAAGAGGGAATTACATGATTTTGTGAATCTGGGTCTCGGTTACTATGGTGACAGTGACTATGGTAAATGCTCACAAATATATAGCCTTATTATACAAAATAGATACCCTTATTTCATCAAGGGTAGCTTTTCAAGTACAGTACTTTTGTCTGGAAATTTAGATGAAGATGTTAATGTGAAATCACCTCAGTCTGCTTTCAAAATACAGAGGACTTACATAAATCTATTCATGTAATTCAACAGTATTTTACTTCACATGGAATAGGTATCCCAGCAAATCAGACTTATCCTCAACAGCAGTCTGTACTTCAACTTGCTGTGAGGGAAAAGACACAGGAGTGAAGCTGGCCACCATTTATTTGCTGTTTGTTTTTCATGTGCTGTGATGTCCCACATCAGCAGCATAGCTCTGATTCTGCTTCCTAGGAAGAGCATTGAAGCATTTTACAGTGCAGAAACTTCCTCAAGGGCAGTGTCAATAATATGAAGAACACAGCCAGTAAGTCTTGGCACATGAACTCCTGAAACCTTCAAGGTTCATACTTTGGTAAAACACTGGACTATCTGATCGCTTGTGAGTTAGAAATAACACAGTATCACAAATTCTTAGTGAAACCATCTTGGTATCATAATTACAGAAATACTCAAGAGTGAAAGACTTTTCTGCTTGTTTGCTGCATGCTTTTCCCACATTCTTGTATTGGCTCAGACAACTCCAAGATTTCCAAGAAACTATGAATGGATGTTTTTTTCATATGGGAAACATCATTTCTGCCTGTCAAGGCTCTTTTCATTCACCTTAAATCCTGACAATATAGAGCTTTCAGTGCTCCTGGCAGTTGACAGAGAAACTGTTTGACACATGATGGATGCAACAAGGCATAAATAGCTTTTGACTGATAGCCTTAAAACAAAGCTGGTGGCAATCCACAACATCGGGGAAAAAGAAACAATAAAAGCATTTTAAGGACATTTTTAGAATCATAAAATAAAAGCAGCTAACAGGAAACTTAAAACCTATAGGATCACAAAAGCTCCACATAAAAGCCACTGCTTTAATAACTGAAGACAAAATATGACTAAAACTCAGGAACCAGATGCTGCATATGTGAGAGAGAGCTAAGAGAAGTATTTTGTGACTTGCTGCAATCCTTGCCATCTTTTCTGAGGTTCAAACCAAAATGGGCATGACAATTATATACTGAAACTAATGTTGTTTGAAATGTCCCATTAGCTAATCCTGATATAAATTTAAGACACTATTGATTGGAAAATTCACGCCAGAAGATGTATATGACATAACCCTTAATTTTTCAAAACCTCAAGAAATAAGAAGTGACTAAAAACATTTACTAACAGCCACAATTTTATATAATCCTTCTACATTTCAATCTCATCTTGTAGAGCTTCTAAGCAGAAAATCTGAGTCAGAAAATGTAGTGGCTGCCCTGAATTTCTCTTTTTGTCACTATCTCTAGGAGGTAGAAACCTGACTCAGGAGGCCAGAAAATCCAGATATGAGATGGTTGATTCATAAATGAAAATACACACTTATGTTGACTATATTCTGGGAAACATTCTGAAAGCAAATTCATCACTGAACCTCAGTAGAGCAAATTACAAGAAGGAGTAATACTTAGGAACCTATTTATGGCATTCCAAGTGTGCCACCCTGCATAGCAAAGCTGCAAAAAAAAAAAAACCAAAAAACAAAACAACCAAAAATCCACAAAAAAAAAACCAAAAACCAAATAAAACCCAAACAAACAAAAACAAACAAACAAACAAAAAAAGGTCAGGGAAATATTCTCAAAATGAGCAGAAGACTACTCATGTGCGTAGGATATTGCCATGCACAAGATGACACACCATGCTGAGCTGAGACAAAATACTCAGCATCCTGTGGGAAAAGAGCCACAGATCACACCTTCAAAACAGTGATTAAGTTGATTTTTTAAGCTCAAATGTCTTTACAGAACAAAAGCAGAAAGAACCCAGCAACTCAAGATAGAAAAACCTCAGCATGTTTGACTTATTTTAAGTGCTATTTTAAATGGAATGATTAACAGTTCAGGACATTTGCAAAAATTTCTCTTTTCTATTCCAGGTATCAGTTACCTTAAAAAACCCCAAAGTAACATGTTGCAGCTGACAACTGAAATCTGCACTGTAGCCTTTCACCACTTGAGTTGACACCAAGTGTTGAGCTAGAAAAGCAGGAATACCCATTTTTCTTGAATACATGGAGATACACTGAAATTGCCTCATTCAGACTTGGATAATTTCATAGTACTGTCCACGTTCACGCACTGACAAAAGATTTGTTCCTCACTACATGATTTCCTAGTTTTGTTGTTGTTCAGGGAAGGGGTTAATTAGTCTAATTTTCATTGGTAAATGTGTGGTCATTTTAGCAGAACTAATGGTTGTGACAACACTGATGCAATTCCTCAATGCATGCATGTGTAGGGCCACATGTTGTGTTACATGCTCACAGTTGCATAAAAGGAACCCCTCTACCCTTGATTACATTTCAAGGTAAAGTATGGTCTAGAATTATTGCTGCTGGGATCCAAAGCTAAAACAAAAGCCTGTGTACATTCACATATTATCTTCTTTAATGATGAAACCCTTTTGGGAAAAATGTAATTAAGTGAATAAATCTTTCACTAGACATAGATTTAACCTATAACCCTCTTGCACTAGGGAGTATAGGCATCCTATAAATTCACCAAAATTGGAAAGCTTTGTTAATGGCTGGAAAAAATACAATCCACAACAACTAGAAATTGCAACAGCCCCTGTGTCACCCTGCACCACCACATTACGAAAACTTAGTTCTTGTGAAAGTGATCTCTTCTCAAATACAAACCAGAGGGGATATGAGCAGTAAGACCTGATCAGAGTTTTAGAGATCTACTAAAACTGTTCTCCAGAACCCTCAGCTCAAATTCCAAGAGGCTCAAGTAACATTTCATATGCATGAAGCAGGAGAACAGAATTCCTAGTTGTTTACTAAGTCTTTCAGTTAAAATCTCCTTCTGGTCTGTACTTTTAAACTCTACCTATCATCATTTGAATACCATTTTGGAAGACTTGTCACACCTTTGATGCTTTGATATTAGCTTTGGTAACATCTAATATCATGAGGCGCAGAATGAAAAGTGAATATATTTGATGAATATTTATTCAAAGTTCTAAGGACATTCATGGTGTATGTGCCTGTGCCCTTTGTACACTGCTTTCTGCAAACATTCCAGCAAATGCACAGCAAGTATAAAAGATTACAGAATGTTCTAAGAAGGTAAATACTGAACTTGTAATTGTACACTAGAAATCTGATTCTAAGAGTTATGTTCTAAAGGCCAAAGGCAAAAGCTTAACACACAGGCTGTATCTAATTAAAAGGTTCAAATTTTGAATTAAAATACCTCAAAATTAATTTCTGGCAAGAATTGCCTTCAACAAGTTTGTCAGCAAATTATGTGGTGAATAATAAACCATGCTGAAAAACAGTCTTATTATTATGGACAATTTCTAGAATAAGTTATATGAAATTCCTAAAACAGAATAAATAATTATGTTCTTTGCCCAGCTCATGGTCATCAGCTCACTAGGAATTTGCCCAGAAATAGTACCAAAAGGCAACCTTTTTTTCAGAAGCCATACTTAAAGACAATTAAAGCCCAGAAGGATATGTGAAGTCCATTGTACTGCAGTATATATATTTAGCTATTACACTTCAGATTTCATTAAGCATTTGTTCAATGTGACAGAGCACCAGGAGGTAAGTGCTCTGGTGTATCATTTCACACTTTTTAATCACCTGTCTAGACCATCTGGCTGCAACTCAAAACTGCATGTCCCTAAAACAAAGATAGATGCATGAATTGTCAAGAGACACCATCAAAGTAAGTTACCTGTAAGTATTAGCAGAAGTTAGAAACAGTAAGTGGTCTGCTATAAAAAGCAGAAGGGCTCATTCCAAATGTACTTTGCTTGTGATTCAAAGACAATTAAATGTGAAGGGTACAAGATACTTCATGTGTTGCTGCTTTGTCACATTACAGTTCTATTGTGCTCTTTTTCATTATACATAATTTTTCAATGAAGAAAAGGGAAAGAATTGCATTGATTTTTCAAACTTACAGTTTGATTGTTTTGAAACTCTGACACTCCTCTATGCACCAATATTTTCAGAGCTATACAAAAATAAAGTTTATATATATATATATATATATATATATATATATATATATATGTATATAAAAAGAGTTACAGCCTGCTGCACAAAAACTTCAAAACAGCTAATTTGATTGAAATATTAGGCAAAACCTTCCTCTATTGAGACTGGGCAGCTATCAATCCGGCTTTAAGTCAAGATGTGCAGATGTTTGCTAAGCCAGTGGTCATTATGGTATGTTTGGCACTGCATGTATTGCCACATATTTGGACAGGCTGGGTCAATGGGCTGGGGACAATGTATGAGGTTCAGCAAAGTAAAGTGCCAGGTCCTGCACTTCAGTTACAAAAGCCCTGTTCAGTGCTATGGGCTGGGAACAGAGTGGCTGGAAAACTGCCCAGGTGAAAAGAACTTGTGGGTGCTGGTCGACAGTGGCTGAACATGAGTCAGCATGTGCCCAGTTGGCCAAGAAGGCCAATGGCATGTGGCCTGTATCAAAATCAGTGTGGCCAGCAAGACAAGGGCAGTGACTGTGCCCCTGTACACAGCACTGCTGAGGCCACACCTCAAGTCCCATGTCCAGTTCTGGGCCAAAGACACTGAGGTACTGGAACAAGTCAGAGAAGGGCATGGGAGCTGGTGAAGGGTCTAGAGAGTAAGTCACATGAACAGTGGCAGAGGGAACTGGGATTGTTTAGCTTGGAGGGAAGGAAGCTCAGGGGTGACCTTACAGCTCTCTACAACTACCAGAAAGGAGGTTGTAGCCAGGTCAATCTCTTCTCCCAAGTAACAAGTGACAGGACAAAAGGAAATGGCCTCAGGCTGTGCCAGGGGAGATTCTGGTTAGACATTAGGAAGAATTTCTTCACTAAAGATGTTTAAGCATTGGAACAGGCTGCCCAGGGAAGTGGTGGAATCACCATCCCTGGAAGCTTTCAAGAAATGACTGGACATGCAACTTGGTGCTATGGTTTAGCTGACAAGGTGGTTTTCAGTCAAAGGTAGGACTTGATTATTTGGAGGTCTCTTCCACCTTTACGGCTTTTGTGATTCTACAAGTCTGTATGGCTCAGAGTAGATTTGGCCACTTTACTTCTGGTGCTCAACTCTTGCTACTCATTAGAGATCTGCTATCAATCTTACCAGCGAAATGTTAGAGCTGGGCATCAGCACTCAGTGATTAATTCGCCTGTCTTACTTACTATTTTGTTTATACCATTGTCCCTCTAGAAGTATACATTCTGGTTGGGTTCCTACAGTGAGAGACAGGAAGCTAAGAGCCCTTGCTCTGTGCCCCAAAATTCCCTATTCGAAAAGATCCAAGCTGTATTTTTGTTCACCTTGTCTTTCCCACTAGAAAAAATGAAGAGTTACCTTTACAACAAAACAGCAGAAACCAGAAAAGTGGGATGCACTTGGTGGACAGCCCTGTTCCAGGGTGTTGCACTTCCCAGGGAGCTTCTGAGGTTAAAAAGGTCTTTCTGCACACTATCATGAACTGGGCAATTTCTGTACTCTGAGACTTCCCTCTCAACCATTTACTCCTGCTGAAACAACCACTACTATTTCTAGTGTACTTGCTGCACATTTTGGCAGAGGTCTGCTTGTATCAATGTCACATTGCTTGTAGTAATCCAGAAACAAGATCATTATAGAAGAATATGAAAGATGTAAAGCTCTGTTGATATTTATTGACTCATGAGTTACTGCTTCATATATGTAGGGGTGCAGTGCCACTGATACACCACCTTTGTACCATAAAAAGAACTTCAAAAAGCTCTTGGAATACACTTCTGAAGGCAAAACACCCACGATTGTTGGCAATAAAGCAGATTCTGCTACAGCATGTCAGTTTTTGTCTGACAGATGTTGGGCAGGTTCTCTAATTCCCTGCATAGAGCTACTGATTGATTTGTTTCTTTTCTTGAACCAGGAAGGTTACTGCTTCCTCCGCTGCTGTTTTTCCCTCCTCCCTCTCATTTGGCAGCTATTACAGAAAACTCCTGCAGCAACAGCTATCACTTCAAATCCTATCTATTTTTCACTGGAAGCAGCAGATGTACCCATAACACTTCACTAAAGTTAGAAGGGGAAGGTTGACATGACATATCTGTACAAGTGCACTGCAGGTTTATTGGATGCTTAAATGTAAGGTGAGTATTTAAGCATGTCTTTAACTCTCAATGTTGACCCATTGTTTTCTATTTGTCTGCAATTACACACATACCTAAGAACCTTCTTGAACAGAGACATTACACAGTAAATTTTTCACATTCATCCTTCTTCCTCAACCCCCACAAATTATTCAAATGCCATAAATGTCATTTTTATAGGCTATTTAACAGTTCTTTACTCAATGTTGAGCCATACTGACTATTTTTGTTTACCCACAGGATCAAGCAGTAAAATGAAAGTACTCTGCCCTCTTACTGCTTTTAGGCTGGCAGAAGAGGAGGAGATGTTGAGCAGAATCACAATGGATTTTAGCATAGCCTTTTTTGATCCTTTTTTCACATGAATGTTGTGTTCTGGAGTTCTCCAAGAAATATATTCTAGATAAAGAATGCTACTTTGTTTATAATATTCCAGCAAGCTGCAGTGCAGCGGTCTTCAAAGATCTCTGTGCCTATACATTTCTTTAAATGTAAATGCCAAGGTTAATTTTTAATCAAAATAACCCTACATACTAAGGAATGATGATAATTATAATAATAATAATTATTATTTTATAAATAACAAAATATTGCAATTAATATTTTTCATATTATTGCACTTTCAGTGCAAATATTAGCAAATCTGTTACCATTTCCATTGCCTTTATGCTTCACCTAACATGTGATGGTGAGATTAAAAGATAAGGACTCAGCTCAAAAAAAAAAAAATCCCCAACACCATCCCCCAAAATTTCAGTTCCTCTTACCATGAACATGGAGTAAACACACACACACAGGGTCATTGTTGTTTAATTATTTGCATTCTGTTACTACACAAGAAGCTCTGCTCACCCACAGGATGCCACTGTGAGAGATGCTGTATTCACACAGAACAAGCTAAATTCCCCAAGGAGCTTCAGGATGGCTCTGATTGCCTTCTGAAAGCTTCTGTGTGCTGCAGAATTGGCAAGGTTTACAACACAGCTTTGAAAAACACTTTACAACCAGGCAGACAGCACAAAGCAAAATCAACCACAAATTTAGTTTTGCTTAGATACACATCTGTGTATATGCACAGACCAAAAAAATACTCCTTTAAGCAAGGGAAAAAAAAACATGTAAATAAAAAGAAAATTACTCTAGAATAGTTGTAAAGCTTTACAACTATTTTACAAGATCTTAAAAGCTACGCAAAGAAACAGAGCTTCTATGTGCTCCCCAGACAAAACTAATTGACTGTCAATTTAAGAGAAAGAAAAAGCCTTACAGTCTTGTGATATCTACTTTATTCAGTGCATAAGACTTCATATAGACATATGGAGACCATTTGTGACTTTATTGTCCTTATTGTTCTCATGGGGCATAAACTTTTTGTGATTCTCAGATATTGCTCAGCCATATTACACAGGAAGAAAAAAATATACATCTGCCACAAGGTTGCATTCCTTTATTATCAACAGAGGTATTGTTATTTTACTCTGAACGAGAAACCAAAGAGAAATTAGCTTTTAAGTTACAATACATAGGTGCTAAAAAGGTTTATATTTTGTACAATAACTCAAGAAGCGTTTTTACTCATTATGTTGAGTAACAACTGAGCCATCAGGGAATTCAAAAACTTAAGATTTTTTCCTCCCCTTGATCTCTCTTTTCCCTTTGTCCTTTTGCAGAGTACTTGGTATCTGACGCTCAGAAACCCAGGCTAGAAAAGGACAAGCACTGCAATGTTCTTGTACATATCCTGTTGCTCTTTTGCAACCACTGCTTTGTGCAGCAATCGAGGTACACTGCACTTTGATCCTTTGCTATTCTTGGAAAGCTAGAGGCTGAAGCCCTGACACAAGCTAAACTCTTTGCCATTTCTCTGCATGGTTGGTAACATTTAGACATCTACATGATTAAGTGTCGTATCTCAGATGTTACAAACTGACATTCTTGCTAGCAATTCAATGAAATTTTTGCCAAATAAAGACTTCTTAGATAAGAAAATGTTGACAAGTGTGAACATTTATTTCTCTAAGGCTTCTCATACCTTTCTCTACGGTAATGTGTTCCAAACGCATTATCAGTATTCTTTAATTTCAAATATTTATTTCAATACAGTGTTTCAAAGAGAAATAAATTAAAAATTAACCACTTTGAATTATTTAGAGCTTTAGCTAAACTACACTTACACGACTTACTATAATGTCCCAATGCATGCCTGTTTCCATGTGTCCATGAGGACAAAATATCTAATGCAACTCATTTCCCTTAGCATGCTCGTCTCTGCCCTTGACATCACTCCCTTCTCCCATTCCTTGCTAGTTCAAATTCTACTGCAAGAAACAGTTTCTCCCTTTGACATTTTGACCAACTTACTGTCTCCAAGTACTTCTCCCCATCTCAACTGAAACGAAAAGGGAATTTTGTTCTCCATTGCCAAGGTTTTGATTCTTCAGTCCGTGCCACAAACCTCACCACTATTGCATTTTCAAACAGCTCCATTCCTGATCTAGCAAAAGCTTGTAGCAAGCATCCACTAGCAGAATATCCATTTATGAATATTTGATTACAAATCTCTCTTATTGCCTTCCACCCCCATTACCCTCCAGAATAAATTTTCTTTCAACAAGTGGGACATTACCATTGTTTCTTCTTGAGTTGATCTCTCTTGTCTTCTGGGTCTACTATGCTCCCTTAAACATCTGTACCCACCTGCAGTTCCCACTCTTAAACCGAGATAATAAATTTGTCAGGAAAAAGACTACCTTCCCCAGACACTACCTAACACATCAATACCAGAGTATGCATCAGGTATTTTATGCACTATAGAGCACAAAGAAATGGAGATGCCTAAATGTGTGAATGCAATCGAAAATTCATATAAAACAGTAAGATTTTGGAGGGCTGATTTGGTAGCACATCTTAAATTTAGGCTTAAGTAACATACCTATAGCACCTACTGATGTTAATAACTGTCTGCCACATTCAACTGTCTTTTAATTAATAACTGACTATATTTAAAACTGATTGTACTTTAGCTGATCATTTTATTGAAATTATTCACCCAAGAAATCACACAGAGGATGTGTGAAAATCTACTCTTTTCAAATTACTACATAAAGCCGACTTCCATCTGCAGTACAATCTGAAATGTTTTGCAGTTAACATGATACTAAAGGGGTACTTATTAGTACCCATAAAGAAAATAAAACACTTTTATGTGAAAATTACCTGGACACCTATTTTTTAAACCATGAAACTTAGAAACATCTCTGCAGTCAATGTCAGAAAGCAAGAGAGTATACAAATGGGCACAGCCAGAAACTATGAAGAAAAAATATTTTTAAAGAATTCAGCATTAATAAAACATGAGTAACTGACCAAAAAATCACACACAGACACACAGAAAGGAAAAGATTCACTAAAGAAGCTTCTTTTTGAGATTATGATATAGTGTTTTCAAATTATGTACTATTTTATTTGAAAGCAATATATTGTAATGCTAAAATGAAACATCCACAAGGAAAATGAAGCTTACTAATGAGAAATTATTGTTATATAAAAGCAACCAGATTAAAAGAATACTCTGTTAAAAGATACACTTTATTTCTCCTGCTAAGACAAAAATACCATCAGAATAAACATTCTGCAGTACAGAAAATCCCATCTCTTCCAAGAAGCCTCTGATATGCTAAACTATTATTTCTAGACACCTGATGTAATTAGAATACAACCACTTTAAGTGCAGTCTAAGCTGGATTAATCAATAATGCATCAATTCCATACTCAAAATAGCAGGTCACTGTCACTGGGGATTAGCAGGCATCACATCTGGGAAAATGTGCACATAGAACATTTACAATTCACCAAAGTTATGATCGACAAAAGTATAAATCCTTTACAGATTCCAGGATCAGCTACATAGTAGGAGAATAACAGAGCATTTTGAGCGAGGCCAAGCAATTCTGCCAAGTGTGAATAGTTAACCAGCTAGTTAATATATAATAGTTAATCAGGGGGGGCTTGGTTAGCTCTATAACGTTTTAGTAATTGAGTAACATTCCCTTTGAGATAGAGATATACATACACAAAAGGGAATATGGGCCTGAATAAAGGCAAGCAGCATCTTGGGCTGGATTATTCAAAGCACAGTCCACCATCCCCTTCTATGAAGCAATTAGGAGCACCGAAGTTTCAGGCCTCCAGCACAGTAAATACAATAATCAAGTGCAGCTAATTCAGTGGAGGAACATCAAGGCTGAGCACATGACCTGCAGGTGTTTTAGCCTCTGAAAGTGAAGATTTCAGGCGGATCTAATAGCAGCCTTCCCTTACTTGTGAGGGGGTCGTTAAGAAGATGAGCTCTTCACAGTGGTGCAGCGTGAGGATGTGAGGCAAAAGATATTAAATGAAATGAGAGAGGATCAAACTGGATAGAAGAAAAAGCTTTTACCCTCTGGGGATAGCAAAGCAATGAAACTTTGTCAAGAAGTATTATACAGACTGGAGTTCTTGGAGGTTTACAAATGGATATGGCTTTCAAGACCTGTATGGTTTTCACCATGTACTAAACACCTCCTTCTATTCCTAAGGTCCTCTACATTTAAAGCACAAGGATTGACTGATATCTTTGGCTGATTTCTGTTGCACTTTACAGAAACAAGAAAACCAGAAGTAGAGCAAAAATGCCTCCCAAAGTAGATACTTTCATCGTTGCAAGTGTGAAAATGGGTTTGATATATGTCACATAACAAGAAAAATAAAACTAGTTAAGTCTTAAATAATTAAGAACTTGAAGTCTGGCTGCTAACTCTAACTGGATGTGCTGCTGGGTTGTTTTTTTATTTCAAAGCTGACAGTGCAAACCATTTGTCTAAAAATATTTAGTTTACAAGAACATAAATTCAGCCAAAAATTAAAAACAACACCAAAAACTGAACACCCCCATGCTGTTCTTTGAGCTCCTGTAATTAAAAATAAAACATGCTAATTAAAAAAAAAATCCTGTTCTGAATGGCAGTTAAACACACATCTAGTTTTAAACGTGGGCTTGAGTCCCACTACACACTTGAGATTTTAATGCATGCTTATGCTTTAGTCCAGACAGTAAGAGATAAATGGAATTATCTTCTGGAGTGGAGGGCTGACATTGTTTACCAGAAGGGAAGTTTAGGTTGGCTAAGAGCAGATTAAAAGCTGTCCATGTCTGCGTGGGTCTTTCTGGCATCTACCACCAGAGCTATCTGCAAATCCTACATAAGAAAAGACAAGGCAGCAAAGAGGCCAGTGGCTATAGCTTTCCCAACCAAAGTATTTAAAATCATAATTTTTTTGTTCACCTTTTTCCCTTCTGATTGCTTCAGCTCTGTCTGCCAAACACAAAATCCAAAGTAAAGGGTTTTCTATGGCCTGAGGTTCATGTGTGAGTATATATTTCTTCCTCAGTCAGTCCTTCAGAGGAAATATTGTTTTGAACAAATAAAACAATAAAGAAATACGCTACCAATCCATATTTTGTACAATATCTCTATAGTGTATTTTTTTCTTAGTTTCCCAGATTTCTTTGTATCACCTTGGTGTATGAGTATTGTAAAAATCTGAATCCAAATACAAAATGTGTGGTAGTTTTTGCTTGTGCAATATGAAGAGTTCTGAGAGCAAATGAATTTTTAAATACAGACCATTGCAGATTTGCAAAAGCCAGAAGAACTTGTCACTTTCTGTAGTTTGCAGGAAGATTAAAATTTCATATCCTAATCAGTCTCTGAAATACAATTTTTACAGTTTTTAATGTTTTTTTTCAAGGAAAAAAATGGATGTTTTTACTGCACTTTGCATATCTTTCTGTGAAAAAGTTTTTACCAGTAGGCATGATTGACTGAATTGGCTTGTTGCTGTTTAAACAAACTGAGAATGAACTTGGCTGATTTTAACTCCTAATACTACTCAAAAAAGTCCTGCCTAATTATAGTTTTGCAAATGTAGAAAACCCTTATGCAGATTTCTAAAGACATTAAGTTGAAATCTTATGGTACTGATGGTTTATAGATTAGGCAAATGTCTTACACAAAAAATATTTCTGTATGTATGAGAGAGTCCTACAAAAAATACTGCATGTTCTTTTAATATTAATAGGAGAGAAGAAGCCAAGAAAATAGCAAGGTATATGAAGAAAAGCTAGACAAAAGATAGTGCAAAGAAAGATTTTTTTTTTAATGCCTAGAGCAAATACCACATATTATTAATCCCCAAGCCACCTCCAGTTTACAAACTGTTATAGAATCACTAGAAAAAAACCATTTTGATTAAGAAATCTCCTTTTTTTTTTAGGGATTTGAACAATTAAGTATACATGTTATTAAACATGTGATTTTTCAGACTCATCAATTTTACCCAAGGTCAGGACCACTCTTGATGGAAATAATGCAGGTGCATTCCTCAGATCCAGCAAGTTAAGCACAAGTTGTTGGAAATAAACACCACCAAAACCAGACCCTGACATCATTTGAGGATGTGGCTTTGGTTTGCACAGGTAAGCGAGAGGCAGAGGTATTCTGCAAGCATTCTCTTTATGAGGAAGATGTATGAAACAGCCCAGGGTAAGCTGTGGCTTCTGAGCTTCAAGGAGGTTTGACAGCTAGGAAGTCAAGGAAGATGACAGTTTAGCTGTACACATTTTCACATTTGGATCATATTATTTGTTTTTCATTAGGTAAAGAAGTTTTTCAACACTTACAGAGACACCTTGACATTGCAATAAATTCCAAACCACTAAAAGTCTCCTTTGATTTCACCTTGAGATGGAGTGGGGTAAACCACTAAGTATTTCACAAAGGGCTTTGGCTGCTAGACTTGCTGGGAGATACAGTAATACAGGATCTCACAAGAAAGTTCAGCACAGAGAGACATTTCTTTCTTTGGAAGCTTTGGCTGTATAGTGGATATCAAAGGTCTGCATTTATTTAAAAAGGTGTTGTTGATGCATCAAAAGTTTTTATTAACAATAACATGGCTTGGAAAGCAACATGTTAAAAAATTTAAAATTATTCCACTGTTTTCTTCTGTGGCTTACCTATAATCAGCACTGCTATTTACCCATGTTTAACCAATTGGTAGTCCTATTCAGAAATGTCAGCAAGAAATGATTACTTGAAAGGAATCACATTTGTATAACATTAAATCAACAGCTAATTAATGTAGCAAATAACCACTGCATTTTTATTATAATCATTCTAAGTGTAATGGTTACAGCAACTGTAAATTTTATTACACAGATATATCTCTGTTTTGATAATGTTCTTAAAACATAACTATTTGGCTGGCTGTTTCATGTATTAGAATATGCAAGAACCTAATATCATGTTCTTCCACCTGTTTGGGTTATGATATTCATTTGTTTGAGCATTAAGATGCACCCTTGAAATTATCATGAGCATTAGCTGATAAAGAAAGAGAACAAGACATATTAATGGAAGACACAGTAATGCAGTGCCACAGCATGCTCATGCATAATGCAAACAGCCATTTATTTCCCTCAAGTAATAATAAAAAGGTTCATAAAGATGCTAAGCTTCACTATTGTGCCTGTAGAGCCCATTTTAGCACATGTATATGTAGCCAAGAGGCATGGAAAACCTCCAGAGCAACCAAACAGGCCAAAAAATTAAGAGTCCTAGAGATAAATACCTTATCACATAAAGACCATCTTCTCCAAAAGGACAAGCTATGGACCTGTCTCCCTCTGATACTGACCAGCACTGAGACCCACTGCAGTCTTTGGTAAACCTCTTTTATTTGTCCAGAACATTGGGAATATCTAAGAATTCCATGTCAAAATATCTCTGTATCTCCAAGGTGCTCAGAACTGTGGGCAACTATCCATTATCCTGCCCACATCCAGAGGGATATACCATCCTCCCACTGCTCACAGTGGTATTATGCACAATAGACTCCCAAGAAAGAAAGAAAATACAAATCACAATTTCAGTCTGCCCATATGCAGAAGCCTAGAAGGTAAGAGGGCTAATGGATATGTATCAAACACCAGTAGCCAGATACTTGTGGAGCCAATCAAGGACAATTGGTAATAACAGCGTGAGAAAGAACAGGATGTGACTGGAGAGGGGGACCATATGGAGGTAGGGCTGCACTTCTCTGGTACAAACATTCTTGTTCTGGCTTCTGAAGACAAGCACAGCACAGTACAATACAAGAGAAGCAGGCATGGACTGTCAACCAAAAGCTGACCTAGTAGGGGGAGTCAAGATCACTGAAGACCCTTGAGGCCCTCCAACCCATTTTCAGAAAGGTCTAGAGGAATGGACAGTGCATGACAGCTAATTTGCATAGAAAGCAAGACATTAATCTCTAGCTGAGTGTGTGTAACCAGTGCACTTGTGTGAATTCCAGCCATATACTGCACAATACTATTAAGAGCATGGATAACAATTCCAGTGGTTATTCCTACTGCCCCGCACTCAATGGATGTTTGGATTTCTGTGTTCAGTTTTGTGTCTTCAGTATTCGTAAACTGCATTAAGTTCAACAATGGCCCACTAAAATGGCCAGGAAGTTTAATCACTTGTCCTATAGAGAAAGACTCAAATATGGTGCTCTCTCAGCCTGGAGAAGAGGAGGGATGCTTCAGAAAATCTCATTATCGCTTTCATTAATTAAAGAGGGGAGTTACAGACAAAACAAAGCCAGACTCTTCTCAGACACACAGAGTACAGGATAAGAGGCAACAATCACAGATGCAGCAAGGAAAATTCTGATCAAACATAAAGAAGAAAATCTTCTCCATGAAGGCAGCCAATCACTAAAACAGATTTTTCCAAGAGGCTGTGTCATCTCCACCCCTGGGGATGAATCAAAACTAGACTGGACACAGTCCCAAACAACCTAACCTAGCCTGGAAGGTGGCCCTATTTGGTGGCACAAGCCACTCCTGAGATCCCTTCTAACCTGAATTATCGTATGAATCTGCATTTCATAAGGGAAACTAGGCAAAATCATTATGAAATGCTGTAAGGTGAGACATTGCTGCTCCTTTGTAGGACAACTAAAATTGAACTGATGCTGGGGAGAAGGAAAGAAAGGTGTGCCAAAAATCTGGATTCATACAACATTGTTTAAAAAATGGCAGGATAAAAACTGCAGAGATGTTTGAGAATAAACAAGTTACAAAACCACTGTGGCCACAACAACAGAATTCCTGCCAACAAACAACCTCCGACTAGGAAAAAAAACTGAGAAGACTCAAGAGCCAAAGGAACTGGGGAGGCTTACAGAAAATCAGCTCCTTTGATGGTAAAGGCTTTAAAAGTCAGTGGGGTCAGTTTAAAATTGATCCATTGTCACTTTATAGGCAGCAAGTGAAATGACTGCTGGGTGGATGTAATGTGATCACAGCCACTCAGTCCCGTGAGCAGCATGAGGCTGCACTCTGCCACGGCTGGGAGCAGCAGGCAGCCTCTTGCTGGAAACCCTACTAAGAGAAAATTGCCACTGTTGATCCTCATGCTGCTGTTCAATTTGATGGGAATTTTTATGGCATAAATGACTGTAGGGCCATAGCCTACATTAAAACAGCATAAACATAGAAAAACCATTCTTTAACTTCACAAGCATATGACTCCCACTTGTTTAGAACCAACAGGAAATCTCTGTCAAACGGCAAATTTGGCTCCCAGCTCACTAATTGCTCTTATAAAAATGAGGAAGCAAAGGAAAAAAGGAAAAAGTCATATACAATCATGGATACACTTCCATTTCTGACTTGGAGATGACCTTTTAGTCTGATAAATTTCTGGACTGTCAAATATTGGAAACAATGTATTTATTACATGGAAACTGATGTGTTGGCAACATCTTTTTAAAAAACCTCTGTCCCAGCCAAATGTCAAAGTCTGTTATTTCATGTTAAATGGATTTATTCAATTCACTTGCAAGTCAGTGCACAGCCTGACCTTAGGTAGCAACTGCAATAAGAAGCCTGTACAAGGAAGTAATCTGCATTACATAGCCAGTCTAGTACCAAGGGTACAGTAAGTTCATAACTAACCTTCATCACCATTTATCAACAAACATGTTGATAAATCTCTAATAAATATTCTACTAATAGTCAACTTTAGTGAGAATTCTAGGGAGTAAAGCACTTTTCTGCTGCTTTTATTGCATGCAGCAATGGAAAGGAGAAAACAATAAATGTTGGCACACACAGCTCTCCCCTTGAAGGCAGCTCAACTACATGCACGGTACTCAGCTGTGCTGAGCTTCCCTTGATAGATCTAGTTATCTAATTATTGGGAGCATTTCCTCTCATCCTACATGGAAATTTAAAAATTAGCTATCTGTCTTCTTGGGTGCTGTTGCAATATCAAAGAGGGTGACAGATCTTGTTACACTTCTTTAGACATTGCTCAGACATTGGGAGTAGAAGGAAAAAGAAGAAATAAATGAGAGATTTTGCTGTTCATTAGATTTTTTTTTTTTTTTTGCCCCCTCTGGTGCTTCTGTTCCATCACTATACTTGAGGGAAAACATCTGTTACCTAACCAAGAATTTGACTTCCTTCTTAGATCTGTTTCCCTCTGAAATATCCTTAATTTTGCTGCACTGGCATTTTAGATGTCCTTTATTCTTTCTCTCCTTTCAATATGCTTAGGTTTTAACCTGCACAACTTTATGTTTCACCTTCATTCTAAAAGACTACTAAACAAAGAGCTGTAAAATGTCTTCTTAGGGGCAAGAGCTGCATTTTTTTTCCTAGTCAGTTGAAGAATTTATATCAGCATTGAGAGAGATTTCATGCAGAGTATGTATGTACATACACTGCATGCAAGTTGTACATTTCTTGTTGCAAAAGAGCTCACTCAGCCTTTTACCTGGGCAAATACTCACACATACGTTGCTCTGTTTTTATTCCAAGCTTAAAATTTCCTCCACCAATAGTCAGAAAAGTTGAAATAAAGGACAAAACTTTAAGACTGTTTTTTATAACCAAAATAGAGGGAAGATAGATATATATATATATATATGTGAACAAGCACCTCTGATAACCAAGAACTTGGGACAGAAGATAGAAAAAGCCAAGCCCCAGCTATGATTTTGACTCTTATGATAAATTTTAGTTCCAAGCTGCAGTTGTATCAAGTCCTTCAAATTGACTAAAAGTTGTTCTTCTCAATCAAAAGTATTAGTTTATTAATTATATTTTGCTACCAGCAATGATAGCTATCCTAGCCAAATCTAAAGGCACAGTCATTTTGCTTCAAAGCTGTTAAGGTTCTTATATTGTGTAATCAATTTGACTTGCTTGTAGATAATTAAATAGTAGCAAGTGACATAAACTAGACAAGATGCATAGATTTCAATAGGATAAAAACTCAACTATGTTCTCTGTGATTGTTCAATATACAAAAGCCTCTCACAAGGCCACCATCGTCTTGCAGCCTCAAAATTATGGTAAATGTTAAAATAAGGTCAAGGATGATATATACATCAATCCTTCTCTCTTTAGAAAAAGACTGTAGTCCTATAAAGAGTTCCAAGGACAACTGTAACTGTTAAATGGGTAAGGATGATGGCATGGACTTCAGCCCAAGTGCCAGATTCAAAAACCACTAAAGTTCATGACACTAACAAAAGGCAGGGTTTTTTATTAATTTGGAGGATTTTTTAACCTCCAAATTAATAAAATATCTCAAGTCCTATTTGGATTATTGTGAAAAGTGAGCAAAGTGTCTTGACAGTCATTGCAAGTCTATGTGGCAAAACTAAGTCACTGGAAATGCCACCTGCAACTCTGAGCTCTTATTCATAGCTCAGCAAAAAATATACAGAACTTTTCAACACCCAGTACTCCTATCACCAGCAACTAGACTTCATTGTTCCATGAAGATGGAGATGTATCTGTTCCTTGAGGAAAGAGATCACTGCATTGCTGTAAATAAATAAAAAACTGTTGATACACATAAAATGTAATCTCATTACATGGGCAAGTCTTAAAGTTAGCTCTTCGAATTTCAAACATATTTTATCTCTTCTTTGTTACTTAGACAATGAATCACATGTATATTGGTTATGACTGAACATGGATGTCAAATTCACTATTCCCAAATACAGCAGAACTAAAAATTCTTTCAAGGAAATGGAAGTCCTGTGTCATTCTGAGTGGACATGTCCATATACTGATTGAAAGATATTTTTAATTACAGTTGAACTAACAGGAATCCTTCTCAGGTATCAAAAGACACTGACTACTTACAGCTCCTAATGCAACAGGAAAAAGAATTATTTTCATGACATGTAATTTGGATATGACATAAGGTGTAAATTATAAAACCCATCTCATGTAAAGAGACCTTAGTAGAAAACAGAAACATTTTAATGGATATGGGACATCTTCATTTGCAAAGATGACAACTTCTTACCTTTTTGTTCAAAACCAATAAACGTCAAATTGTACTGAAATTCAAACAATTCCCCTTTCCCAGCCCACGTCTTCCTTCTTTCCTGAATGATTCCATTATGCTAGGGAAGCACTTCCAGTAGTTTGCTAAAAGTAAGAGAAAATCTTATTTATCATAGCTGGTTAAGAGGGAAAATATTTCCTAGGAATGCACTGTGACCTGTCACCTTCCATGCAAAGGGAAGACTGTGGTATTCTCGGGATCTTAAGCAATGGTTTCAGGGTATCATTGGAAGCTAATATTTTCCCACTTATTTACTTTTCTATATAAAAAGCATGTCAGGTCAAGCCTGAAGTCTCACAGAGGTACATTGTTTTAGAGTAGACAAGTGGCCACAACCTCCAAGGCATTAAGAAAAACAACTTGTCAGTTGCCACAAAATACTTCAGGGTTTTCAGTGGTCACCAATTAATTTTTTTCTTCTGTCAACAGGCATCTGCAGATGTCTTACTAAATCCAGAAGTGTTCCTTAACTTTCAGAATATATCAATCATACCACAACAGACAGAATCTTTTCTGGTGAAAAGATTTTTTGTTGATGGTCATATGAACATATTAATTTCCAGCTGAATCCCTACAAATCTATAGGACCTGATCAGATTCTTCTGAGAATCCTCAAGAAACTGGCTGATGTCACCACAAAGCCTTTCTCAATGATTTTTGAGTGGTCTTGGGAATCCATAGTGGTCCCAGCTTACTGAAAAGCTGGTAAATGTTGTCCCAATTTTCAAGAAGGGCAAAAAGGAGGACCCTGGAAACTACAGGCCTATAGTTTGCATTCAGTATTTGGTAAAGTTACAGAGGAAATTATTCTGGAACATATTGAAAAACACCAGTCATTGGTCACAACCAGCATGGGTTCATTAAAGAAAGTTCTGCTTATCAAACCTGATTTCCTTTTATGACAGGATAACCCACCTAGCTGATCAAGGGAAGCCAGATGATGTAAACTTTCTGGATTTCTGCAAAGCTTTTGATATCATCTCTCATTATATCCTCCAGGACAAAATACACAGCAACATCAGGATTAACACATCATGCAACAGATGAGCAACTGGTTCACGGGTTGGGCTCAAAGAGTCATAGTGAACAGGGAGACATCAGACTGGGGCCCTGTCACTAGTGGCGTTCCACAGAGCACCTGCTCAGGTCCTGTGCTCTTCAACATCTTCATAAATTACTTGGACATAGGATTATAAGGGATACTGAGCAAGTTTGCAGACACTGTGAAACTGGGAGGAGCTGTCGATTCCCTCAGAGGCAGGGAGGCCCTGCAGAAAGACCCCAGCAAATTAAGAGGGCTGGGCAAGCACCAACTGTATGAAGGGCAGCAAGGGAACACGCTGGATTCTGCAGCTGGGATGGAGCAACCCTGGGGAATGAGCTGCTGGAAAGCAGTGCCATGGAAAGGGACCTGGGGGTCCTGCTCAATGGCAAATTGACCAGGAGCCAGCAGTGCCCTGGCAGCCAGGAGGGCCAAGCGTGTCCTGGGGGCATCAGGCACAGCATCAGCAGCCAGGCAAGGGAGGGGATTGTCCCACTCTGCTCTGCACTGGGGCAGCCCCACCTCGAGTGCTGGGGGCAGCTTTGGGTGCCACAATATAAGAAAAACATTAAACAATTAGAGAGCATCTAAAGGAGTGCAACAAGGATGGTGAAGGGCCTGAGGGGAAGCTGAATGAGAAGCAGCTGAGGTCATTCGTCTGTCCAGCCTGAGGAGACTGAGGGGACACTTCATCATGATTACAATTTCCTCATGAGGGGAAGAGGAGGGGCAGACACTGATCTCTTCTCTGTGGTGATCAGTGACAGGAGCCCAGGGGATGGCCTGAAGTTGTGTCTTGGTAGGTTTAGGTTGGGTATTAGTAAAAGGTTTTTCACCCAGAGGGTGGCTGGGCACTGGAACAGGCTCCCCAGGGGAGTGGTCACAGCACCAGGCCTGACAGAGTTCAAGAATCATTTGGACAACACTTTCAGGCACATGGTGTGATTCTTGGGGACGGTCCTGCACAGGGCTGAGTTGGACTTGATGATTCTTGTGGGTCCCTATTAACTCAAAATATGGTGATTCTGTGATTCTGCAATTAATTTCACAGGACTGATTTTCAGCACTGTGGTATATTTCTAAATACACTACTTATTGTAATTAAAAGAAAAATATTAGAAAAAAAATGAATTATTATACAGCTTCTTTTGATAAGAGGCTTAAATAGGTAATTGGAGATTTTGACTTTTTCAGTAAACTTACAAACAAGCTTTGCACATTTCACTGTTTGATGTGACACATTTTTATATAGTGTGGATTAAGCTTCAGCTGAACATTACCTATCTTCATATGCATTTTCCTTGATTTCTGTGGGACCCAAAATCCACTGAATTCCACTATTAGTGTAAGAAAACAGTAAAAAACAGGTGTCAGGGTCTCTAAGCTGCCTCCCCGTCTCAGAAAACATGTTTTCATAAATGTGTGTGTTCTATGGGGGTATCTCCACTACTTGTAAAAGTTTTAATGTATTTTAGTCCATAGTTCCTTTGCCTCTCAGATACTGTCTCAGCCTGTAATCTCAACTTCTTTCTTGTTATTTAACTGTCTACATTGAAAACAAACAAAAATGTAGACTATAGTTTTTTTACCTGCATCTTTTCTTTCTGGTGCATGTACATGTCAGTTTTCCTCAACTGGCTGAACAATCTCTTTTGACTAAAAGAGATTGTTTATTTATGCTAGCAGCAGCAGTGCTGCATATGTCAGTTGTATCCTTGCATCTCAAGCCTTTTGAGTCACTCATTCCAAATTACAGGCCTTTACTCTGTAGAAAGAAAATCTGCTTTTCATGTCTGGGTACAGACCTTTAAAACATAAATAAAAATAAGAAAATCTGTGCAGTGCTAAGTCAAATGCCTATCAAAAATCTCATATGTCAAGGGCTCTTTCTCCCAATTAAACTCAGAAAATGGTCTCAAGCAAACAAGATTTGTTTTCCATGAGTTTGATTTGCATAGATTTACATTAAGAAAGTTGCTATCCTTTAATACTGCCCTGATTGAATCTTTCAGATAGATATCAGAAGGGAGGTCAAGCTTATGGGTATAAAGTTGATTAAGCTTCACAGAAGAAAGAATACTTTTGAACATTGCAAATGTTCACATCTGGGCATTGCAAATGACACATCTGGACTCCACCAACAAGCTACAGAATTGGTAGAATGTACTGTACATAGTTTCCTCTTCAATAAGTTAGTTATGAGGTTCACTTTTTATATATCCAAGCCATCTGTGAGTTGAAGAACTTAGTTCCTAATGTGTGTAATTTGAAATCCATCATGTTTCACAATGTGAGCAATCAGAATTGAATTATTTAGAAATTATCAACGCAAGCTGCCTCAGTGCTGTGAAGGCTAAGAACACAAAAGGAGAAGAAAGCATATCCAATCAGTGGACTAAGTGAAATCAAGGTACATGAGGTCAGGGTGACAAAATGCTGACTTCATCTCATTGCCAAGACCAAGATGCCCAGGTCACAGAGCCAGACCAAATTAGCTCACAAAAAAAGCCATTGTTACTTGCAATGTGGTTGTCAATTATTAACTTCAATTGCTCTTCATAACCCTAAATTTTCATAGATATTTCCCAACCGTGTGCTCTTCCCCCAACCATGTAAGAGGGGGAAAGAGAACAAAAAGTTGAAAAGAAAGCCTATTGCAGACTGGAGTTCTTTACCCTCTTAACAATTACAAAAAAAGATGTAATGCGTTTCAGCAGCACCACCAGGAACAAGAATGATCCCCCCAGTCAGCATCATTGTAAACTAGCAAACTCCATAAAGCCATAATTTATACATAAAAAAACTCCATAACTGATACATATACAGAACAGTAGGCACACATTTCACAGTTAGGAAAAAAGAAAAATCAACACCATTAATGCTTTGCATATCTTTTCCTACTCAAAAGTATACAGGTTTAACTATAGTTATTTTAAAGGTTTAATTAAAATTAAGTACAACCTGTATACACTTTCCTAGCTTAAAGGACAAAATAAGGGGAACAAACTCTGAGAGTTAAACCACTGGTTAGGAACTCAAAAAATAGTGGTTCATTTCCATAAACCCCATGCATCACAGTCTTAGTCACTCCAGGCAGTTCTTTCAGAAGGGCTATTATGATGGCAAAAGCATTACTGCTTGTGAACCCTCCTTCCCCACAGATTTCACAAGAACAAACAATAGAAACATCAATACAAACAGCTTAAACATCAACTGTATGTGTCATGCTTTGCAAGGACATAGCTCATATAGAGTAATTCTGAGTACTGACAAGGCCCTAGGTCTTGTTAACTGCACTTGTGCATAGACTTTACAGAATTTTAGGAGCATTTATTTCACAGCAAACCATCAAAAGCAGTATGGGCTACTTGTATAAGCATAAGATATTTATTATAAGAAAACATCAATCTGTAACCTTGGTCTTGAACTGCCCAGAGATGAAAGACACTGCTTTTATAACACTGATCGTGATAAAGTTTGGCTGTACATATTTCTAAAATTAAATCAAATGTATTATTTTCCACTCAAGTATCTTACAGTGATAAGAAGTATACCCTTATTAAGATTCAAAATAACTCTCCAACTCAGTGAGATATTATCTTCACATTTTACACACAGAGAAAGAAGTTCCAACAAGCTGAAACAGAGCTCTAGCATCACATAATTTGGCCTATCAAGAAGAATTCCAATTTCTGCATACTCCAAATCTATGATTACTTCTTTAACTTCTAATGATTTTTTAATGTTGCTAATCAATAATCTCACAGAAGATTTGTAATACCTGGAGTATAACAAAATCTAGAAACTGCAAACTTTTAAGATATATTATCAATAACAATAATGATCAACTGTGTATCTTATGCTACATTCAAGGGACAATATAACATAAAAATCTCAAAAAGGTGAAGAAACATTACTTCAAAGTTTGAGCTAGCAAGCTATAGAATGCAAAGCAGCTTCAATACAGAAACCTCACTTAAGACTACAAGACAGTGTTTTAATTATGTAGCACAATGGCTATTCAGGTTTGGAGGATTTAATGTAACTCATTGAAGTGTACACTTGCTGAATTAAAAATAGGTTATCCAGAGAAGCTGTGGATAACCCAGAGCCCTGGAAGTGTTCAAAGCCAAGCTAGATGGAGCTTGAATCACCTGTTCTACTAGAAGATGTCCCTGCCCGTGGCAGGGGGGTTGGATCTGGGTGACCTTTAAATACCCTTCCACCCCAAACGATTCTAAGATTCTATGACTATATTGAGCTTCTTTTGCATTGCTGTGTTGAATATATTACCTATAGTATCACATTTCTGGTTTGTGTCTTAACTTCACACACACCCTAAACCTGTATTTGGAATAGTCTGGCTGGTGGATCATCACCAATGCAACTGGGCAACACTCCACCACTACCACATTTTACCATTAGAAGGACACCTCATGCACATGTATATTAATGAGACTACAACAAACATATTCCCCTTCCTCTCCAGTACTTATTATTCACTGAAGTGCATTCCTACTTTATAATGTTTTTAAGTATATGAAATGTACTAACAATGCAGCTGGCACATTAGTAGCTGTCCCATGGATCAATTTAACTCTGAGTGTGAACAGCAAAGTATACACATGGGAAGATTGTATTTACATGCACAAACACACCTAATGCTAATGAGGGAGAATACTGGAGAGACTATAATTTCTTGCAACATTTTCCACTGTACATTTTTCCACTGTAGCTGGGGTTCCTTCACACTCGTCTAAATACTTTAATAAGTGGGGGATTTCAGGTAAGAAATATAGTCCCTCTTTAAATTTCCTTCTCAGACTTCTCAAAAAATACAATCTTTTTAAACAGATCCAAACATAAGTAGAAAAATTATTCATTATATAGAACAATTTCTTTGCTTCTGACAAGAGAACCACCCTGCACAAATGAAAGATTCAGCTGAAGCTTTCCCCATTTTATTAGCACTGGCTGCAGTCTAGCCCTAAGAACAATGCTAGGAGCCCCAGCAGAGGTGAGGTTATCTTTCCTCTTTCCCATACCCACTGGCTTCATTTGTAGTGAGGAAAGTGTATGTAAAAATAAGAAGTGAGGAGATAGACCTCTTGATTTAATTTTCAACACCGAAGTCCATCTTACACTGTTGAGAGCTGGGCCAAAATTTTACCCTTTCGTGGCTGGTACATCTAAGGGTAACTGCAAAATAATAGCCCTTGCCTCATCTTACAGCACTACTAAAAAAGCTGTCTAGCACATTGTCTTAAGGGAAGAACATTTTAAAATATCCTAAACTCTTGCCACAACTCTAATACATGGGAAAGCTTTACAGCTCTATGGTACTGCATATGAAAATAACTGTCTGATTCTCTAACAAGTTTATTTTTATAATCTGCATTCAATAAATAGTTTTATTTCTCCAATTATTTTAATTGTTGCAAAAATCTGCAAATTCAAAAGAAGCTAAGGAACAGACCTTTTAACACATAGATATGCTGCTATCACCACTTGTTCTCCCCTAACACAGAAAAAAAACCCAACAAAACTACACAGAAACAGAAAACAATTAACAACAATTCTGCAACTAAGAGCTCTTCTCATTTTCACTTATTCAGCAGAGGGATACAGGGTACCACCATATATTCCCACCTCACCACTTAAACCATCAGCTCTGCACTGAGAATTATATTGTCTCTTACTAAACTGTTATTTCACAACCTCTGCAAAAGAAAGCTCTAAGTAGCTGTGTGAAGAGGAACCAAACTCTAGTTTTATACCTTTCTTGTTATACCTGTTTTTTTGTGAACAAAAGCCTGGACTCCTAATTTTCTGAGCAGAAGGATTTTTAAGGTTGGACTCCAAATTGAATAATGTGGCAATTGTGTAACATTTGAAAGACAGAGACTGCGCTACATTTTTTCTCCAATCACATGTACTACAGTTATTAAGATTAACTATAATATAGTTGTTTGTACTTATAGGAAACTTACTGCCCCAGAACTGGAAGGGAAAGAAATACAGTGACAAAGAACAGCCCTGTTTTTCCCCTCTCCTCCCCCATGAATCATAGGGGGCATGAGTAGTACTAAATCTACCAACTTCTTACCATTTCCATTGACTGCAATGAACTGTCTTTGATCCTTAACTAGCAGTTGTGGTGCTTGAGATGACTGTGTCTCACAAACTCAGACAAACAAGCTTTGCATTGAATATTCTACATTTTCTTGTTTTTTCTCAGAGTGGACTATTTTTACACAAGTCACTGTTCCCTCAGGTTACTGCAATATAGTACAGTGACTATCTTTGCCACTTTTAGAAGTACAACAGTAATAACAGCTGTCAATATCAATCTTGGTTCAATCATTTCCTTCTGTCATTGAAAAAAAAAAACATTCTTTCTTATCTTCTTTCTCTTATTTTGCTCTAAAGTTCTGCATAATTTAAAGTTTCTGTGGGTCTGCATAACCACATTCTGGACCAGGAGTTTAATAAAATGTCTGTTTTCTTCTAAAAATAGAATTATAGCATCAGAAATACATACAGTAAATAATTCTTTTTGGATTCTGAGACTGGAGTCACTTCACCTAAGTTTAACATCGAAACATAAATTAGTCATCACTAAAAAAGTAGATTTATGCTACCTGCCTTAGATACCAATCTCAACCTGAGACAGTTAAAATGAGGTAACTAAACTGACCAACTTGTACCAAAACTCAGGTCAGGACTAACACTGAGGTGCCGGAGCAAGTCCAGAGGGCAGTAAGGGGCCCAGAGGATAAGTCCTATGAGGAGCTTATGAAAGATAAGGAGGGCAGAGGAAAATGATATTACTATAAATTCGGTACTGGCAACATACCCTCATGCATCCCAAAATGCATAACACCTGTACATATTTCAGTGCAAAAGTCAAACTGAATAGTCCACTATCAGAAATCAGACAACCCCAAATGCAGGGAAGAAATGATGGTCTGGCTCCAGATCAGAAGGCTGAAGGACTGCTTTATTAAAACTATACTATATTACATCAATATACTATTTTAAAAGATACTATACTATTCTACATACTTACTTCTTACTTACCTAACTACAAACTCATGACTCTTTACTGAGAGTCTGAGACACAGCTGGATATGATTGGTCATTGAAAACGACCTTCACCAGAATCCAACAAAGCAATCACTTCAGGTAAACAATCTCCATACGACATTCCACATAGGGAAAACAAAGGAGCAGAGATAAAGATTGTTTTCTCTTCTTCTCTCTGAGTTTCTCCTGAGAAATGGAATTATGTCTCTCTGTCCAGAGAATGTGAATGTCACAGTCCACCTCTTACAGCATGTCCAAACTATATGCTTTGTAGAAATACTTTCTGACAACTTGAGTTATCAAAAGAAATCAGAGTCCACTTACAGCAGCACAGATTCTCTGGCTTTGTGCATGTGGAATAGACTATAAAATTAAAGTGAACATTTCTCATGAAGGATGTGGATCCCTCATAATTTATACATACAGACTTATGGGAATTATCAAATAATGTAAACAGTGCAATTGCTACCATTCAATCCTTTGTGCTCAAAGCTGCAAGGCATTTATTTTGTGTGATCAATCTGAGATGCTTACATGTAGATAATTAAATTCAAAATCAGTGATAAAAGGAAGAAAAGTCTGGATCAATTCTCACTGGATAAAAACTCAGACACCACATCAATTTATTTATCCACTATGAAAAACAGCTTTAGATATTACAGACATTTGTGGGATAAAATATTCTACCAGAACAGTGCACTGTGCTTGGCAGCAAACCAATTCCAGTGATTTAGGCAGAAGAAAATTGAACTTGATATTGCAATTGCTGCAAATGGGTACAACTCCCACATAGTATTATGAGTCTGTGCAATTACTACAGTAAGAAAACTTTCCAGGTAACTGTTCCAAATGCTGAACAGGAAAGGTTTGAGGAGAACAGGTTTTCTTGAACATAAAAGTGTTTGTGGCTTTGTTTTCCATGTTTCACAAAGGATAAGACCAAACATCCAAGGAGAGACAAAAGGAATCTCCAGAATAGCTAAAACCCCATTAAAAATGAACCACAGTTGTTTATTATGCAAGACTGAGACCAGGAAGCTCACACAAATTACAGTATCACATAAACTAGCTGAAAAAGACAATGTGCCTCTTCTTTCTCCACTTAGTACTTCTTTTCCATATAACTAATAATAATTGGATAAAAGAGGTGTTTAGGGACCAAGTCTCTGGACCAACTGTTAGTGGCATCCTCATGGAAAAAAAATGTGAAGTTTCAAATCCGTGAGCCAACTCAGGTAGAAAAGACTGCTTAAGAAAATATACTCAGGGACTATATGCTAGACATGCATGAATAGGATGTACTTCATATTCTTCTACTTCACACATTCCCTTGCCTCTGATTATCCAACTTCAATTCTCTGTTGTTGGTGTAACTTCTCTGTCTTCTTGTCAGAAGCAAATCAGCACAATAAAAACTCATGGACGATCGTGAAGACAAACCCCAGTGGTAAAAATGCAGCCTTTTTGGGGGGATAGGGAAAACTTTGTCATGTTACAACCTCTGGTAGGATCTCTGCCTCAAGCTCTTCCTGAGGATGATGTCAAATTTCAGATCAGTACAACTGAGGGGAGAAGGTCTCAGAGACTTCTGGAAAAAAAAAAAAAAAAAAAAAAAACAACAAAAAAAACCACCCAAAAAAACCTGAGTTTCTCAGCTGCAGTTGAAAAAGACTCGCGTGACTACATCCAGTCAGAAAAAAGTGAGCAGGATGTTCTATATGCCACCTCTCAGGAGCCAAGCTAGGCAGTCAAGCAAAATGTTCATTTGAGCCTAATATCAGGCTACAGTGCTCTTTACTAGTACTGTCAATCCAGAAGCATTCAAAAACTAAAAAGGAGATACCATAAGTCTCCTAATATTTACAGATAGCATGTCAGGTTTTCTCTTGGGAGCAGAAATCACAGCTGTGGCCTTTAACACCCACAATCTCACAATTTCACAGTCAATACAAGCACCATTCCTTTTGTAGACAAGAGACACAAGTTTTTTTTGCAGATATAAGATCCAGGGCCAAGTGTAAGACCCCCAAGTCCCATGGAGACAAAAAAAGCTGGAATCGTAAACTCTGTTCTGGCATTTGTCTTGTTATTACTTGGTTAGCAGTTTATTAAATGCAGACTATTTTTTTAATGTTTGCTGCCATGACACAATTCTCATGTCCAAAGCATCCTTTCCAAATTTTTTCAAGGCAGGCACCAGGCAAGAAACTGAAGGCTGCTGCTTTTCTAGCAGCTCTTCAGAAGCAGCAAGGCTGATTTGACAATCTATTTTACATAGAGAATATCAGGATATAAGTGCGCTCATATGCTTTTTTTTCACTTAAAAATATGTAGTGAAGTGCCTGACAGCGATATCAGTGTAGAGGGGCCGAGGAGTTAAAACAGTCAGGTAAAACCAATGTAATCTATGAAATCAGAAAATAATACTTTGGATACCAAACAAGCAGGAAAAAGATTGAAGATCATAGAAAACAGTGATGAATGACAGTACATCTTTTCTCCTTAAAGTGTAACTCTAGGCAATAGTAGTATGTGATCAGTCTTATCCCATGTCATGAAGAGGAGAGAAAACAATCTCCAAAGTCCTAAAATGTGGACCTCAGCCTTAAGAGGATGTGAAAATGGCTGAAAAACTTCTCAACCTGAATTTCTTATAAAACTTGGGTTTAAAAGACGTGCTAGCAAAATGGAGAAAAATATAATCAATAAAAATAAAATAATGGCAGCCACATAGCACTATAAAAGCCCTCTGGCTTTTCAAAATTATTTTAGGGCCTCTAATCTCACTCTGCTCCTATTTCTGCTCTCAGAAATAGAACTGCATATGTAAAGACCAAAGAGTTTTCTTTCTCAGTAGCCTACCACCCACAGACTTGAATTTGCTGTGGTTTTTTTCCCCTTCAAATGCCCAGCCTTCTAGGCACATCACACACATTACACAGGTATTAAAGAGCACAAAACCAGGGTTCTGCATATAATGCTGCTCCACCTTAAAAAGCTCTTTCCTGTAGCCAAATCATCTGCCCACAGTACCAGAAAGAAAACATAATAATCCCTTTGCATTGTTATGAAATCAGTAGACAAACCTGTAAGAACATCTAGAGCAGAGAGCCTGAGGAAAAGGGAGGAAATATTTATTCAAGAAATGTAGAAAATATATGATCAAATTTGTCAGAACCCTACTTCTAGACCATTAGTCAATTTGACCCAGTACAAATTGCTGCTGGGATCCAGAAGAAAGTGCAGAGAGTCACGGTTTAATTTTTGCATCTGACTAGCAGTTCTTCTCTCCTGACTTGCATCAATTTCTCTGTCTTTAGTTTTGTTTCAGAGAATTCAGCTATATGCTTTTGTGGTCATTTTTATCAGCAGCCCTAGCTTACTGTATCCACTGCAGGTAGCTTATGTGATTTATGCTTTTAATTTTTTCTGCAAAGCACCTAGTACAATGGTGAGAGGTTCCATGTAAAATTACCTACATAAATAAGCAAATATAACACCATTAGCATACCAGATTGTACTGAACAAACTATAAACACTGTAAGTTCAGATAGTTTAGTGGCAGTGGGACTACCAATGCATGGAGGAACATGTATTCATTTTCTAATAGGTCTAACAGACCTTAAGTCGTTGCATAACTCAATCTTGTCACAATTTTCTAGGAAGAATTTAGGATTTTAATTTCCTTCTTTACATAGTATCAGTAGCTTTTCCTCAGCAACACGCTTGTGCTAGACTCAAAAGCTTTGAAGTTACAAATAGCCAAAATCCATCTACCACAACTCCTTTGACACAGTGGGAATAACGTATGGGACTGGTTGAGAACAACATTTCCTTATGCAAAGCCTTCAGAAAGCTGATCTCTACCAAGTGATACCCAGAATCCTGGATTTTCCAGCCCCAGATCCTCGAGTCAGTGCAAGTCTCAAGCAATTTGAATGTCCAGTCAGAGCACTGCCAGAAGGCCACATTCCAGGGAAGTACATACCATCTCACACCTAGAGACAGGAGCCCAGGCTAGCTGGGACCCGAGACATGCCACAGCTGCTGCGAGTCGGGTTTTGACCACATCCATTGGCCTGCCTTGCTGCCTGCCCAAAATCACTTCTCTTCACCACAGCTGGTACTGTGCACATGTGTGTGTTCCCACTGCTCCAGCTCCACATTTGGTATTTGGACTTCAAGTGACTGTCAGCAGCTCCAGTCTGCTGGTACAAGAGGTGTACCTCTGGAAAAGGCATGGAAGGAGCCCATGGGAGATAGTAAAATCACATGACCAAATTGGTAGAGCATTATTTATGTGACAACTTATCCCACAGCTCCCTTAAAAGCTGTCCTCAAACACAAAATACCCCATCAGGTAAGTCTGCTGACCTGTGTTCACCAAATAATGCTTTGCTGTTTTTTTTTTCCTTCTAAAAAGCGACACTGATCTGTATGCTACACAGAATAAATCATGAGGGCAATTCTTTCACTGCAGTTGTAAAAACAAGTTTAACAACACTTACATTTTGCTGTGATTAAACCTTCACAGAGAATTGCCATTCACAAATTTTAAATTACTTACAATATGCTGTGAACCTCAGTAATTATATTCTAAGCCATCAAGTTCACACATGCTCTCCTTCTGTAGCAACCCACGTGTGCTTGAGAGAAATTGCTTCTGAACATGCCTAATTTCAAAGTCTTCATTTTATACACTGTATGTAATCAAACTTATTATTAAACATTGCCAAGCAATCTGTCTCATTTAAAATGAACATCTCAGAAAATGTAAAGGTCCATTAAGCTGCTAATTGTGCACTATAACTCTGAATTCTTGAAAAGTTATGTTGAATATTGTTTTTCCAAATGCTTAATACCATGTTTAGCTAGTTCTAATGCCATAGTTACTATATTGGTCAGGTATACGGTATGAATTCAGTATAGCCACATGAGCAAACTTCTTGCATCTAGAAAGAGGGAACAAAAAGAGTGTTTAATTTCCATCTCTCTTGCTTGAGTTTTATACAGGGAATTTCACTATATAGGTACAAAACACAAATCTGCTAATGTAGAAATATAAGTACACCCTAAAGGCAGAGTGATTCTGCTACAATAATGGTTTTAGTGATTTGATAGCTCAAATTCATTGCAAGTAAACGTCAATTAGACTTGAAAATGAAAGTCAAGCAAGTGACATAGGAAATATATATATATGCCACTGGTTTTAAATTATTTATAATGGAGGTGAAAAAATACTTTATTACGTGAAAATAAAACTGAGATGACTCCAGAACATATAAACCACATATAAACATATTCAAAACAATTGCTACCTCTTATACATGGTTCTGAAAGAGTTTGAATGCAGGTATTTTTATGCAAAAATATCCTCCAGTGAAGCATTTAAATTTGACTACTCCAAACTCAAGAAACAGCAACTCTTTTTAACATATGTCTTGGTTTGGAAAGACAGGTGTCTGCTAAGAAAGGCCAGAGCTGGGACAACAGACTAGCTAATTAATTAGACTTTACTTCCTATCATGTACTCTTGCCAAAAAAATTGTATTTCCTATCCTTGAAGGACTCTATATCCATCTTTGTTTTTTGTTTGTAGCAATGTGAATAATATGATACTGAAAGTCAAGAAAGAGGAAAAGGATGAAGCACATACTGATTTCTCTAAAAGACTTGCAACTCTAAGCACAGTATTACATGAATGTTGACAGTTATTTTTCCTCTTTTCCCCTTCCTATTCAATTTGGTGTACACACCTTCTCGCAACACTGAATATGAAGTAATTAGTACTGCTAAGTGTGAATTTATTACAACTTGTAGAAGACTTTGTCAGGGGAATCTCTCTCCTCCAAGCCTTATGACCCTTCTATAGGAACATCTTAAGCCAAATGGTCTTTCCAGCATCTTATCATGGCCATACAGTTTAAAATTGGCAGGGCACCCAGCAAGAATTTGTGATCAATTCCTTTCCATTTGGCAAGGCCTGAATTGCCAGGCATGAATTCCTCATACACAGCAACATACGTCATTGCATTGTCCACAGGGTGCAGCCACAACCAATACCTCCTCAGTATTCCTGAATTCCAGATTCCAGCACCAGATTTCAGGTGCTTTAGCCGTGCTGTTGGTACTCAAGTTCTCACAGCTCTGATTTTCATGGCCTGCAACCAGGGGGAAAGTAACCTCAGCTCTTTTTCACACAATTGAAAAAGAAATACCTGAGGAAATCAAAAGGGCCTCAAATTTACCAAAAAAAACAACATGAGTATTTTGTTAAACACAAACAGCTTTGAAATGTATCAGCACTATCTTTCAAATTACAATAGTTGTTCAGGGCCTAAGACTTCAGATTAAGATAATTAAATTTCCAGAATTCAGTGGAGTGTGTGCTTATTTAATTAAAAGCAGAAAGAATTTCATTTGTACTTCACTGTTAAGAATGCCACCTATAATATCACATTTTGACAATGAAGCTTAACTCAAATTTATACTAAAAGCATACTTCATCAAACTCATTCTGAAGTTCATTAGAAAAGCTAAATGCCAGTACTATTTGCTATGGCAATCCCATCCTATTTAGATGTTTAAATAGGCAAACACAGTCAGATAAACTTCACAGCGGGTTGTGAAGGTTCTATGGTTTTTCAGATGAAGTCTTCTCTATCTGAACCTCTACTGTGAGCTACATGATGTATCCTTAATTTTAAATTTTCACAGGTATGGCTCAATACATTGAAAAAATATCTTGCTTGCATGTGTGCCTATAAAGTAAACCAGGTTATTTTATTTTCATTTCAGAAAGGAAGCAGCATATTATACTCATCACTGGGCTATGTCCCACACAGCAAGGACAGAAAGTTACCCTTGTGCACTGCCTTCAGACAATGCATATGTAAGGTTAGCACAAAGCTTTCCCCCACCCAAAGGAGAGAGAAAGAGACTTAAAACAATCAAGAGCATACCATTTATTACACAAGCATTCCTGGAATGCTGGAGGCCTCCCTCCTTCATCTAAGCAACTCTGTCAGCCAAGTAGGAGGGAGGAGAGGCACTACCCCTACCTATTTGGGTTCAGGCATGTCTGGGTAGCTGAATTATACCACAGTTGTTTAGGTTTCTTCCTTGGCTAAGGCAACCTGTTGCTGACAGATTTACAAACTCCTTTCAGCCGAATCTGCTGAGCTCATCACAAATACAGGCAGTTTGTGCTGGAGTCATGGACAGTAATGCAGAAATACCTGCTTCTAGCACACTCTTTACATAGCAGGAACATGAACAAGAAGTGTTAGAAGGTTTGTTTTAATCTAGGCTCAGTCGCTGCCTTCATATACTGTCAGAGGTCCATCAACTAGTGTCATTCTGATTTCAAAACACAGTAACACCCACATTGCTAACAAGGCAGGCTTTAATAACACTTACTGTAAATGTCTTGTTATGTGATTGCAGAAAAAAATCAAATTATAAAAACTGTCCATCAATACCTTTTGCAGGGAAGGAACCATTCCTCGAGTATGTTATTGAAACATTATACAATGTATAGGATATTGATGGAGCTCACATTAATTATTTTTTTATTAAGTATTTATTTATTTAGTATTATATATGTGGTGGGCTCTTTGGTCCTTGGAAGGCCAGACAGACACTTCCCAGAAAGCTTGTACCTGGGGACTTTAGGGTTTGCAGTGTATTGGTGTGGGACAAAAGGCTTTAGAGCCCTGCAAGATGAGCAAGGCAGCTATTATCTAACAGAACATTTTGGATTCTTGTTTTCACCTTTCACAAGAAGACAGATGTGTGTGAAATAAAATAGCTTTCAGCTTTTATGAATTTACAGCATATCTTGGGACAAGCTCTTACTGGCACACAGATCTCTTTCTCCTGTTGCAAGTTAGCTAGAGAGTCATTGAACTGGAAGTTTCACACTCAGCTTACCAGAGAGACAAGCTTTTAAAAAAAAGATGGAATTCAACAACATACAAGATTTTGGCACCAACAAGTAGATGTTTAGCAGGGGAAAAGTAATAAGGACTGTGCCTCACACCTATGCTGCAGAGTGCTTCCCTTATTAGCACAGAAGCCCCAGTCTTATATTCTAGTGGTCAGTTTTAATGTTGTTCGTATATTTTTGTAGTTTTGTGTTCATTTTTCCCCCTTCCTGTAAAGCAATACTGTTTTCATACATAGTTTACTCACAAGTCAGAAATACCTAGTCTGTGACCACTGATAGATTGCAAAAAAGTGTTTCATATGTCTAAAACCTCCTTTTTATCACATGACAGGTAATTGCAAAAAAAAGTATTGAAATTTTAAACCCTTTTAAAAGGGTAAAAATAGACAAAATAAAAGAAGTGGTGAGTGGATGGCTGAGAAAACCTGAATGTTCAAAAGCTCATTTGAGAACCATTGCCTGTTATCACTGGATTCATTACAAGCCTAGGGAGTCTCCATAAAATCCAAAGTATATACCTCATACTCCTCTAAGCAGTCTCACTATCCAAAAGCTTGAAATAAATTCTAAATTATTCACAACATGTTATTGAGCTGTCATTCAATAATTTCAATGATGCAATTTCTTCTGCTTTGACACATACCAAATACACTATCAAAATTGAGAAAATTAAACCTGGATTCACTAAGTGTTATTAACCTTAATATAAAGGACACAGCTCTGTTAAGTCTTGCTTTGTTTATCCTTCATATTCCTGTATTTTACCATGACTTGTGCTGCTTCTTAAAGGCAGCCTTTAATTTCAAGGACACCATCTTTGGTTACAACCTCCAAGTTAGAAATAAAGTTTCAAACAGGTAAGAAACTTGAATCAATGGAATCAGCAGAGAAACAAAAGAAAGAATAATGAAAGCTAGAAGGAACTGACTAATACTGCCAGCATACACTACAAAGTTCTATCTGAGTTTTAGGTACTTACTTGCTATTATTTTAAATTACCAATTAAAGTTAGTGCATTTAGCTTCAAAGTACTAAATGCTTAATGTGATCAAGTTTAATCAAGTTATTTTCTGTTCTTTAAGTCCTTTTGGTATCCAAAAACAAAAGCACTCTGTACAAAATCTCACAATCTTCTTTGATTTTAGCTCCATTCTTGTAAGTATTAACCAGTTTGTGAACCATATTATCACTTCCAGCCAGTTTTGTGGACCATATTAGCCACTTCCAGTTTCATAACAACAACAAAAAAGAAAGCTCATGTTCCAACAAATTCATTACACTCTAGAAGAATTCCCAGAAAGACGTGCTTTCTTTCTCTCTGAAAACCTGTTGTGCCACCAGATTTCCTGTATTTATTTGAAATACTCGTGCCATTTCCTTAGCTTTACAATACTTTTGGTCTTCTAATAGCACCCAGAACACTTGATGAGGTCACACCACCATCTCAAGAATCTTTTAATCTGTCTCAATTACCAAACCCTCAATTGCAAGACTGCAAGATTTACTTCAACAACCCCATTCTATTTTGGTCATTTCAGAAAGATATAGGTAATTTGGATCAAGCCCAGAGGCAGAGTCATTGAGACTGGAATGGGGGATGAAGGATGCATTTTTGGAAGTAGCCTCTAGACAAGTATATCTTCTTCAGCCTATGAAAACAGGTCTCCTTTACTTAAATACATCAGAAGGGGTTAATAGTAGAACAGACCACAAACACCTATAAGCAACACAAAATTTTGGTGTAGCTGGTTTCTCAAGGACACTGGTTTCTCAAGACCCAGAGCAAGAGGGAATATTCTATTCCTAACAATGGGGAAAGACCATTGACAGTGTATGAAAAGTCCTCTATAATAGCTGGAGATAAAACACAAAAACCCTGAAGGTTACATGCATTCCCATACTCTTGAACCATACCAGCTGGAATATATTTTTGACCTGGCTGTCCTGAAACCTGGCACCCTAAAACCCCTGCTGGGCACAAACATACTCATTTCATCCCTGTCCAGATTAAGGTGGATGGGTTATACCACACCCTCACCCCTTGACAGTCACTGCCCATCTTTCTGCACTCCTCCTCCTCATTTTTTTCTGCTGCTGCAGTGCTCTGCTGGCTCTGTTCCCTGTGGTGTTTAACACATCCCCTGGGCAGCCTGGAAGCTGTGCAGCTGCCTGTCTTTTGCCACAGAAAAGTTTTCATCAGGGCAGCCACGACCTCAGCAAGAGGCTGTTATACATTTAATGAACACAGCTAGCTGGCACCTGCCTGTGCAGTCTCAGTGCTGGGGGGAGGAAAAACCTGCTAAGAGACATAGGATATCAACTGAGAATTTCAGCAAGACAGCAGGGCAGCAAAATAAAAAAAAAAAAAAAAACAAAACAAAACAAAAAAAAACCAACAAAACAAAACAAAACAATAGTGTTGGCACTACAGCATCTAGCATGGCTGCTGTAAACAATCTGCTCACTAGAGAAAGGCAGCTGAAGGCTTGAGCCATCATTTGACAAAGTAAATGCATTTGCTCTGTCTATAAGACGACCAGATGAGCTACAGATAACCTGCAAGAATGCAGAGAATACACTGGCATTATCATAGATGAGAAAGCAGCCACAGTTATGCTTGATGTAACAGGGGCGGAAGATAATTCTAAGGTTACACCAGAAATGAAAGAAAAAAGAAATGTGATTAAATCATTCAAACACTGCAGAGAGACCTACCTCAAAGTTACTACTACTTGCATATCATATCTGCTTCTGAAGAAAAAAAGAGCAGAAGATCCTGAGTACATTGCTATATTCAGGAGATGAGAAATTTGCCAGTAGTTAAAATATATATATTCAAAATTTAAGTAGTAAGTCATGAATTAGTTAGCCCACACTCATAATAATAAAAACATAGGCAACACTAATAGCTATTCACTTAAGTGGACTTTATAATAAAACTATTTCAGTGGATACCAGTGTTTAAAGTATTAAAAAACCTGATCACTAAGGATCACGCAGTGGGGGAAACAAAAACAGTACCCAAGTGCCAAGGGAACAGAACAGTAAGTAGAGTCAGAACTGACAGTCAGAATTTTGAATGGGAGCAAAAAGACTCATAGTGCAAATGATGACTTTTTAAGTACTCAAATCTGCTAGTTAGAAGTGCAGCAAGGTGAGGCTCAGATAGAAAATAAAGGATGAATGCAAAATGCTCTGTCTTGCAGCAATAATGATACCAGGAATTTCAGATTCATTGAGACACAGATGGCAGGCACAATGGAAGGCCTTGGGAATGCTTCAGTGTGTCCTCAACAGCTTAATTATAACAATAAATGAAATATTGCTTTGCAAGTGAAAAGAGTAAGATTCAAAACAGAACTTAATACGGATTTGCTAACTTCACAGAAAGATTATTAGAGACTATTTTAAAAGGGCCAGAAATAAATTATCTCTGTGTTTCTAAAAAAGTAGATGAATTAGTATTTCCAAAGTTATGATTTTAAATATGACATAAGGTATGAACAGCACAAGTTAAAATTTGTCAGTCATGCACTTCTTGCTGCAGGATCATTGAACCATTTTCAGGCGGAGAAAAACAGAAAGTATCCATAGACATCAAAAAAATTAGACATTAATAAAAAATCAGTTGAATTTTGAGCAACATACATAACTGAAGGCGGCTTTCAAAATTTCTCAAAATCAGTCAGATGGAGCACCTCTCCAATGCTACATAACTTGTGCTGAGAAACAGCAGTGCACTGAAGCCAAAACAAAGTTGTCAAGCACAACAGGTGCACACAGGGGATGGCAGAAATTATATTTGTGCTAAATATCTGGTCTTCCAAAAGCCTTACTTGAAATACAAATAATCATGTAAGCCACTAATGAAGTTGTCAGGCTCCCCTGGAGTTGGCAAAGGAACTGCTAGTGCTCCCAGCAGCCAGGCAGAACAATGTTACTGCTCCTTGAACATCCAAGGCAACACAAACATCACCAGAAATGTCACCCACTGGTGTCTCACAATGCCACTTCTTAGGAAAAGCAGCTGCAAACCCAGAAGAGGGAGGAACACTACATTTCTTCTATAAATATTGTATAGCCCTGGGAGGGGAAAAAAAGCTTCCACATCAATCCTGAAAAAGACAAAGAGTCTGAGAAAATGGAAAAATGGAATTTGCATTGGAGAAATTTCACTATTTTTATCAGTGTTTTGTTCCAGTTGAACTATCTAACTCATCAGCTAATGTGCCCTCCTCATGGGCACAGAGGCTGTTGGGTCCCGGCCAAAAAAGCAAAGGACACATCAAGCCCGTGTGCCATTTAAAAAAATGTGACCTAAACCTGAATCCAAGTAAGCCTGTACCACTCTCCCTACTCTGAATGCTATCTAGAGAGCAATGACACAGAAAGATCGTATTTAAACTTAAGTCTCCATAGCTTCTTTGTCACAAACATATTAGAAAGGCAGAGTCCTGAGGGTTCTTTTCTGAATCGGAAAGAAAAAAAAATAAAGGTTGTATCCAGTCTTTTTCAGACCTCCATGCAAAACATTCTAGCCAACCATACTAATAAAACTCAGAATTTCCCAGAAGCATTTCATCCTTTTTGTTCATAAACTAGCAATCTTGACCTCCAGCTTTTGATTTATTTTACTGAAGTATTTATTTTTTCAATAAATGAAGCATTCCAGATTTGACTCTCTATGCAACAAAGTTTAGTCAGACCAATTTTATTCGTTACTCTCCATACATATGAAGGTATAAATCTGACCACCAGAAGAGTAACAGAAAGCATTAGCAAATTCCTTTCTAAAGCTTCAGCTCATCAAGTTAATGATTAATGAATTTATTAAAAAAGAGTTGACAGTCCAGGAGCAAAGTTCCAAAGTAAAACAAAGTGAGTCTCCTAACTCATTCAAAAGTGACCTGGTACCCTAACCAGAAGCTTTTTATGACCTTGCATAGGATTGCAAAGAGTAAACCCTCCAAATGTAATGGATTGGCTCATAGAAACAACTATTTATAAAATTGAGTCATTTGCACAAAAGGCTAAGTGTGGCTGAGGGAAAAACAAGAAGCATCTGCATCAAAGCTCCTGCTGTGCTGTCACTCAGCACATGACAGAGCCCACACAGCGGGCTCAGCCACTCACTGGGGGCACACTGGGGTTGTTTAATTGCACGCCTAAATAATTTCATGAACCACAAGGAATAGATCAGCCCTCTTGCCTAAGCTCTTCCAAAAAATCTATCCATTATTCCTAATTACCTTCTAATGCCTCTCTCATTTACATGTACAGTCACTGCACTAAGCATGGTGACCTTTTGCTGGACTTCCCTGACTTGGTACTTCAGAGTTGTCCCACTGAGCAATGGGATCAGGAAAAGCAGTGATTGCATATGGTGTTCTAAAACAAGCATGCAGAAGGGCTGAACCACTCTAGACTAGAAACAAGGTTTTCAAGTTGATGGGTGCCATTAAGGAGGACAGGATGCAGTGCACAGATGTCACTCATCTATACGGTCTCCTGTCAATGACCTTTGCAAAGAACAAATCAATACTAAGAAGATACTGTATCTATTATTTCTTACTGTGCAGAAAAGGTCAAACCATTTTCATGTATGTATCAGTTCCAACATTACTGTTTTCAGACATGGAACTGCTTAAACCTGGGAATTAAACAAAATCCCTATCTTGAACAAAGCAGCATTTCAAAATGTGTTAACTTAAATAAAAGACTTGGAATGGAAATTTATTTCATAAGCAAGGTATGATTCTTGCGGAAGGAATATAAAGTTCTATCTTGCTATCATGAAGTGTTCTCTAGAACTACAATGCAAATGAAATTATAAACAGTATTTATGAGACTGCTTCCTTAACATAATCTGGTACCAACTGTGGGTTTTACCACAGAAACAAGTATCTTTTTAAAGCACTGAGCCATTTACAGTCATTTTGTGCATGTCTGTTGTACCTGTTTTTGATTGTATGTACTGATTAATATCCTCTTACACTTCACTTAGACAGCATATTTTGAGAGAAGACCTTATGGAAATACATATTTTGGTTCTATGTTTTAACTTGATCCCATTTAGCTCAATGCCCCATTCTTTTAGCTTCAGCAAGAAAATTCTGTAATATACATATTGCCACAGTCTAGGAGATGCTTGGTACCAAAATCATAACTGAAATTTCTAGCCTTTTTTAAAATACATAATTGAATTCCCAAATTATGATTCACCCTAACACTTCACAGGACCTGAAAGTTCAAGGATGAACACCAAAACTCTATTACCACACTGTGTGTACATGAAAAAGTATCCTGTATCTGGTTGTATATCTTAAACATACCACAGATTTCAAACAACTTCAGTCTGATTCTGGTTAGAAGATACCGCTGCACTATTGCAAGTGCAAGATCCACGAGGAAAATTTGTTAAAATATTCAGAAATCTAGTATTTTACAATGCTTGCATATGGGAAAAGGGTTATTTAATACTTAGCATAATGAATTTCTGAGTTACATTAACTGCAGCATCATAAGCAGATATTGTACTCCTGCTCTCTAGCTGTGTGGAAATGGAGCAATGGCAGTGCCATATATCCATAAGCAAAGTAATAAAAAAAGGATCTATAATCTTTTGACATATACATTTAATACATTTTGGTACGGTTTATTATATTTTTTGCTTCCTCTTTTCAGCATCAGTCATGGTTAATGTCGAGCTATGCACAATGCTTAAAATCACTCAGCAGTCCACATTAAGAAAAGAGAAGCAATATTTTTAAGAATAAAATAGTTATTTCTAATCTTACTGCACTTGAGTCGGTCAAGAGGTAAAGCATCTTATTATAATTTTGTAAATCTGAGAAAACATCCACTGACTCAATTATTTAACTATTTATGTTATTCTCTTACAAAGCCATATTCTAAGAATGGTTTCTCTCTGTCAAGCAGATATGAAGGTAAAACCAAATCCCTCAGCTTTGTAACATTAAACAGTGTACACTGACAGATTAGCAAAGTCTATTCTGATGCTGCTATCACCCTTATCAGCAAATATAAATCTGAAATTAAGTTTGGTGTAAATTTTTAATTAGTTGATTGTACCCATCACACCAGAAAATAAAATTTAGAAAATAATTAAAAAAAAAACAAAATAGCATTGTCTTGGAGTCAAACACTGAAAAAAAAGCTACTCTTCTGACTGCAGCCATGCACCATAAGCCAAATTACAAGCCAGCAACTGATTTTAAGATTTCTAAAACTACATGCTGAATTTCACTGAGGAAATCCAATCTGTGCACTGTGATGCATGATATAAATGCCTGTCTCCCTGTCTTGTCGTCCTGCTTATTTAGATTAGCTGCAATGGCATAGAGGTATAGATTTTTAATATACTTTTATTACATTTTGGATAGCTGACTTATTGACTGTAGGTTTGGGGCATTTTCTTCCTGAATTTTTATGACTATGACTTTTTGATGACTGTGCTTTTTAAATTCTTATTGGAAGTTTAAAAATGGCTGCATTTCTTTAGGGACAGATGAAAAATTGTATCAGGTGTAATACCAAAAATTGTTCATTCAGATGCAGAGGGCATTTAAAAAAAAAACAAACCAAAAACAAAACACAGAAAAAAACCCTCAAAACTAACATTGTCATCTCCCATTCTACCCTTAAAAAAGTCTCAAGGTTTTTAAGAGCAGCATCCAACATAAAACAAGCTGAAGTAAATTCTTTTCAAGTGATCTAGGTTTTTAGTCAGTGAAAGCCTATTCCCTTACTCCCTAACAATGAAGAACACACAGTACAATAATAATTATTCCAAAAACAGTTACACTTCCTACTGTGCCTTCTTAAGCAGAACTGTGAAACAGCAACATTGCAAGAGCAGCCAGTAAATGGAAATCAGAATGCTAACTCTGCATGCGAGCACACAGGTCTGATCAAAAGACTCTGCAGACTGTGGGTATTGCTATAACTGGCTGTAAGTGTCTGCTTCTGTAGACAGCTATTCCTCCTGGGTAGTAGCTTTCATTTCATTTGGCCATACATTAACAGGCTGTCATCCTATTAATGGTGCACAGCATTAATATAGGGCTGTAGCAGAAGCAAAAAGAAATGCTTTCTCCAGAAATGCTGATGATGGGAAGGGGGAAACAGATTGTAGCCAGCAGCAGCATCCAACTAGAAATGCTGTGTTTTTTACACTTCCATAAAAACAGTCAGAGAAAATGCAACAGAAAGGTATAAAATAGATTTTCTTCATTACAACTATGAACACTACAATGCTATTGATCTGAATTCTGTGATGTGTTTTGGAGAAATATTTACTTTCAAGGAAGAAGATAAAATAGGAATCCATTACATTATTTACTTGCCTTAAGAGTGTCATTAAAAGCAGGCAAATAAAGTCAAAGCATCTATATTCCGTGATAAAAAGGTATTTTATAAAATATCAAGAGTTTTATGAAACAAATCCTTAAAATCAATAACAAAGTGCCTAAGTGGTATATTTCATCATGATGTAAATCATGACAAAGCAGTTGCAAGATGTGTACCTTCAGCACACTCCATCCAGAACTTTCAAAGGAATACTTTATTTAATCTGTTCATTTTCTTGCAGAAAGCCCCAGAAGCCCCAACACTCAATTTTACCTTTTTTTTTCTACTCTTAAAAGTTATACTAAAACTGCTTTAAAAGGTATTTTATTACTCCAGTGGAAGTAAGTACCTGCTGTAAAACAATGTACACATTCCCATAAGCTTTTTGCAACTTCTGACAAGCCATTACACCCCATTTAATTTTATTTGAATTTTAACCATGTTTTTGCACCTAGTCTCACCTTACTATCTTACCATACCATCTTACTAATAATCCCTTATGAAATTCCAAGTTTTACATCTTAATTAAAACTCTGGACTTGTATTACAGCACTAAATTAACTAGAGGACTTTGAGGATTTGAACATCTGAGAGAAAAAGAATTTGTATGATTCAAGACTTGATTGTCCACATACCATGTGTTTTATAAGTGAGGTGTTTTCTTTAGGCATTACAGATGACCCTTAGAAAATGGTACCACATCAAAGTCATCAAAACAGTTCAGGCCAAGCCAAAATGAAAACTATCAAGTGTATCACACAACATCTGAAATAAAGATGATTTTACCTGTATCGAACATGCTCGATTGTGTCATATGTCAGCTTGCTGCTGATATTCTGACTATGAGGGTTGCCTAGGAGACAATAGTGATACAGAAATTAATCATTAATCACAATTTTGCTATTAAATTTCTCTTATCAAACCATTACACCAAGAGAGCCTAAAAGATGATAAAGATTCAATGCGTACTTCACAGCAATTCCCTTAAGTCCCTTAGTCAAGACAACAGACATACAACAGGATAAAGCAATTATGACAGACCTAGAAACTTCAGCTGGATTTCTTACTAATATTTAGGCAGTTCCCCTAAAAAGAAAATGAAACTGCATATGCACAAACTAGAAAAACTACAGACAGCATGCACATTCATAAACGTATTTGTGCAGGAGCTAAGTAGCAAAAGGCAGGATCTGGAGATAACAATCATGATTGGATAGAAGAATTAATCCTTGGGTTTTTAGTGTCTGAAATCCAAATAATTCATTGAAATATAAATTTTATTGGAAAATTAGTAGCTACCTTAGCCCAGCTCAGCATAAGCATATATAACAATTAAGGCAGCATGATTTTATCTTCCTGAGCAAAAGAGATTCCTGCAATATTCACTCAGACACAACACACTTTCCTATTAGCAAATACTCAGAGAACATGCAAAAACAGTTTGGAAAGGGAATAAGGAAAAATTGCTATATTAACACAGTTTTTGCAGTAGGCTATAATATTAGCTCTTTTCAAAATTTAAAAGTTACACTGCTGAAAGTTGTTGAGTTGAAAATAATAACCTTAGAGCTCAACTCCAAAACTTAAGACTTTTCATTTCTGATGTTGCATTTCTGTAATTTCCAATTCAAATATCTTCAAATTAGAAGTGAGACTATCTCTTACATATATTACTTTCCCTCATTTACACATGCAACAGCTAAGTGGATTGTCACCAAGAAAATAAAAAAGCTGCAAGTCAAACTCCCCCCTTCATTCACATCTGTGTTTGTTAAATTAACTCCTCCTATAGTGTCCTTATACAGCATTTACTGTCCTTAGAATGTGAGTATGTAACTAGGAAAAAAAATTACTATGCTAGAGCTCTTGTTATAATTTTAGATGAAAATACCAATAAAAATATACAATTTGTTTTCCTATACCATTATAGGTAGGATCCAAAACTGCTGCAAACTGGCAGTACAACTATTTCTATTCAGAAGCAGTTAAATTATTCACAAATTTTATTTTTTGACCCAGATGGTATTATTAAAAGGGTTGAGCCCAATGTTTTTTGAACTAAGATTAGAGTGTAGACATTTCACTTTACAGTGTCTGTGGTGACAGAACATTAATTTTTGTATCACTGGCATGCACTTGAATAGAAGATCTTGAATGTAATCAAATCAATGTATTTTGTCATAATAGGAAAAAAGCCCCTATCTCTATAAAAAACAACACTAATTTTGTAGTGGAACTCAAATTTCTGCTCTGGATCCCAGCCTTGCCAGCATTCAGAAAAAGAATAGGGGGAAAAGACATAATGGCACACGGAAAATGAAAACTACCCAAATCTCTCAAGTGGCTTACCCAGGTGATAAGCACATGTGTCCCAGTGCTGGAGTGAACAAGCATTTTCTTGCAAAGCAGTGTACCTAGTTCCCAAGTGAGGAATCCCTTTGTTCCATGTATCAGGGAGCACAAGAAAGACACAAAACTAGCAAAAAGGACACATGATCCACAGATAGTAACACACCATAGGAAATTTGATTACTTCAGTGGGACTTCTCACGGCATAATACTGTGCAGTTTATTTTTTGCTGGTTGAGCATGACTCACTCTAATGTAAATTGTCTCACACAGTATCAATATTTCTTATACAATGGATGCTGCTGACTTTGTATAAAATCACACTCAGTGTGTGATTCTTGGCTAAATAATAACATCAGAAAGAAATTAAAGGTTTAGGTAGAGGATCCGGGGATGAAATATTTACAAGTGGTGCTGTAATAGTTAAATCTCCACCCAGATATTATGCAATTCTGTAGATTTTTTTTTTTTTTTTACTCACATTCCTCTGCACAGGATTGCTTTTGCAACACCTATCCTTTTTCTGAGTAGACACCAAAGTCTAATAGGGCAAAGTCTAATAACACCTATTCTGTGCCTAAATTCACTTGGGATCTTTGAGCTATGCTTTCTTCTGAGTAAAATTCTTACACTGAGTAAGCTCTTTGTGATGACTCTATCTGAGAAGGAGAGTGGTTCTGGATTCTGGTCCTTGCATAAGAAACTAGGTTTGCATTTCTGTGTGGAAAAAAAAAACCACAAAGAATGAACAGTGCTTATAGCTAAAATGTATTTCTTTATCCCAAGCCTGGTGCCCTAACAGAGTCATGCAACAGAGCCATGTCTACTGACATAGACAGGTCCTTGGCTACCAAAGAAGGAAGCTAGGGGTGACACAAAGGCCCATGCCTCCTTTGTAAAAGCACTGGTCTTCCAACTACTCTACAGCAGCATTAAAAAGCCTGCAGAAGCTCCAAGAAACTCAGTTTTGAATGATTTAGATGGGAACTTGAGAAGACTCATGAGAATGTTGCTTTGCACTTACCATAAATGTTGTTTCTGAGGTCATCAGTAAAAGCTTTAAGTAGACTCTCTGGGAAAAGCGCTGAACCAGCATGGTCAAGGTAAGTAATTCCTAAAATACAAATACAATTACTACTTTCAATTTTTAAAAGATTCAATGCCATTTTCTCACAGATTGCATTGTGAAGTGCACCATTCAAATACCTCTTTTCATTCACTAGAAAAAAAATTTAAAAAGGATGAAACAATACAAGGCAAACATTTTGATTACCTGTGTATAATTTTTAAGACCAAAGAGGTCCTTCCTTTCATGCTTAGATTACACAGTCCTTGGAAGAGAAAAATCTTTTGTTTGGCCTGTACAAAACTGAGCAAGCTGGTGTCTTCAGCCATTGCTAATTCTAGGCAGGACTTATTATGAAAATTACTATTACCACAATATTAATAATTATTATTAACAGCAACATCGCTAGTGATGTCTCCTTGCTGACAGTTGCCTCAACTCTCTCAAGAACTGACAAGACTGAAATTGTTTCTGAAGACCAGATACAGGATGAGTAGAAGTTTTAATGTATTTAATCATGTCTCTCCACTCTGCTGCACTTAACATTCAATTAATTTTTTAAATATCCTTTTATAATTTTAAGCTATTGCAAAACTTTTAAATAAGTGCTTATTGGAAATTAAGGTTTTTTCATGTTTGGCCATTTTAGATTTCTTAATGTTTAGCAATTATTCTTCCATTTCTCCAGTGTGTTTCATGCTCTTCATTAGTTTTCTCATTTCACTTACCTTAAGTATTTCAACCTATTTCAAATTTTAATAATGATGAATATGATTAAGATTAGAATTTATTAAGTATTTTAAAGGTCTTCCCTTTCCACATGGATTTAAAATTGAGTTAAGCTTTAAATGAGGCATCTTGACACTTGGAAATATATCTTATTGTATATTATGTTACTGTAGTAGTGATCCAGTGGGTAAAGCTGTGAGGTAGTGCTAATAATAAAACCAACCCAGACACCCACCCCTTATTTTCAAAAGAGAAAAGTCCTCTCCTGCCTTAAGATTTCCTCATTTACAGTGCCTACCAGAAGTAGAATTCTTAATGATGGCTTTAAGTCAGCCAAGTGTTACAAGGTGGAACATGGACAAAACCAGAGACAACTTATTAGCTGTACAGGTTTTTTTTTTTAGGTTTTTACTTTTTTAAAAAAGAAGAATCCTAGAAAATTTCCCCCAAGCAATATGAAGCAGCACAGAGAACCACTCAGGGGTCAAAAGGCATATGGAGGTCTGTCCTGCTCAGTTCCCAATAGCTGCTGAGCTCTCCAGAGGAATGTAGGGCTTTGGAGGGAGACAGGCACACTGCCCATGGCAGGACACAGCCAGGCCCTGCCCAGCACTGTGGTACAGCTTCTGCCAGCAAGGAGACAGCAGCTCTCCCTCCAGCAGGACTTATGCTCACCATGGCCACCTCAGGCCCTGCAGCTTGGCACCAAAAGCTCACGCAGGCCCTGAGATGGAGCAACAGCCATGACCTCCACCAGCTCCAACAGCAGCAGTCAGGGCAATAGGCAGCCCGCCGTCACTGGCTACAGATGGGAGAGGAGGGAAAGGCAGGACTGGGGCTGAGAACAGGAAGAAACAGCCCTGAGCCAGACACAAGTGGAAAAACTGCTGAAGCACAGACAAACAACTCTCCAACTAATTAAAGTTGAAAAGGGGGTATATTTATTACAGCGCTGGACATATGGGGAGTAACCTCCCAAAGACTTGTAAAAAAGTCACAAACTCTTGCTCTCGATTTATCCAAGAAGGTTTTACATATTCAGATGGTTTCCAGGATGGTTTCTACGATGCCTATTACATAAACATTAGCTCTTGCCTCATATTATTATTAGTTGAATATCCATTAGAGGTGTGCAATTGTCCTCTTTAATTGTGGGTAGGTGGGCTTCTGAAGAGGAAGTAAGATACGGCTTCTCTGCTTGCTTCTTCTACCTCTATCGGCATCAGGATTGAAGGCACTTGAGATGATAGTTCGTGTTCAGACTCAGATGTTTATTGTTTCTTATTCATGTTACAGTCTCACAGCCCTGAGTTCTGCAGTCTTTCATTAGCAAGGCACAAAATGGCCAACTATCTCTTGTTACAAGGTCATTTAAGGCTAAACTATTCAATTAAGAAATGACACCCAAGTTATTTTTCCTTTCAACCCAATAACTGATCACTCAAAGACCACAATGCAGATTTTTCTGTCCAATTACAAAATACCACCCAAACCCATAAAGAACAACCACCTGTGTCCACCCTAAAACCTCCATTTTGCTTGATATTTATTACTATATTCTAAAACCCCAAACTCTAAGTTTTCCACCCTGTGATATTACACACTTCTAACCAACTACACATCCATAATCCCAATGGTATTAATCAGTTTTGGAAGCCTTCTCCACAGCCTCAGGTCAAATGCAGTGTTCTCTTGTGGGTCTGTGCCTTTCAGCACAGAAAGTGTAAAATTCTCAGCACCCAGGGTTCCAACAGTAAGACACCTTCCTCATGGCAAACTCTTCACCCATGTCAAGTTGGTAGGCATCCTTGGCTGGCTGGTCACAGTCCATACCTCCTCTCATTCTTAGAAGCCAGTGGTATTTATGATTCCTGCACTCTTACTTCATATATCACCTGTCACTCCCAACCTTGTTTCAGTTATCCCCACATGCTAGCAATTAGTTTCCTTGTTAAGCTCTAATCACAGTATCTGATCTTTGCTAACTACATTTCTAACTTAACTCCTTAATATATATAGCTTTCACCTTCTTACTTGCATTCCTAGCTCAGCCCTTTGACTTACTGCTGTCCTGGAGGGCGCTACCTTGTCCAACACTCTTCCAACAAAGCCTCCACAGAGGTGCCATTTGGCTCTCATGGGCACCAGGAGCCCAGCCAGGTGATGCTCCTCTATGAGCAGCTTCTGTGTTTGGACCTTTCCATCCCCAAGGATGGAGACAGCACTGAAGTCATTACACAGCCCAACAGCATGAGCAAAAAACAGGCAACCAGGTGAGGCTTGTCAAACACAAACCATCCACTGACAAGTGACAGGCACTTTACCATCCTGACCAACACTCCTGTGAGACAATGCGGACTAAAGGACCTCTAGGTAAAGGCCCTTTAAGTGTTTTTTTTGGTTTTTTTTTCTTTTTAATTTGATTCCATATGTAGCTCATGATGAATGACAATATTCTGTGAAATGGAAGTATAAAAAACAGCTAGTCATTTTTTAAATTCCTCCTCTGGGTATAATGCTTTTAAAATCTGTGAGGAAATTTGGCTGAGGAAGGAAAAATTATTAATTCTTAAACTCTTATTTCATATTTAATGCTGCTGTTTAATTGAAAACAGAGAACAGCATTTAATACTCTCTCCCACTGCCCAAAAAAAAGAAATGGGCTCTCTCATCTTTTGAGGCTGAACGGCAACAAATACCTTCATTGCTATTGCACTTTTATGATGTAGTTTTTCCTTGCTGTCTTATTTCAACCAAATAGTATTTTTAAAGAAAAGAAAAAAAAGTGAAACATGTACAACACAACAAAAAAAACCCCACAAACATATTAATAACTTTCATTGTGTTTTTCCCCTAGTTTAATAACATTTACTATTTTATCTTTATTGAATACACATTAAGCAAAGAGATTTGCCAGTATATAGAGTTCACATTTTTTCACTGTGGTATTTAGTATATAGGTTGCCAGCACTATGAAATTATACTGTTTAAGGGAAAAAACAGGAGAAAGAAAATATAAAATGATCAAGCAGAAGAACATTAAAATGCAATATCCATCAAGACATCAATTCATTGCTCAGGGAAAATGTAAAATTAACTTTTAGTTTAGTTTACATACTATTATGTTTGGAGTGTGTAACTGACTTCACCAGCCTAATAATATACCAACTATTTGATAAAATCATATTTCAGAAGTAGGATTTTTAATACAAGTATAAAAAAATCATGCAATGTGTTGGCATTAGTTATGGAGAGTTATTCAGCCAGAGTATCGGTTCATAAGCTGCAAATATTCATATGCTAATATCCTTGCAGATTAATTTTACATGGGGAACTCTCTGGGAACCAATACAAGCCAGTCTGTTCTACTGAAAAAGTCCAAGCCCAGCTCTCTGATCTCCTTACATGCTACACTTCACCTCTTAACAAAGCACTTACCACCTCTGTGTGCTCTTGGCCCCTTACAAAAAAACTTCATGAGTGCACACCTACATACAGCCTCATAAAAGCCAGTTTAACTGAACATTTCTATCTCTTAAAAGAAAAAAGAAAATTTTATTTGGAACATTTCAATATTAGAGTTTAAGGCCAAGTGAGAACACTCAACTGCACAAAAGTCTGAGAACCTGCAAAACATACAAAGCAAATAGAAACTAATAGATTAATCTTTGTGAGCCATATATCTGCTTCTGACAAAAGCACACTTGCCTAAAATGGGACTCCACCTGACTTAGAAGAAATTTTAAGATATCATTTGATTAACTGAATGCTGAACAAGGCAGTTACATCTTTAGTAAATCTTTCAGTAATTGCTAAGCTGTGTAAACATCTACCACCAAGAGGATAATGTAGAGGGGAAGCACAGAGAGCCACACTGGAAGCACTTCCTACAGTGGCCTGGTGCCACATGGCACTAAGTGACTAAGCTGTCTCCTACTTCACAACCCACCCATAAACACACGTCTAGTCACCCAGCTCCTCTCCACCTAAATGATTACTACTTTGGTATTATGCAGTATGTTCTTGATATAATAATCCTTGAATTTGTTCTTGGTGCTACACATTTCTAAACTTTGTTGAAGTATCACTTCCAAAGATAACCAATTTACCTACGCACCATCTGGACACTCTGTGTTCACTTCCTTAACCTTCTGTTATTCTGTGATTCTACTACAGCCACTAAAACAAGCCAGCCTGAGCTTCACAGGTTATTTCACGCAGTCCTGAGACTTCAAAATTCCTGCACTCCAGCTGATTATAGGCTGCCAGTTATATTGCCAAAAGTCTCATTATAAAGAATGAAATGTGTAGTTACAAGGCAGCAACTCTACAGAGTCATAAATTTTGATTGGTGGATACAATTGCAATTCGGTAAGATTATATACACAATATTACTTGGAAAGCAGATACAGAAAATGCCCTGGGGAGAGAATATATATCTTAAATATGGCAATATTAACAAAGCCAGTATGAAATAAAAGCAAGCTAAAGGCAAAATTAAACATTATCTGTCAAAATATAAATATCACATTTCCATATACCAAACCATAAGCAGGAGAAAAAACAAGTGGCAAAATAGGGAGAAGTGGGCTCTACAGAGGTTGTAGACAAGTGTGATATCATTTGAACACACAGAGGTTTTACACAGGATCACATCAGGTACCTCAGATTCCTAAAATCATAGAACAGTCTGGGTTGGAAGGGACCTTAAAGATCATCTTGTTCCAACCACTATGCCATGAACAGGGACACCTTCCATTAGCCCAGGTTGCCTGTAGTCCCATCCAATCTGGTCTTGAACACTTCAAGGGATGGGGCATCCACAACATCCCTAGGCAATCTGTTCCAGTACCTCACTACCTTCAAAGTAAAGAACGTCTTCCTAATATATAATCTAAATTTAACTCTCTTCCAATTTGAAGCCATTTCCCCTTGTCCTGTCTCAGGCTGGAAATGTATTCTATTCCTAACTGTTAGAGGTGAGGCAGTTATCTTCTGTTAATTGGGCAGTTTTCTCTTGCACAACCAATCCTCCCTCTGGGGACATACCTTCTCTTCATGGGCTATTGAGTCTCACTGCATGACTGATAAAATTACATCATCCCATTGTGAGAAGCTCCCTCTGCCACCCAGAGGGAGGAGCCAAGCATTCCTACCTGGATATAATCTGAGATTTGGCAGACCAGAGACAACCTTTTCCACTAGATTCCCAGAGGAAAACCAGGCCCACCTAGACCACCACTGGATCTCAGAGGAAGGCTACACCCTTCTACAGGATCACTGCTTCAACAGAACCACACCTACCACTTAGGAGGAATCCAGCCACCATTCAATCTGACTGCTACCTACACCCTGCCCAATAGGGTGTCAGGTTGTATTCTGACTCTGTCAGTGTTGTTTTGTATTACTGCCTTGTTTATTTTATATTTTTTCCCTAAAAAATAACTGTTATTCCTGCTCCTCTATGTTTGCCTGAGAGCCCCTTAATTTCAAAATTATAACAATTCAGAGGGAGGGGGTTTACATTTTCCATTACAGGGGAGGCTCCTGCCTTCCTTAGCAGATACCTGTACTGTCACTAACTACATGCTTGTGTAAAAAGTCCCTCTTCATCTTTATTGTAGGCTTCAAGTACCAGAAGGCTGCAATTACATCACCCCAAAGCCTTCTCTTCTCCAGGCTCAAAAATCCCAGTTCTCTCAGCCTCTCCTTATGGGAGAGGTGCTTCATTCCTCTAATCAACTTGGTGGCCTCCTCTAGGTTGTTCCAACAGGTCAGTGTCCTTCCTGTGCTGGGCAGCCCTGAGCTGGATGCAGCACTGCAGCCTGTGGGGGTCTCACCAGAGCAGCACAGAGAGCAGAATCACCTCTCCCACCCTGCTGGCCATGCTGCTTTGGATGCAGCCTGGGATACAGCTGGCCTTCCAAGCTGTCAGCACAAATGGCTGGGTCCCGTCCAGACACCAGGTTATTTTAGTAATCTAAATCAGATACCCTTTAGTGTCAGACTAGTGTAAGACTCAGCTTCCCCAAGGGATGCTCCTAAATTAAAAAGCAAAAGTAGCTTTAACTATATAATGTCGTACATATAGCCTTTCTAAAAGTGCCTGAAGTTCCTGACACAGAGCATGACATGCCTACACACAGTATGGACAGATAGATAAAGATCCTCATTATGCAAAACTATTAATGAAGTGCATTAAAAGAAAACAAAATCCTACTAATATGGCTTGAGATTTGCCTTTGCTGGATATTTTCTGGATTCAACATTTAATGAATATTTTTACCTGCACCTTCACTTCCTTTTTTGGCATGGATTTAGACAAAAACTATCACTTCAGAGTATGTTTTCTCAATAAAAACATGCCTCTCATCTACACAGTCCTGTTCTTCTAGACAAAGTAATGTTTTATTTCCCTTGCTTAGGGCCAAGGAGCTCTTCAAAAGACCACAAAAGCATAGTGCTTGATGGACAAGGCCATAGAATGCTTGAAGCCTGAATAGTTAGTATGCAGTTAAAGGAGTCCCTCAGCATGGTTTGACTTAATTGCTGCAGGCCTGGTGAAGTAACACAGCAGGAAGCCCACAGCCATGGGGCACATTCTGCCAGTCCACCAAATTCATCAATTCAAGTAATCACAGCTTGACTTGACCACCAAATGCTGCTCCACACTAGGCTCCAATCAACCTGGATAATGGTAGCAATATTCTAAGGGCTGCTATCCAGTTACTGAGTTCCATGGGAAAATGGTGTTTAATTAATGTATTTGAGTGTTTGACTTGATGGATTCATTACAAAAAGCAAAGCATGAAATGTGCAATTACATTTATCCATAATAAGTTCCCATTATTTTTTCCATGTGCTATTGGCTTGCTTTATTTGCTCTCTGCATTATTACCTACAGCAAAGTAGGCAGAACATCAAAACCCTTTACAGAGAACACCACATACTCTCTTTTCCTGCTGTACTCCCCAGCAGGGGCTATACAAACTCCACAAAAGCTCTTTAGGTGGATGAGGTTATTCAGTGTCATTATGCACTGACACTGTTCTATGTACATGAGTCTTTACTTGCAGGTTTCAGTTTACAGCCTACTGGCACTGAGGAAGAGGGGAACACAAAAGAAAGCAATAATTTCACATTTACCAAGAAATCACATCCAAGCCTATGTATTCTTCACAGCTAAAGAGGAAAAAATATAAATAAAAAAATGCAAGCCATCAAATTTTATCATTTGCCAACTCCTGTGTTAAATGAGACTACAGGAAAGGGATCAATCAGCACTCCCCTTCATCCTTAAAGGCCTACCTGTAAGGCATAGCTTTACTCAGTGCATCACTGGGGCAGGATTAAATATCGACTACACTCAGTGATGTTACTTCCACAGACAGCTTTAATGGGTTGTGTGAGACCAGTTGAAGTCTTATTTGTAGGCATGAACCAGAGGTACCCCAGCTTCATACAAATAACCTATTGCAGCCTGTCTCCGTCTTTGGATGAAATATACATCACAAGTGATTCATATTCATGCATTTCTTCAAACAGCTACAACTTGCTCAGACAAAAAAACAGCATTCACACCTCCCTAGCGAAGATATGATCATCTTTCAGTCTCTTTCTTTTTTCCCTTTCCCTCTGATGAAATTGATCACATGAAAGATGAGTTGAAAGAGAGCATATTCCCCATTCTTCTATTACCAGAAAATGCTTTTGTTGGTTTTCTGGAAAATTTAACAGAAACATTCGCGTTTGTATAGGAAAGAGGCAGTTTTGTATAGGAAAGAGAATTCCCTCTTGAGACAAAAACACAATGGTAAAAAACCAATGTTTAAGGAATCATGATTGTTTATAATAGCGGTCATTACCTAAACATTCTAGCAGCATACTCCTGCTTTTTTTTACTTCCTTTTCTTCCCATAAAACAGCCACAGACTTTCAAAAATGGTTAAAACTGACTTTTCTAGTCAGTTCTGCTTCTTGCTCTGTGACCTGAAATAATGGGCTTCATATGAAATCTAGGACAATATTATCTGCAAAATATATCAAATTAATTGTGCAGAGATATATAGAAAGCCTTTTTTATTTTTACATGTTTCCAAAAGCACTTTTTTATTTTTACATGTTTACATGTTTATTTTACATGTTTCCAAAAGCACTAGAAGATAAACTAAGTTCAAAATAAAAATCAACGAGTAACCCTTTTCCCTTAAACTCATTTCATTACACAGAAATAATTCTTTATGAGCTTCTGGCAGCTGGACCCTTGGGTTGAACTTCCAACCACAGCAATAATGAAAAACAGACAGGAGAACTGGTACACACAATGCATAGTCAATGACAGAGAGCAAAAATCAATTACCCCCACTGTTGAGGCCCTGCAGGAGTACTTCCTGTCCACCATTCCTTCCCAATGACAAGACACGTTAACACCTTGTTTGGCAAATGTACCAGTACTTCTCTCTGCTGCTTTTTTCTGAAGAAGAAGCAAGGCTGCTACTGCAAACCAGTGGTAAAGTGGTAAACTCCAATGAAGTTTTTCATACAAAGTTCCCCATAGACATTTAGAGCCCTTGATTTCCTTCGATTGTCCAGCAAAAAGTACAGGAACAAATAGTGAACATCAATTTCAGGGATGTAAGAAGTGAAGCATAAATTTCAGTTCAGCATAAATTTCATCTTTCAGAGAAATATCAAATGAACCACGTTACCGAGACAAACTGTCCACAGATTCATAGACTGTGGAAGGAAGAGCGTGAGTGAGGACTTCAGTAAGAACCACATTCATAAGGTGAGAGGTCTAAAAAGTTTCTCCTGGCCCACGGTGGGCAGTCCTTTGCTACAACAGTCATCAGATAAACTACCTCCATATTAAAAACAAGCACGTTGTTATTCTGTTTGCTCAAAGCAGAACAGTGCTTCAGGATTGTGTCTTCCTAGTAATAAACTATATCTCAACCTCTAGACTGTATTTCCATGATCAGTGTATTCTCATATCTCCCATGTCAGCATTGTTGTGCTTAATATCTATCTTCAGCCACTCAGCTTTAACAGGTATTTCTCCCTTGACAACCTAGTAGCATCTCTACACGTGTTCTGGCTAAAACTGCTGTGTTCCTTTATTCCTAATAAATGGTAATTCCAAAAACTCATTTCAATCCCAGCCACACCTCTTCCAGATGGAAGCCCTTTCTCTGAGAGCAACAGGGGATTGGAGAGCAGGAGTGGGGGAGCAGAACAGGCATTCCAGAAGATAATCGCAAAATTTTGGAAACCTAGAGTAAATGTCCGTAACTTTACTGGAAGAAGACCTCATTAGACCAACACATCAAGATTTCTTGGGTTACACTCCTAATTGTTATTCCTCACCTGATTTACACTCCTAAATGATTGTAGTGTATTCAGAAAATAAAAAAAAAACCAAACAAACAAACAACAAAAAAACAAACAAACCAAAAAACCCAGCATTATTAAACCAGGGAGAGGTTTAAATGCTTGAAATACCCATATAATACTTGACCAAGATCTCCTGTATCTCCTTTTCACCAGTGAACAGCCATCAACAAACAGTGAAACCACAAACATGAGACAGCAAGAATGGTGTGTAAAAATGTTATGCATAGGAGTTTCAGTATCACTACTGAGTAAATACTTAAGACTGAATACAAACAATTTACTGTTAATGAGGCAGAGAAAATATTGAAATTTCTTTAGGGAGATAGTCAGTATGCATAAAAAACTATGTATAAGCTTTTCTTCTGCTTATGTTTTGGGTTAATCTAGGTATTTTTCCATTATAAAATCTTGTGACTCCAAGTTCCCACAGATTAACTTATACTTTATAGCAATTTGATCCAAACTGCTCTCTCAGGTGAAACTATTCAACTATAAACAGACCAGCCTAAAAGGTAAGATTATACTCAATTGCTTTACTCTATTGAAGTTCATTGAGCACATTAGGTATGCAGATATCAATAGCAGAACTAATTAAATAACCTTATTTCTTATTTAGGCATTTTTTTTAAATAAGAATTATTTTGTAAATTTATTGAGGACTGACTGTAATTTCCTGATACTGCCACAAACTTGTAATACTTCAGTATAAAAAGCATCTCCTAATTGGAAAATAAAATTGTTTCCACTCAAAAAAAATATCTGAGAGAAGTTTCTGTAAAAAAAATTTAACAGGTATGCAATTAAACATTGACATAAATGTTCTGTTACTACCTTATTTTACTTGACCTATATTAGTTTCCACAGGTTATCTTCCATTTCTTAGAGGTATTCCCAAGCATAGATTCAAATACCCAACAACCATTTTTAGAAATGTTCTAGGAACAAAAAAATAAATTTATCAAAAAATACTGGTATAGGAAACCAAAGGTATTAATCTGAAACAGTTTGACAACTGTAGAGATTTGTTAATCACTTCTGACAAAAATACCAGCTTGCTAATGACTAGGTCTGAAAACAGCAGTATATGAGAGAAATCCTACTTAGCAGACCTGATTTAAATACAAATAACACCATGCAGCTTCCAGATACTCATTTTTTTTAAAGTTCCCTGATGTCCATATTAAAGGTTTCTAAAAGAAAAATAAAAATCTCTTGAGCTATTGGCACAAACCTGTAATTTGCAACCATCTTCCTTAAAGAATGGCTAGCATGTGACACAACTTTTGGAAGTTTGGTGATGACTCTGAATCTGACTTTTGGAGCTACAATCCAGTGTTGGAGCTGTTTAGAAGGAGGAGTTTGTGGCCCTTCAAGAGACATTACCTTGCACGGGGTACAGATACTGTACCTTCAGAGGATAGGCTCTCAGAAGTCAAAGGGCTGCAACCCAACAAAATAAGTCTTTTCCAGTCCAGTGACTCAAAAGGAACCCATGCAGAGTCTGATTGCATTTATGCTGTACTACAATGAACAACCAAAGCAGAATTTTGCCTTCAGGTCATAGAGACCTCAACTCTGCAAAGAGAAACAAACTCCACTCAAACATGAGGACACACATCAAGGCTTCCAGAGCCTTTGAAGTAATTATGAGTAATTCTGAGTTAAACCATTAACAAATACACTACAACCAGCACTTCCTAATCATACTGCACTGATCACCTTTCTGGTTCCAGACCAAGTTAAAGAGCTGGGTTATACTTCACAGTAGCCAAATGACCTTTGAAACAAGTGAAATTTTCTTTTCTTTTATCAAAAGCATTGGACTGCTTATACAGCTGTATCTTCATCTGGCAGCTACAGAAAATTTTCAGTCTCTAGGATATGCAGGTATGAATTTTAAAAGTGCAACATTTGTAATAACCCATAGACAAGAGGAGTAGGAGTGCTGTAATAACAGGCAAAAGTAACAGAATTTCAAAGTCACACGAATCAATTTACTAGAGTCAGTTACATCAAATGAAGAACTGCTCCAGAGGTGTGTTTAAGGCATCCAGGTGATTCTTTATTTCCTCTTAGCACATACTGTACACCTTTATTTGCAAATATGCACAAATGTGCCTGTGTACGCAGTGCTGAGATGGGTATATGAATATATGTAAATAAGTATCCCCTTTAGAGGATAATTAGTGTTTTCCTGTTGCTTCTCATAGCAGAACATAAGGAAAAGCAGATGTGAGCCTGAAGACTCTCTTTCCTCACAGCTCTTTTCTACTTTCTCTAATGCTTCTCCAATTGTACATTTCAGTATTCTTGGCAAAGTTATAACCTAGAAGCCATCACATCTGCTTTCAATTAAAATCAACATCTACAGAACATCATCAACACTCAACAAAAACAAAACAAACTTTCAGTAATACACTAACCACAGTTACCAGTGACTCTTTGCAGAGACTTAGGCACACTTCTAATTTGAATAAATTTGCATCCACTATAGAATTCCAGTACTGGGGACTGAGTTCAAATCCTGCTCAGCTCAATGCAAGTCTACTCAATCAACTACTCCTTTGCATCTTTGTTTATCAGAATGCTCTATGCTTAAATGAAAGTAGTATTTGGAGCACCAGTGAAGTTAGTCCAATTTAAGTTAGTACCAAGAGATATAAATATCTGAGCATCATAAAAACCCAATGACAGTCTTACACTACTGATATAAAGAATTTCATTTTTGGCAGTAACCTTACATTGGATATCTTTGGCTACAAAAATGAGTTTCACCATTTTTTGGTTTTTTGGGTTTTTTAATGGACCCAGCAATAAAGGATGTCATCCTATGTCATTCTAATTTTATAAGATTCACCAGGTCATAATATAATTTCTCTCAATCACAGGGCTTCTTTCAATACTAATGGCTTTCAAAATTAAAGAGAATTATAATTTCATCATAAATTATTCAACGTACTAAATAAAAATGGCCTCATTAACACTAGACTCGCTTTGAAAATGAGTAAAATATTATGCAAGGAAAAACAAATATTCTAGTTTCCCTAATCTGTGAAGTATGAGCTTAAATTTACAATTCCACCCCAACACCAGCTATTGCACTTAGCCTCAAAACATCTAAGAAAACATGATGCATTTTAAAAACAAGGTCTTCCCCCACATTATATACGTAATAGTTGTATAATACTTGAATAAATGACAAGACAAGACACAATGTTCATACAATATATCTTACTCAATTTCTGACACAAGGTACTTGAAAATGCTACCTGGATAAAGCTACACATGGAATATACTGCTTCCAGAAGTGACTACAGGACTGGATTCCAAGTATGGGTAGCCATGTGGAGCCTCCTCCATAACTAGCACAGCCACCCAGAAGTGCTGGAGCTGCTGGAATGCCTTAGGCAGGCCAAAGGCTGCTCTTTCCTTACAGACTATTTCTACAGATGCTGTACAAACCAGATGGTTGAACACCCTCATCGTTACACGGGCAGAGGATGTCTGGTGACACATGAAGAGTTACACAAGCGAAGAAAATCAGGAACTGATTCCGTAACGTGAACTGAGGATGGAGAGGAATTTTAAGTGAAGTGAGCATTATTTATGACAATGAACTATAAAATTAATAATGAACAGCATTACCATAATTGGAAAAGTAATAGTAATTTGTTATTATTTCAAAGCTAACTTATGTACTGATAATTTTCAAATACATCCTCAGACTACACTAGAGGTATACAGAGTTGCTATAATTAGAGGTAACATCTCAGCATAGTACTGAGCTTCTGTAATGAGTTCTTTTTATAGTTTCAAAATTTCTACTTTTTGTTGAATTTGTGGTCAGACATTTTATTACCATATTTTCCCAAAGCAAGTATGTAAAAGGCAACAATAGCACATTTGGTTCCCATAACTTGCATTCTAAAGCTACTTATTAAGATGAAATAAACTTGTAATTCTGTTTCTTTTTAGCAAAACTGCATTAACATTTGTCACCAGGAAAAACCTAAATACATCAACACCACTTTCTAAAATAGTGAGTAAAGGTTCCTAGTGGAGCACAGAAAGGCCAAGATAGGGCTTAGGACTTTGGAAACTGTAAGGGAAAGAAGCATACCTCTAAGCAAAGGAACAACAAAATCAAACTGATTAAATAAAAAATTTAATTTTAAAATTAGTATGTTAGCGTGCCCTCATTTGTGTCTTTAGTTACCTCAAGAAGGATCCAATTTCTAAGGAATTGAAAGATCACAACTATTGTAAATCTGGTTCAGTAAAATATCTCAATCTGTCTGCCACATTTCAAATTAGACTATTAAAAATTCAAACAACTAATGCGGAAAAAATATGGGTCACAATACCCTGAAAGAGTAGTAACTCAAAGAATGAATGTAACTCAGTACATACAACAATTGGTTCTACATGTTTCATTCCAGATCTACTTACTTCCAAAAACTCCTCTCCAAACTTGTGCCATAAATACTGGAATGCAAATGAACCCTACTGTGTCATATAGTCACCACCATAACAAAATGAATGGCTCCCCAACAGTAAACCGAGAATGAGCCCAGGCAATCAGCTGCACAGAATGCTGGTTCCATGTGAGATAACTGCATTGAGGAAGTTTGTTTCCACATGGAAAGCAAGTATTCCTCAATATTTTGTACACACACCACATATCTGGTACTTTGCCTCCACAGAAAATTAAAATAAAGTGAACCTTGTGAGATCAGTCACTGTACACAGAGTATTATTTTTTTTTACTACAGAGCAAACTATGGGTTTCTTTTTTTTCGCTTTTCTTCTGAGAAACAAGAAGAAAGGTATTAAGGGCAATTTTTTTCCCATGCCTACTCCATGCTCTTTTCCCCCTACTCCCCTTCCAATTTGAAAGTTTTCTTCCTTCTGCTATGAAAGATGATGCTTTGTGTTCTCACCACAGTGAGAGTAAAATCCACAGATTTAGAGAGACCCATTTATTTATATTTTTTGTCTATATTTGTATAAATACCCATTGCTCAGTGGAAAGACAACAAGAAAGAATCAGTTTTGATAGGAATAGATTCTTCCCTATATAACTTTTTTTCTCTAGTGTTTCTTTTTTTCTAATATACTACTGTCTACTAGCCAGGAACCTCAGCCAACATATATCTAGAGACTATACATGATAGACTAGACTGGTGTTTTCTTCTGAATCATTCCACATGGAATACCATTGCAGTGAAGCAGACTCAACATATTCAACACTGGCTATGTCTCACTTGAACTAAGAACCTAAACAGTAAAGTTTCTCCTCTGCAGTCAGTTATTTCTGTTCTACAACTATGGGGAAATACAAACAGTAAAAAAACCAAACAAAAAAACCAAGCCAACCAACTAACCAAAATACCTCTAAAACAAGAACAAAAAAAAGAATGCCCAAACAAACAAGCAAAAAAAAAAGGATATATGTAGTGACTAGAATGACCCCAAGTCATGTAGCTAGATTACAAAACAAACCAACCAATCAAGCAAACACCACATACACAAAGGATCTCTTATACTAAAGTAAAAGACCCAAGAGATTCCCTTCCATGCTTTACCCCTCATACCTAGAAGATTTTAATAATCATACTACAAATATCAGTTTTACTCATTTGAGAAATTCTCATCCTATTTCAATAGCATGGTCTCTTTCACCAGGCAGCAACTGACAGAACAAGAGGTCACAGTCTCAAGCTGCATCAAGCGAAATATAGGTTGGATATTAGGAAAAAGTTTTTTACAGAAAAGGTGATAAGGTACTGTAATGGCCTGCCTGGGGAGGTGGTGGAGTCATCATCCCTTGATGCGTTTAAAAAAAGACTGGATTTGGCACTTGGTGTCATGGTTTAGTTGAGGTGTTAAGGCATGGGTTGGACTCTTCCAACCTAGTCATTCTGTGATTTCTGTGAATACATGTAACAATCCATATAATTTTTAAATAATACAGTCTTTGAACATAAAATTTAGGAAGCATTTGAAGAAGTGGGAACTAGGAAAAAACAGCTTTTCCCCAAAATTTCCAAATATCCCATTCTTTGTAAATCATTTCACCTGAAAGATTTAGGAGAGGTAATTTTAAAATAACAGCTATTTGATTAGTTTAGTGCCCAATTACATTCCTACAACTGGAATGGATGAAAACGGAAGTGATGGATACTAGAGGCTGAATGTATCCACAAGGTATCCAGATTCAGATTTGAAGATCTGATCAGACACTTCTGGAGACATGACAGCTGTCATGAGATTATTTGGTACTGTTTCCCCCACTTCAGTGGCACTGAAGTTTATCCAGAAAGCATTGCAGTGTAATCCTTGTGACACTTTACAAGTACACCTTCCTTCTCTGTGCTTGCAGAAATGAAAGAAAAACTGAATAGAGTTCTGATGGTAACAGCTCTTTAATCTCACAGGAGCTGTCACGCTCAGTGATGCAAAGCCTGGATAATCGACTGAGTGCCTTCAAACAAGCATTATACACTGTGAATTCAATATCTAAAGGAAAATATGTTTTCATATTTTTTTTCAATGGGTTACTTTAGCACCCATTATCAAAAAAGCCTGATTTGCCTTTCATTATTGTTAATCAGGATATAAATATTCCAACAAAAGCCAGTGTTTTTAAATTTGACACTGGGGGGGCTGAGAGGGGAAGACCTCCAAGCCTTGAAAAACACCAGATGGAAAGTCACAAAAAATGAAGTATTGAACTAGCTCACTAGGACTTACACTTTTTCATCATTCACAAAGTACTCAAAATCATACTATTACAAGTGTCTAAGGGCAACCAAAAGGATGAGTTGCAAGAGAGAAAAGTAGATGTCTTCAATCACTAGAGAGCATTTTACTGGAGTAACCTCATCCTCTGGGCAAGATGATATTGAAAAACAAGGGATGGAGGGAGGATTTGTTTTTACAAAGCCTACATCTCAAGGAGGCTGCCCACAGTGCCACATGAAGGGCTTGTCTCCTGTTCTCCAGTCTCTCCCACTGGACCAGAAGAAGCTGGGGCCATGTCACTGCTCACTAGAAGGCAGCCCTGGTTCCACAGCCCTGTGGTGAAGTGATGCTTCCTGTGCTCTGTAGATGAGCTTCACCAAGCCTGAACATGAGACAGCTCCTAACAATCCTATCATGACTTTTTTCTCAATCATTCACAGAAGTCTGGTTTCTTTCCAAGCTGTAGTTCATTACTAAAGATCAGTTTAAATTCAATTTTCCAAATAAATACACTTAGGCCTCTACAGAAATAGAGGATGGAAAGTTTATAGCTCAACTTTGCAATAAGCTGTTGAAGTTACTATTGAAACAGCTCTTTGTGACAGGAATAATGAATATTTTAAAAGCTTATTTTTTGATCCAGGCATCTGCCCCCATTCCCCCTTCCTCATGCCCTACCTCTTTCTTCAGCTCAGTGTTTGTACAGAGGCTTTGAGAAATGTAACTGAAGTGACTGGAACTTCAGTTCAAGGAAAATATTTAACAGCAACAAATACTAAATTGTTAGTATCTGAAATGAAAAAAGGTGCTTCCCAAGGAATAGAGTTCCTTTATGTTGGAGTTACAGCTGCAGTGTTCTGTACACAGGAGAACCATGCTGTAGAGCCATTAGCTATGTTCAAGTACACTAATAGCTGCTATTCTAATTGATGACAAGCTAAATTTCCATGTAACCCAAAATCAGAACCTTTACTCTTTCTGCAGAAGAAAAACAAATCATTAATGTTTTGTTAATTACAAAAATTAACTTGTCTTGATCGTTAGACAAGTTAACGTATTACTCTGAAAGTGAACCTGAAGAACAAAGAACAGATAAAGCTACTGGTGCCATGACTTTTTAATCAAATTCCAGTTTTGAGAGTTTTACCTGAGCATGAATTTTGAATGGTTTCACTGAAATCCACAACTCATTTATCAAAAAAAAACCTCAGATTTGTAACTGTAGGAGAGGAAAATGGAAAGGAGGAAGGCGGAAAGAGGAAGGAGGCAGGAGGGGACTCATTCTCACTACGACTCCAGCTTTGCAATTTAATATTGCTTTTGGGAGTATGTAATATAAACAGGATGTGATTTTCCTTTAGCAGCTGTCACAGTTTTCTCCTTTCTGTATTTCTTCTCTTGGCGGGTTTGGAGTGATACTAAGACAATTCACAGATCAAATGTTAACTAAAAAGCTAATGATTTGTAAAAAGAGGGCTTCATTTCATTACCAAAAGAAATCTGTCAGGGACAGGCACCTCAGGAATACCAGAAATAGAAAAAACTAAATGGAAAGGAGTTTGTGGGTCCCAGTCAAATGGGCTGCTCTATCCCCAGAAAAAGTGAACGGCAGTGCAGTTCAGAGATGTCACACACTTATTTCCTTGGTCTATCTTAAAAGTACACCTTTTGAGTCATCCCTTAAAGGTTATTTTTGCATTTTAATGTCTCTTGCATGTAATTTCATGCTACCCAAATCATAGCTTACATGGTTTTTAGTTTATTTCTAATGTAGTCCAAGTCTTCCAAGTCACTTCTGATGAATTTAAATGGCACGTATTTTCATGCACTTATAGTGGAATTAAATTATCTCCTTTTTAGAAGGGCAAAGAGTCCTCCCTCATTTGTGGTATCAGGCTGTCTTGGCAGCACTGTACCTGTCACTGAGTATCCATGCTAAGGTAGTAAGAAGAGGAACATTATCATATTGCTACACTTCATTACAACCTTCCATGATATCAAAGAACCATAGAATTTTTAAGGTTGAAAAAGACTTCCAAGGTCATCAACTCCAAACTGTGACCAATCCCCTTTGTCAACTAAAGCACAGCACAGTACCACAATCCAGTCATTTCTTGAACACCTCCAGGAATGGTGACTCCACCACCTCCCTGAGCAGCCCATTCCAATGCTTGCCAAAAATACGTTACTTCTGAGGAATTTGCATTCTTTGGGAACTTACTTATTAATCAAATGCTTCACTTGTTGTGAACACACGAATTACCTGCATGCAGTTTTGCCCAAACATTAGTTTGGTCAGCTTCCTAGCTAAGCAATACCAGTGAGTTTGTGTGTGAGGAAGAAAAAACATGTCTGTGGATGGTAAAGGCTTCTTCTTCATGCAGTCTTTAATTTTGGGCAATTCAGTCTGCTAGGTAGGGAATGCTTGCTAGGTATCCACTTTCATTTATCTTTTTTTATCCAGTCTCAAGAGAAGGCAAGGTGCATTATCAAAGCAAATTGTCCATCACAACTGAGACTGGACAAGGTATTACAGAAAGAAATGTCACTCTGCTCACTGGGCTTACACATGCCTAAATTGATTAAATACGTAAGAAATATTTTCCTAGTGTGTGATGAACCAACGACAATGACAGATTTAAAGAAAGTTGCATTCTGCCAGAGCAACCAAGTAACATTTTGGTTTTGGAAAATTCTATTTAACATTAAAAGAAACTATAGGCAGGCATACTAATAATAAAAATGCAACTCTGAGACACATTTAATAAGCTACATTCTTCAATAAATTGGGAAATGAATGGCACAGCAGATGAACAAGGTATTTTACTCAACAGCAGTACAAACTTTTTTTTTTCCTTCCTTTTTTCTAAAGAAAGGCAACATATGCTGGAATGCATTGCTGATATCATCAGTTCCAAATTACTGAATTATGACATGTTTAATGTGCTGTGTGGCATGAACATAAACATGTGAAAAATCCTGGGCTTCTATTTCTTCCTCTGCAAGAAATTACAAGTGAAACTTTCTGATGACTGTGTAGCTTCACCTGACCTGTTCATAAGTTTGCAAAGGGGTACACATGATATTTGGTGTTTAATTGTGCAGTAATGAAATTAAATCATACACCATTAATTTAATTAATGAATATTTCTTCAAATAAGCTTCCTGTCATCTTTCCAAATTTTAACTTGGAATATTATTTTGCCCACTGGCAGAAGAAATAAGCTTAGTTGTATAACCATCCCTCACAGCTAACGATGTCACCAAAATATCACATCCTTGTGATCACCTCTCTCTCTTTTAGGAAGACAAAACCCCTGTCCAGTCATGTTCTTAGTTTCTTTTAAAAGCATTTTAGATCCTGGTGCTCTAGGGACTAATCTGAATAAGCACAGAAACATCTATTTCTTACTTCTCATGTGAAAGCCATATTCCCATGGCTGCTACAAGGAACCATGAGCGAGTCAGGACAATGCTGAAAGCAAGAAGGAGAAATAGAAGACTGTGGAGCAGTAAGCTTTGCCCTCCAATTTAATGCATGTATTTCACATACTGGGGGCAAAAAAAAAAAAGCAATTTTGCACTTTCCTGCAGGCCACTCTCACAATAGCTGCCTAGCTGGGGTCACATTCCCACTGCAGGCATCTCACAGACCATCACTTCTCTACAGCACAGCAAGTGAAGGGGCAAAGAGCACTAAGGCACAGGATCTATCTGGCCTGATACAAACACTGCCAGGATCCTAACAACTTGACTCACTAGCAATTAAACTAATTAAGTCTGACTTCTGAATGCTTTGTAGCCTGTCTTTACACCTCCCTGCCCTTCTATACCTGTTTCTCTGTAACTCTGACATCCCTGTCCCACACCTTCAGTCTTGACACCACCCTTTTCCTAGTTGCCTTCTCAAAACATATTCCCTTCTACCAAATGTGACAGAAACCAGTCAGTGGTTCTCAATAGGCACACATGGTAGCACCAACAGCATGATTAATTTAGGAAGAGAAAATAATTATACCAACCCCAAGCTGACATATTCTTAAAAAAGAAACCCTTATTTAGTTTTAGTCTCCTTTGTAAATTCAGGGAAGCAAAAAAAAAAAAAAAACAAAACAAAAAAACACCAAAAAAAAACCCAATAAAAGCCCACCTTACAAGTACTTTAGTGTCACACAAAGGAAAACATCTGCATTGATGGCTTGGGCCAAGAACAACAAGTTATAGATAGCCTGAGGCATTTAGATGCTTATCCTTCTTCCTAAATATTCTCTCCGAGTTAAGCATCCTCCTGCCTTCCTGTTCTCCAAGCATATTGCCCTGTCCACATATTTATCAATCTCATATCACTGCTTTTTACTATGCAGTTAAAAGCATAGTAAAATGCTTTTTATTTGCAGTATTCCGCAGTGTGGCCTTCCTGAATTCAATGAAAATCTCTTCACACCCAAGCAATGCCTCTGCAGCATCTCTCTGATACCAGGCATGCAATGAATCAAGATGAACAACAAAAATTGACCGCTCACCTCTCTATTTGTCTGTTTGTCCTTACACAGGGAGCAGCCCTGAATTCTAACAAGCAGTGCAGAAATGGGAATTCCTATCCTAACATTTAATGGAAATTTCAAGGGCATCAGATTCCAGGTTCTGATTTGGCAGAAGAAATTCCAGTATAAGTGCAAGAACACCAAAATCAGATTGCTTCTGCTGGAAACATACATACAAACACTTATTACTTAATAATCTTATATTTAACACAAAAAAAAAAAGTAAACGATCACACAGAAACATATAGAAATAGGCTGGGAAGAAATCAACATACATCTCACATAAAGCAACATCACAACAACCCAAGAGGACACAAAAGCAACAGAAGGAAGAAAGCTGTTGGGACTATGGTATAGGCACAACCAATACCAAAGAAGACTTCAAGCATCTGCAGCCCTCTACTGCTGTTCAGCCCAACCTTTTATAGCCTTCATCTTACATGCCTCACACCTGGGTGCCCTCTGCACCATGTGGTGATTGGTCAGCACACCTCAGCACTCCATGTCTCATCACCTTCAGTGCTGCTCACCTGTCCTGCACACCTGCAGCCCACTGGGGATGAGGCTCAGCCCCACTCCCAGTTACCACAAACTGTGTGCCTACAACAGAAAACACCACTGATGATGTAGGAAAAAGATAGTGGTGCTTTTCCAATTTTTGAGTAAGAGTTAAAAGCCTCTTCTGCTCTTCTAAGTAGAACATCTGCCTGTTTCAATACTTTCAAATACTAATATACATCTTGTACAGGCATTAATTTAGGAGATAATGTATCTTTTAATTAAAAGTGCAACTTTTTAGAAAATGGGTGGCTGATACCCTGCAGCATCTGTGGAGTTCCATAAATTATCTTCCCAAATCTAGTATTTTTTCACATCTACATATTGACTTAAAAAATCTAATGTCTATATCTGATTACTTCTTCTTGTAAAGAATCTAGTCCCAACTGATTATTTATTTCTAACATACCACTGAATATTTGGAGTTCATGTCAGCTGTATCAAATTTATAGGGTTTGGGACTGCTTTCCTGCTCCACATTTCTTTTTTTTTCCACTGACTAAACTTCAAAGTAACTAAAACTGTTTTCCATGCTGAAATATTACAATGACAATATCATTGACTACCCTTCATTTAGAGCTATGTCCATCATTAACAGCAACGGAAAGATAGTCCTGCACAGAGTAGACCATCTTATGAACCCTGAAATGCAATGTAAGGAATTCCTTAACACTACTTGTTACTTCTGTGTAAGGAGAGGAAAACATCTGAAACTAACACACAGCTATTGTTATTACATTTGAGACTAAACATACTTTATGCTCAACACATGCTTCCTCTTTGATATCCATTCTCTACATAAGAGCTTATGTAGATAAGTGTTGCTGACTTGAAATCACCAGGAAGTGTTAAGGTTTCCTGGCATAATGTATATGTATACGTATGTTTTATTTTTAGAAAACAATTGTCATTAGCTGTGCAGTTACACTTCCCATACTACAGCTTCTTTTTACATTACCTTCTCCACCCACTAAACTCATCTTCCTGGATGCCTTCTAGAATTTCAGACTGTCCAACAGCAGCTTCCTTTGATAAAGATAACATCTTTTTCTTTCTTTTTCCCTCTAAATAAAAATAAATAACTGTTTCACGAAATCAAATCACATTCTGGTGGAGAGGCCACAGAGGACAGGAGCAGGTTACCAGAGATCTCACAGACACTGAGGAGAGTAAAAAGGCCTGGACAGTGGTAGAAAGCAGAGCTCTCAGCTTTAAACACCAAATGGAAAGTTTAGAAGATTTTTTCCTCTGTTCAGGATGAGCTAGATAAGGAAACTCAGACTTATTCTCCAGCACAATTAGCATCTCTTCTAGGCTACACAGGATTCTCCATTGAGACAACAGAAAGCAGCTTCATCCTTCCCCTACACATTGCTTTTGCTGCCTTTGTGTGGGAGAGGCAAGCACTGGATTTTTATTAACATATGCCAGTATCTGCATGTGGGAGAAATACTTTGTCCTTTCCTGGAGATGCTGTATCAACTCTGGCCAGCAATGGGTGAGTGTGCTTCAGAAAATTCACAGTAGCACTGCACCTGACCATAAAATGGCACATGTCTTGTTTCTGGTTTATGATAGTCTTAAGACAAAAATTAATTAAAATAAACTTATCCCTCACTATCAAACTGGTTTTTAAAAAATAAGATCAAGTTTGCCTACTTGGTCAGAGACTCAAAGAACTCAGAGGTTTGCTGAAAACTCAGTCACTTAGTCTTCAATAATAAGAAAAAAAGTGAGATTAAAAGGAAAAGATTCATCCACAGATAAAAACTATTAATAGTTAAAAAAATCAGCAAAGTAACACATACTCATATGGAACATAGCTACAAGATCGAACAGAATGGTCTTATAAAAAGCGAAACAAAACAAACAAGCAAACCAACCCCCCCAAAAGCAGTCATTTTAGGATGCAAAAATTTTTCTTTTTTCCTTTTTTTTTTTTTCCAAAATAAAGAAAAAGCCTCAGGCACAAGACTGGTAGAATTTCTGGTTGACAAGGCAAGCCTACATTTGTAATCAAGAGGTGAGCATGACTCTTGAGGCTCACAGTCCACTCATCTTCACAAGTTTCATAAAGTGTGAGCATCATCTACTTATCAACAAAATCATTTCAAGTTGACACACCAGAATGTATTTTTTACTTCTGAAGTTCACCCAAAAGAAAACTAGATTAAAGGTGACAAAACAGATAGACCTTTCTGCTTGCAGAGGACAGAGATGAACTTTGCTAACCGAGCTGCTGAGGACTTAACTGCAGCACACAGAGGAGATTTGCTTTTCACATTCTCCTACTCACAGGAAAAGTCACCACACAAATAATTACCAGCAATATGAGTAAAAATAGACTTATTTTTGTGTAAGGTCAGATCCAAAACCCAGCTATTCTTTAACTGGACAGTACAATAAGCCCTTGTACAGGTGACCAGTTCATGACACATCATTTGAGTCGCAAAGAAACAAAGTCCAATTCTATTACTCAAAGTTCAGTCTGCCTTTCCTCTTTGTTTAACAGAAAAATTTCATTATTGTTGCTAGTTGTATGTAATCACACAAATCACAAATGTTCATACTAAGGTAACGCATGATGTTGAAGTACAGGACAGTGACTGATTTGATATTAAATGGGACAGTCCATCTCAAGCTCACCTAAAGACTGTCTTCAAATAGTCAGTAGCCCTTAAAGAATACTCGATTCCTACTACATGCTGGTTTTTATCTGGAGAATGGATATCCACTTCTTACTGCTCTTGAACGCTCCCACTGAACTACCACAGCTATATTAGACAAGAATACTGGCACACAACTTAAAATGGAAAGGTATCTTGTGATTAAATGCTGCATCCAAATCACATGTCAGCTTTTTCCTTTTTAAAACCATGATACAAACTGAACCTGGTATTTTCCTTGCTATGATAAACATCACAGAAGCATATTCATCCCCATTACTTAACAACAGAACCTATAAACTCTTGCTGATTTCTTTATCCATTTCTAAAGCACAATTTAAAATCCTACACTGCAGATAAGGGTACACTGTTCACAAGATTAAAGTCAAGGTCACATATTGCACATACGCTGCTGCCTGTGAAACAGTGATCTGTTTCACAGACTACACATATATTTTTAGAAAGGGCTGCTCTAGTCATCAGCTAACAGCCTTTGAATTACAGAAAGCAAAGATAAACTTTGGCTTAAAAGGGAAAATTTAAGGCTTCTGTGCCAAAACAGGCAGATTCCTGCTGATTTAAGGGAGTAAAGTAGTTCTTTTTATCTCTTCACAAAACCTGAAGGGGAAATCCCCAACACACTGAGTATCAACCCTACTTTCCTTCTGATGGAGCTAAGAGTGAAACTCCCCAAGACTTGATACAACCACAGGTGGACCACCTTTGAGAAATCCTGGCTTCACAGTATGCCTGCTAGCTAAGCTGGTGCTCCCTCCAGACATCTGTTGCACCTTCTGCCCAAGAGGCACCTGCGTAACTATTCATACTAAAGCTACAACAAAAGCACCAGCACCATGTAAGCAATGGTCTGTAACACAGAAAAGATTTCTGCCTTCCCCAGGAACACCATCTGCACAATATATCCTTAGTGGATGCCACAAAATATTAGTAATCAGGAAAAAAAATGAATATATTGATACGCAATAATTACTACCACATTTTCATAAATATTGACACTTTCTAAATCAAACATTAGGCTTAATTCATGGGTATCCAGAAGGGGACTCCAAAAATTCTGTTCACACAAAAAGTGAGCAGCAAAATCTGGATTTTTAACCAGCTTTAATGATTGAAAGATCTTCAAGGCATGATCCAAATAAACAGGGCACAGGCTGAGACAGTGAGGCTGTTCAGCCTGGAGAAGAGAAGGCTCCAGGGAGACCTTGTAGCCCCTTCCAGTACTTAAAGGAGGCTTACAGGAGAGGTGGAGAGGGCATGTGCTCACAGAACAAGATGGAATGGATTCAAACTGGAAGAGAGTAGGTTTAGATTAGCTGTTTGGAAGAAATTCTTTGCTATAAGGGGAGTGAGGGACTGAAACAGGTCACCTGGAGATGTTGTGGACTCCCCATCCCTGGAGGTCTTCAGGGCCAGCCTGGGTGGGGCTTTTAGTGACCTGGTCTAGTGGAAGGTATCCCTTTCCATGGTGGGGGGGCTGGAACTAGATAATCTTTAAGGCCCCTTCCAACCAAAACCATTCTATGATTCTATGATTCCTGTTGATTCCCTAAAATAGCACATATTTTCTTTTGCCCACTGGAACTAGTTAAGACTTGCTTTCACTAGAAGGGACAAAACTGCAGCAGCTTTGTGCAGTTGGGAAACACAGAGCAGAAATCAACACCATGACCAGGTAGAAGTTCCTATAGTGAATCACTGTTTGTACAATCAGGACTTAACCAGAGAGTTGATCCAAGGCCACCAGAGATGTAAAACTTCTACCTCATCCTGCAACCTACATGTTCTGGCAGGCCATTGAAAATGCTTGAGCAGCTAAATGCTAATTTTTGTAAGTCACTTGGAGAAGGTGCCTTTATTTACTATTGCTGCCACCAACCTGTACATTAGCCACTCTTTCTTTGCCTTGTTTCTGTAAGACAATAAAACTGACTTCTCAGTCTCAATTAAAAGACTTCTCATTACATCAACGTCAGCGTGTTGAGACCTTCGGCAAGGAAGATACATGACTAAATAAAAGGAGGTCAGTAAATAAATAAAAGCAGTGTGCTTCTCATCCACACTGCTGTCAGCCAGTTCCTGGAGTCTGTCCTGGACTAGTCCAATTAATCAGCTTTGAGACCAAGAGATGGGGACACTAGGAACCTGTCCCTGGCCACCTTTCATTTGGCATCGGTGGTATCACTTGAAGGCAACAGTTCCTGACCAGAAACATGTTACTGTTTGACAGACAAGAAGTCCCAAACAGGAGACCACGTGCATGCATAGCAATCAGTTACATTTCCTCACAGACACTGAGTTTCCTCGCAGAAGAGAAAAGCTTGCAAGACTGGATAACATGTTAAAATTCCAAGGGGAAATCAAAAAGACAGAAGGATTTTGCAACCTAGGTCACCTCACCATAGCTGATTATGTGATTTCACACAGCTAACATTATTGAAGATTCTATTTTATACCCTGTATTTGTTCATCTCTTTCTAGAAATAGTCTAATAACTGTAGACACCTTTCCATCTACATCTTATTTCAGCAGGCTGCACAACTCTGAAGACTACATTAGCAAAAAAACATTTTCATATGGAGGAAACCTCCTAATGCTCTGCTTTTGCAGTAACCTCCCTTTGGGAACCAGACTAATTCACCAGACATCATTTATTGACAGATACACTTTATTTTAAAACTGGGAAGCCTCTGAGAAATTAGCCTAATTCTTGAGAATTTTTAAAACTCATCTGCTTAAACAATGTTTCAGTTACAAAATAGACACTTTTCAGAATTTAAGACTAAATTTTGGACAAGCAACTTCTTTTGTTCAAATTTTCACTGGTGCAACTACTACATCTAATAACAGACTGTAACACTGACTTACTAAATCTTCAAGTTCTTCAAAGTGCTGCTTAAGCTTTTCTCACGTTCCTCTAGAGGCCAAGTATACCTCCATTCAATCTAAATACCCGCGGGTGAGAAAGCCCACTCTTGTATTCAATAATAAAAATTCATGAAATTACAGAAATAAAACGAGCAGTAACATAAACCTCTCAAGAGAAACAGTGGGCTAAATAACAGTTATAGGGCATCTGCTAGTCACTCCACTCTCTACCTGGAGCTTTTTGTCGTAACATTTTTTTGAAGTGCCGGTATCATAAGCATTGATACTTCTTTAAACAGAACAAATTACTATCATATAATCATATAACCATCACGATTATACCTGAAGTAAAATGCGCAAGGGTGTTTAATGTTGGGCGGATGGTAAAACCTACAAAAGTAAATGCAGTTCACAAATACCTAACTATAAGCTTTCACTAGAAATGGGCTGATTTGTTATTATAATGTCACGCCTTCCCCTCTCAACCTCCTTCTTCATATCCACATCGAAATCCTGTTAGTGAATCCATGGCACCTTTGTGCCGGAGGGAGGAGGGAGCGCAGGAAGGAGGAGAGGGAGAGCCGCCTCCCGCCTGCGGACCGCGCCGCACACACCGCGGCAGCGTCCCGCCCCTCCCGCCGGGGCCGACCCCGGCCCGCCCCGGTACCTCGGAGCCGGGGGAACTCGCGGTCCCGCAGCGCGCCCAGCCCGTCCCCGTGCCCGTAGCCGTATTCGCAGCCGGCGGGGCGGGCGGCGCAGAAGGCGCGGAAGGAGAGCGGCCGCCCGGCCATGGCTCCCGCGGCAGCGGAGCCTCCGCGGCCGCTGCGCTGCGGGCCCGGCCCGGCCGATCTGCCCCGCCCGCCTCCCGCCCCGCCTGCCCCACACGCGCCGTGCCGGTCCGGCTGCCCTGGGCCGGGCGCTGCGGCTGGCGCAGGGAGGAGTTTCCCGTAAGGAAGACGTTTCCCGAAGCGCCCGGAGATCGGTTTGGGGGTGGTAGCAGCAAGGGTAGCCTCCTGCTGAGGCATGCTGTTGAAAATTCTTCATGGAAAGCTCTCTCCCCTAAAGTTTTCCAATTCAAGCTCAGATTTCCCTTGATGCCTCTTCCGTTGCTGCTAATAGCAGAGGTCACTTGCCCATGCCTTGCACTTGGTGTACAGTACTCCTGCATCGTGTCGAGCTGGCTCTCTTGGCCATAGAAGCTGTGCAAAGTACCACGGCCCAAAGCCAAAAGTGTGGAATGGGCTGGTCCCCACGGGTAGAGAGAACAGGCCTATTGGCCCATGTAAAAACCATTCCTCTGCTTTGTCAGATAAACTATAACCATATACATAATAAAAAAAAAAATCATAACCAAAGGAATGTGTCTGTTGAGGTTTTGTTTGTTTCTTTCACTGTTGTTTCATTGTTGGGTTTTTTGTTGTTTTGTTATGCTGTTTTCACATTAATTTTTTTCCTGACATACTACTCACTGAATTTTTCTACTTACAGCTCCGCAATCTGCAGAGCATTAAATGGCCTTCAAAGTTAGTTCAATACAAAAATAAAACTGCACATTAGGATGGACCTACATCCAAAAACTGGTAAGGCAGACTCTCATTAGATTGTTTGAAATGCTACTAGTGGGATATCAGTGAAATGGGAAACTACACAGAACAAACTTCAAAAATTGTAAAGACTTGCACTTACAAAGTGGTACCGAAATAAAACCATGTAGAAAATTATAAAATAAGCATGACATGAAATATAGCATGCCAATGTGCTCCCTGCTTTATATATTAAGAATTTTTGTCTAATTTAAACACATAGCCCTGGCTTCAGGGCATATATTTCTATATGCTATATAACACTATAAACATGTGTTTGACCCTGACTCTATATTCATGCTTGGGGTACGTATATAGTGTATGACATCCTCAGGTGACACTGTACACCTTTCAGCCAGCTGATGATTTTACTTAAACTAATTGCCAACTAAGTTACACCTTAAACATTTCATTCCAGACGAACAAAGCGTCACTGAGAAAAAAAAAGAACAGTAGCTATCAAGTGGAACAATGTTCTTGGCTGCTCTCTTGAAGTCACTTAAGAAAAACCAAAACAACAACAACAAAACAAGCAAACAAAAACCTTGCACCAAATCGCTTTTTAAAAATTATTTTAACAGTTTATGCATTGCAATTTAGGAGAACTTATGCCATCACTATGATTTATTTTTTATTGCAAGTATATGTAGAAAATATTGCTATGGATTTTCCTTAATATTTCTAGCTTCCTATTATCAATTTACAGAGCAATTTATTTATATTGATTGCTATTCATAGTTTCCTCACCATTTGCATATATTGTTTACATCAAATAATCAATAAGACCCTTATTGAAACAAGTTTTCCCCATCAAAACAGATAACAAAATGCAGCTTTCTGATCTTACAATAAATGTGTCTTGAAGGTCTAACTTCCATTCACAATTTTGTGTAAATATGGTCCCTCACAATTGATTTGTCTCTTTCTTTGTCGTGATTTTTGAAGAACAGCCCTTTGGAAGTAACACATACATGGAGACTGTACTAATTAGGAATGTGCTCTGTTTGCACACTGTATGTAGCCTCGTGATGATCACCAATTATTGAGTTTCCAATAAAGTGTTTAGTCAATCCATCATAAAGACTGACCAGAGTCTTTAAATAATAAGAAGCATTCAGATCACTCAGCATCAGTGTAGAAGCTTTTGTGTTTGATGATTAGTATAACATCTAAAAAACTGAGTAGGCTTTACTGTTAACTCTATTTCTGAGGTAAAAGCTTGAGATTTCATAGAATTTCGACATGAAGCCACAACTTTCAGCTCTGAACTTGGTCACACCCAGGCTGCCTAACCACAACAGAACTATCCCAAGGCACATCTTACAGTGTTCTGATTTGATAAAGCTTTATTGACAAGGCTGGTATAAAATACACAGACTAATGCTGTAGAAAGCCAAGAGTTAGGGCTTTGTCTCTGCCTTGGTCTACTGTATGAGCAGGAGAGAGTATCCCTTCCTTGTAGGAGCCTTAGATACTAATTCTTGAAACCTGTCAGCCAGAGCTTATGGGCATGATTGTATATTGTATTACAGGGTTGAGCAGTTTGGAATCATGTAATGGGAAGCATGCAGAATAGTAAGAACCAACATAATGTAGTATTTGTGAAAACTGCAAAATAGTTCTTGGAAGGGGGGAGTATTGCTCTCTGGCAGAACTTTTGCCAGCAGAAAACCAGATTGTCTTTGATCCTCCACTGACACTGAAAGCACTAGTGGAAATGAATGCTAGAGCCATTAAATGATTGCACTGAGGTCAGCACAGGCACAGCCTCACCTTTGTTCTTCTCTGTTAGGAAAGGCATTATTAACTCATTGCAGCCCAGATGACACTTGTTACATGTTTAGGACTGACATAACCCTTCTCATTTATTCATTATATGCAAAATTTAGTTCACCCTGCTATATTCTTTTGTGTGTTGCATCATGGAACAATAAAACACTGTTTTGCTCATTGTAGACACAATGAGCAAAATGTATGCGTACAGTGTTCCAGTCTCTAACTGGTTGATCTGAAAAAATGTGCAGGATCAGAACTCTGATGCTGTTCCTTACTAACTGTAAACATTTTGATTTTTGTCTTTGTTGGTTATAAGGAAAACTTTATCTAAATCAGAATATGCTTACAATTAGTTACAAAAATTCCACTTATTGTATAGCTCTTTGAGACCACCAGTTATAAAATAGCTACTACAGCACAGAGCCAAAGTCAAGATTATAACTGTTAGTTTATTCCTGTGGAAAAAAAAAAACAACAAAAAACAAACCAAAAAACCAAAATCAACAAAACCACAAAAACCAAACTATACTCAGGAAAAATACAAGACTTCTTCACTGACACTTGGTATTCTGTTTTGCACATAGATGGTTGTCTTTAGTAATGAAAATGGCCAAATTTCTCATCAGGATTAGAGGTGTTATTGTGAACTGTTTAGACATTTGGTCTGTGGCAATCTTTTACTCAGGGGAAAAAAGAAGTGAAAATCAGGACCTTATATACACAACCCCCCAGCAATTGTGCTCTAGTTGTAGCAAAAGCAAGCATAAAAATACAGTTTTGGTGACTTAAGTGGAAGGAAACAGTTGATTTGAAGAACAGAAAATGCTTTATCATTCAAAAGACTAACTCCAGCTCTGAAGTAGTCCCATGAAGACATTGCCATGAGACTTGGGGTTTATTCCTAAATAACTTAATAGCAGAAGAATCACTGAGAAAGCTATCCCTGCTTGATGGCTTGCTGCATGTCCTCCAACATTACCACTAAGAGCAACCATAACTGCTTAGTGCCACCTCAATAGCTGAGGACAAGCACTGCAGGAAGGAAATGTGAGAGCAGACAGGGAAGCAGCCCCTCACACCACTGTGGGCTGCAGTGGGAAGGACACAGCACTGGCAGAGTCATAATAACCCTGTAAGCCTCTGCATCCTCCAGTCCATTGTGGTCAACCACTTTCGGGACTGTACAGCCACATGCCTTAATCATTCCCTTATGAGGGCCAGCATTTCTCAAGAAATCCACATCAGCAAATTGAAAAGACTCCTGAGCCAGCAGGACAGGTCATGCAAGAAGCTTGAGCAGAAACACAGGTGTCACAATGATTTGGTGGGGCAGGTAGGATGGGTTGCCTCTCAGTTCCCTCCCATTCCACTAAGGTTCACCACTTCCTCATAGCTTCAGCCTACATGTGTTCCCCACTTCTTCCTCCAGTCTCTTTGCAGCACATCTTTTTTTTAGCTGTCTTTAAAATTGGCTAATCTTTGCCTACCAATGGTGAGACAGATTCCCATTCCGGAAAAAATTAACAAGTATTAAGAGATGGGAAATAAACCCTGGATAGCACAGGTGGAACATTCTGCCCCATTTCCCCACTCTTCTTCAGGCCTGTGTTTTGAAACTTTAAGGTCTGGAACAGAACAATTTTTTTCTACTGATACTGACTACATCTGTTCAGCGTTTGTTGCAATCAGCCCCTGTTCTGTGGCAAACCCCAATTCCAGCTTAGGTAGCAGGTGGTGAACATCTAACAGGTTTAGGTCATAAGCTCAATGGAAGTATTTAATTCCTGCAAGTGTTATTATTAAACCTTATGTTCAAAGGTTTTAACAGTTATTAAAATATGAATTTTCGCAACATCATGACAAAGCTATGTGCTTCTAACAAGAATCCAAAAGTTCGAAAGAAGACTTGATGACATAAGCCTCTGCTTTTAAATGGCTGATTGTGTTGCAAATATGGCTGCATGAGTTTGACAAACTGTAGCTAGGCCATCTTTCATAAGTCAATTAGTCATTCTGACTAAAGTAGACTTCAGTAGAAACACATCTGCATGCACCCCTTGTCACCCTAAGAGTCAGGCAGGGGACACTAGATCGAGACGTGAGAATAACAGAAACACAAACTCAAAGCATGTTTAACAAGAGAGACCAAACCTGATGTTTTTGGCAAACATACCCCATATGGAGATCAGAAGTGAATATGGTTTGGGATTCAGGTTTACCACTTGTCCTCACCCATAACACCTGTCCAGACAGGACAGTTTCAGCATGAGTTGCCTGTTACAGTACTGTCCACAGAAATCAACATGAGTGGTAATGCAGCACTGGGTTCAAAATTACAGTCTTTGTTTCATAACACATCCACCATGACTAGATTTGCAAATGCTTGTAGCATACAAATATGTTTTGCTTTTAATGTAATGTCTCCAGAAAATATAAACACTTTCTCTCTCTGACAGGGCTACAAGCTTCGTGAAGAAATTTTACACTGAATTATTAATGTGGATTGGAGAGTCATAATCTTCCTCATTGAGGCTTAGTGATACTGACTGTAAATGGCAAGATGGGCTTTTACAGTTAAAAAATGCAAAACATTTCATATATACACATGCAGAAGTGCAAAGACAATTTATCTACTGCATAGTAGACACAACACATCCACATACGGGTTGTTTATAACCATGAAGCTTATAATTTATACCTGTTATCACAAGCTACCAAAAGTCATTCCCAGCAGGTTAGCTTTAACAAACTGGCAACTTTGTAAAAATTTTAATTCTCTCTCTCTTTGAAATAACATTCAAGACTTAAAAATGTACCTAAATATGCAATGTTTCTCATGCAGCTTCCCATTTCTAAACTTTCCATTATCATTTGATTGTTCAGCTTTAAAGACTCTATTTTTTGTGCAGACTAAAAACCAATATGAAACAAATACGTGATGAGCTACTGTTACCAGTTAAGCTTCATTACTTTCAGTATATTGCTTTATTTTTAGGGTATTCTCCGTGTTTGTTAGGTAATATATTTTACATCTCTCTTTAAATAGAAATTAAAGTATATTTGATGCTGTTGACCAACTATCAGAGTTTAACCCAGGTCAGAAACTAAACTTCAAACATCCACTTGTTCTCTCCCTGCAGTGGGATGGGGAAGAGACTCAGAAGAAGGACATCAAGAAAACTTATGGGTTGAGATAAAGACAGTTTAACAGGTAAAGCAAAAGCCATGCACACAAGTTCACCAAAACAGGGAGTGAATTCACTACTTCCCATGAGCAGGAAAGTGTTCAGCCATCTCCAGGAAAACAGGGCTCCTTCATGTTTTATGGTAACTTGGGAAAACAAACTCCATCACTCTGAACATCCCCCACTTTCTTTCTGTCTGCCCCCTGCCTTATCTGCTGAACATGACATCAGCACAAGTCCATGGAGCCAGATGGGATGCACCTAAGGGATCACAGGAGAGCTCACCAAGCCACTTTTCATCATTTACAGAATAACACAATAGTCTTAGTTGGAAGGCATGCAGAAGGATCATCACTTCTTAAGTAAATGGCCCACGTGGGGATTGAACCCATCAACCCTGGCATTATTTACTAGCAGCTTTGGCTAACCAGGAAAGTCCCAGGTGACAGGAGGTTAGCAAATGCAACACTCATCTACAAGAAGGATTGGAAGGAGGAATTACAGGCCTGTCAGCCTGACCTCAGTGCCAGGGAAGGCCCTGGAGCAGATCTTCTTGAATGTCATCACATGGCACACACAGGACAATCAGGAGATCAGGCCCAGCCAGTGTGGGTTTGTAAAAGACAGGTTGACTTGACAAACTGGATCTTCATCTATAACAAGGTGACCGGACAAGATGATGAGGGAAAGGCTGTGGATGTTTTCTACATAGATTTTACTGAAGACTGTGTCATAATTTCCAGCATCATTCTCATGGAGAAACTGGCTATTTGTGGCTTAGACAGGTGCACTCCTTTCTTGGTAAAAAAAATTGTCTGGATGGCTGAGTATAGAGAGGAGTAGTGACTGGAGGTGCTGGTCACCAGTGGTGTTCCCCAGTGCTTGGGCCAGTTCTTGTTATGATCTGTGTGAGATTATTTTTATCTATGATCACTTTGCACTTTACACCAGGCTGGGAAGGAGTATTGATCTGCTGGAGGGTGGGAAGGCTCTACAGAGGAACCTGGATGTGCTGGAAAATGGGCCAAGGTCAACAATATGAGGTTTAACAAGATGAAGTGCCAGGTCCTGCAGTTGGGTCACAATAAGCCCATGCAGGGCTACAGGTTGGGGACAGAATGGCTGGAAAGCAGCCCAGTGGAGAAACACCTGGGGGTGCTGGTTGATAGCAGCCAAACACAATCCAACAGTGTGCCCAGGTGGCCAAGAACACCAAGGGCATCCTGGCCTGTATCAGAAATAGCGTGGCCAGCAGGACCACGTAAGTGACCATCCTGTTTTACTTGGCCCTGGTGAACCCATATCTGAAATCCTGTGTTCAGTTTTGGGCCCTCACTACAAGAATGGCATTGAGGCACTGGAGCATGTCCATAGAAGGGTAATGAAGCTGGTTAAGGGGCTGAAGCACAAGTTTTATGTGGAGTAGCTGAGGGGCCTGAGGTTGTTTAGCCTGGAAAAAAAGGAGGCTCAAGAAAGACATTATTGCTCCACACAACTGCCTTTAAAGGAGGATGTGGGTAGGTGGGGGTTAGTCTCTTGTCCCAGGTAACAACTTACAGGACAAGAAGAAATGGCCTCAAGTTGAACCAGGGAAGGTTTAGACCAGATGCTAAGAAAAATTTCCTCAATACTGGAACAGGCTGCCCAGGGAAATAATTCAATCACTATCCCTGAAGGTATTTCAAAGACAAAGTGTAGATGTGGCACTGAGGGACATGGGTCAGTGGTGGATTTGGCAGTTCTGGGTTTACAGTTTGGTTAATGGTCTTGAAGGTCTTTTCCAAAGTAAATACTATTATGATAAGGTGCAAGCATTGCTCAGCAGTAATGAAAATATCTGTGTTATCAGTACTGTTTCCAGCACAAATCCAAAATATAACTCCTATATTAGCTACTATGAAGAAAATTATTTTAATCCCAGCCAAAACCAAATTTTTACACTTCTGGCAGAACACTGAGGCATTGTTAATAGTGCTTTTGACAACAAAGTTTTGCTATACAGAATATTCCTCATAAAAATATTCATTTTCAAACAGAAGAACTTTCATTTCAAAGACACCTTTGCTCTTCCTTTCTGAAGTGCAAATGGGTGGTGGGAAAAATTAAGATTACTTTTGTTAATTTAAAATAATCCCATTCTTAATGAATTTTGACCATCTGTTTTGTGCTTTCAGATGGTTTTCAAGCTATAGCAGACAGTTCACTAAGTAAAAATACCCTTTGTACATGTAGAATCTGACATTAGATCTAGTGATTTGGATTTCTTTCTTGAAAATGTTGGAAACACATTGTAAGAAGATATTGACTCCAGTTTGGGACTAGGAGCTTTAATTAAGTAATTATTCTTGATCTTTCATAATTTGGGCCTTTTTCAAAGTGATTTTTACTAGACAGCAATTAAAAAATAAAAATAATAAATTCAATCTTGCATTTGATGGAGTCTCAACGACCTAAAATTCTTCTATACTAAATTCTGAGAAGCACTGCAGACATCATTCACAGCTTTAGAAATATTGCTTAGAAGTCGTGTTTCGTGTAAGAGAGTAATGTATGCCATCAGCAACAATCAGGAAGTTAGATGTGATACAATGACTGGTAGCCAGGTTTTCACACACCTCTAAGAAATCTATTAGCTAAAACTGAACTGGGAGAAGGAAACCATCATATTAGTATGCATCTGTGATTCTGCAACAGGGTGAAATAAATCCCATTAGAGAAGGAAGAGGCCCCTGGGCTTGAGAAAGTAATTGTAAGACGAGAAAAAGGAAGGTCTTAGGTTGCTGTTGTGGCTTAAGACACTAGGTAGCTGAGCACCATGCAGATGTTTCCTCAGTCCCCACTGTGTGGGATGGAGGAGAGAATCAGGAAAAAAATTAAAGTTGGTGTGTTGCGATACAGACATTTTTATGGGATAGAAAAGGAAAATAATACTTATTATAAAAGAATATACAGAACAAGTAATGCAGAATCCAGTTGCTTACCACTCCCCGACCAATGCACAGCCAGTCCCTGAGTGGGGGGTTGCCACCCCCAGGCCAATTCTCCCCTGGTTTTATTGCTGACCATGATGCTGTATGGAATGGAAGAACAAATCATTTACTGCTGGCACACAAGTTTGAGTGCCAGGGGCATTTTAACACAAAGCAGTGCAACATCTCAGGCTTCTGCCACTTAGAAGCAGTCATCTCCAAATATCTCCACAGGCACTTTCCTCTAACCTGTGAGCAGATTAAGGAATGAGCCACAGAAGTCAGCTCATCAGGAAGCAATATAAACTAATAGAAACAAACCACAGACAAATAAGCTTATAAGGAAGTACATTCTCTTCAGATAATCTGTTTGTCTCAAGTCTGCTGAAAATAAACTGCTTCCTGCAGCTGGTGTTATGTACAAGTGCACTGACAAATCCTGACGGTTGGTGCTTATAGGGTTGCGTAACTGTGTCCAAATCCCCAAAAAAGAGGAACTTGAAATCCTACTGCACAAAGATGCTATTAACACTGAAGTTCACAGGGTCATTTGCAGTACAGGTTCTCTTAGTGCTTATATTCTGTTGCCAGAATACGTGCAACAAAAAAGCGTTTAGTCTCAATGGATTGTGTCCAACCTGATCAATCTGACTCCAGAATATTGTGCATCCTCAATCTTCTTCCCACTCTGTATTCACTATCAAACACATTTTAACTTTGCCTGTTGTCTAGTTCTGGATAAAAAAAAAAGGACTGTATCATTTCACTAAATCACAGAATTGTTTGGGTTGGAAGGGACCTTTAAAGCTCATCTTGTCTTCACCTTGAACCAGTCGTCTGTCAGCTAGATCAGACTGCTCAGAGTTCCAGCCAATCAATCGTTGGATGGTTCCAGGGATGGGGCATCTACCAACTCTCCGAGCAACCTCTTCCAGTGTTCTACCACTCTCATTTATAACAAAAGAGCTGCCTCCCAACACCACTGATATCAGTGACAGCACTTTCATGGACTCTAAAGACTTCAGAGTTTGATTCAAGTCTGTGGTTTGTAATATTCAAGAACTACATTGCCTAGCCAAAGAAAGGAATAATCACATTGAGTCTAAGAAGCTGATAATGGATTGAAATTAAATTACTGCACAATGAAACTCGTGCCAATTTACAGGTTAGAGTCTAGAGTGAGTTGTGCTACAGCAACACTCCAAATCTTAAATTTCAAGCTATACCCTTTAAAAGTTTTCTCTTAAATTTTTTATGCTTAGCTTTATAAAAAATTAAAAGAGAGGGAACTTTTCTACAATTAAGAAATATTCCATGAATTTTTAGGAGGGACTACAGGTTTCAAAAAGTTGGGAGGTAGCATTCTGTAATTGGAGTCGACACTTGGCAAAGTGAATATGCACACTTGATCCTGTCAGAGTGTCCCTCATCTTGTACATGGAGACATCCTTCTGCAGCATCTGACTGACAGGTAGCAGCCCTGTCAGCTCTCCAACTTGCTGAAATAGGTGGGTAGAGGAGCAGAAATAGTCAGAATTTATAGTGCACAACAAAGAATCAGGGGATTTGTGAAAAGGAAGTGAAAAAGGAATGATTTTTGGCTTTTGTCAAATTCTTAAAAAACATTAACATCATAAAGAAAGAGGAGAATTTTGCATAAAAGCAAAAGGGTAAGTGAAGCACAAAACAAGCACCTTTTCAAACAACAAAGTGGCACCTACCTGCCAACTATCCTATAATGAAAAGGAGTTAGTGTCAGACCTTGACAGGCAGGTCTGAGAAACTTGTTATGCTGAAAGTGCTCAGATTCGGGGCTGGTATTTTTTGGTCTTTACAAGGCCTCTTAGACAGTAACAGTTGAAGAAATAGAGGGAAAGGGAAGCTCTGTAAACAAGACAAAAAGGGGAAATCAATCTAGTAAATGTTATGGCATGGATATAATAAATATAAAGGTAAATATATCACCCACAGCAATAAGAAGTTACTTCTGGGATTTCTGTGAATGGCTGAGACTATCTCACCTTTTTCCATATCTAGTCAGAACTGTGGTTAGGTGAATCTCTGTGTGCTGCCAATCTTGTAGATTTGCTGCATGGGTCTGGCAACAGTGCTCTGGCAGCCTTGTGCTGACATCTAAAGTTCACCATTTCTACAAATCAGAGATTCTTGAATTTATAATGAGATGTTACTTTCACTTTGGAAAAAACATTGCCATACAGCTTCAAATTTTTCAGCAGCCAAGTTATCTGAAGTAACCCTGTTGTACATCACATGAATTCTTCAGTCAGAAGTGTGTGGCCAGGTAGTAACTGAAAAGATAACCTACTTTGCTCAATGAAATGCAACCAAGGCTTTTTGGGCCTATTTGTACTCTAAGAATTTCTTTATAGCAGCAACTGCACAGTAGTTAATGCTAACAAAAGCATTGATATATAACTGCCTGCACCTAGTCAGAACTAACACTATGGAAATCTATAAATTATAACAAGTTACATTTTTGTTAATTAAAACTCAATGTAAATAAAGAAAATATTACTTGTCCCAATCCCAGTTTTAGTGTGGTTAATAAAAAGAAATACTAGCTTGCACCAGAAGAGACAGCACCATGTCAATGTTTGTAAAATTTTTATTAGCAAAGTAAATAATTTATTTGCAATAATGCTCAATATTTGTGTCTCAGGATACATACCCAAAAATTGAAGAAAATAATGCGCAGAGTGTCACATTTTTGTTATGAGCAGTTTAAAATATTACACAAGGAGACAAGTAAAAGTCTGTTAAATAGAAACTAAGACCTGTCTGAGATTTTGAAATTCCCAAATCAGTTTACTCTTTGGTAATTTCATTATCAAAGAGTACCTTGGTAATAAGAGTGAAAGAGTGAAATTCCTGGAATTTGCACTTCTTCAAATAACACTTTGAAAAAAAAATCAAAACCTCCAAATCTGTCATTCCAGGTTGCATAAACCCTTCAAGGCCTATGGCTGACAAATATTACACCTGCAACATTCGTGTTTCTTGACATGTAAGAGTACTTCATAATAAAGCAATTAATAATAATAGTACTTCGGCTTATTTAGTGCTTCTCAACTGAAGTTTATAATGAAAACAGTCCACAAAGCTTCACATTCACAAGGGATTTAAAGCCTCAGTACTTCGCAGTATAAGCCAGCCCTACTATGAGGCAAAATACCCAGCAGGGGTAAAATTCTAAATTACTTCAAAATATCATTGATTTAGTTTCTTTTTGCCTTTCTCTGGAGCATATATATATTACTTGTCTTTCTCAAGGGCCAAACAGTGTTGTGGTCAATAAGATAATGATTTTTGTTCCTACTCTTTTTCAGACAGAAAAGCCATGAGGTATGGCTGAGATTCCATTGTATATTACCAAACTGCCTTTCAGTTGATCAGATAGAATGATTTAGGCACCACCACAAACACAGACCTGCAGTATAAATTTTCCCTTTTTGGTCCTACACATTAACCACTAGAACACACTTGTGCTCCCTGAAGCCTAATGTCTTCAGCATTTTCACAGCTATTGTGTAAAATATGGTAACCAGGACCACTTGTAGCACAGAAAGAAATGAAGTATTGCTACATGTATACCTCAAAGATGTGCATATTATTCTTTTTTATGATTATCTTTCACAACACAGCTAGTGGTGCTTCTTTGTGCATTGATGATTAACATAGAAAACTGATTAAACAGAAACCTTGGAGTATATTTCATACCAAAATTTCTGAAATCAGAAAAACACTCATTTTTTAAATTACTGGTGTTCATTGCAAGAAAGTGAATGATTAAGGACATTTGTCAACTTCTACTGAGAATTAAATCTCTTCAAATAACAAGAGACTTGGTTGTCACAGTATTTGTCATAACTATCACACTACATCCTAACAGAATAATGAGAAACAATCATCTTCAGCTTGCACACATGCAGTAGCCATCCCTGAAAGCTTTCCAAATCCCAGTGCACGTGGTGCCAGCAGAAAGGATCAGAAAGTGACGAGTGATGCGAGAGGATGCAGAGGAGTTATACTGGCAAACACAGAGGATTTTGAACAGAGCTTTATCCCCATAATGTACAGCTATGTCCTAAGTTTTTAAGCTCCATACTGCAGCCAGGATAAAGCCACTCATTTAGGAAATGTTACAGAAAATTTGAACATTGTGAACAAACTTCTTTCATAAATCCACTGGCACTAGAACCACAAGCAGGACTTCAAATCTTGTGTAAGTCTTGGCATTCATGGACCAGCAACATTAATATTTTTGTGCTATCACATATGACTTACTAAATTAGCATTATATTTATTACAGTAAAGTGACTCCATTCCCCATTCTTAATTTAACAGCAAAGCCATGTCTGAAAAGCATATGTGGCAAAACTATACACACTAACATTATAAAACCTATTGCTGAGCAAGCTACTTTATTTAGGTTTTTGAGGCAACAACTCTGGTATAATGTGTTCTTCTATTTTTAATGTTAGTCCTTCATTTTTACTTTAAAGCACAAGTCCTACCACTTTTTAAGTGTTCACATTCCGGACACACAGCTCCCCTTACCTGCAAGCCATTGGCCTTCCTTCTGCATGTGCTCACTGCACACACAGAATCTTGCAACAAATTTGAAGTTGCTTTCCTTTAAAGAGATGAAGGGACAAGGAAACTATCACTTCCAATGAAATATAGTGTAAAGCAGAAGGCTTAGTCCTTACTCGGCAAGGCCCACAGGGCCTGAAGCAGAAAGCAAAACTCAGGCCTGGAAGTGCAAGATCCAAATCTGAAAAGCCTCAATAATATATGTTTCTTTACAAACAAAATATTTATAAGATTGACAAAATCAGCATTCTACAGCATGCTGCCATGTGCTGGGAAAATCAGTTAATAAATGCTGGAGGACAGAAAGAAATCGGCTAAGGGACAAAGGCCATACATGCACTACATCCTCATGTGAATGTTGCCGTGCTGGAGAAAATGTCCTGCTGCATGCTCCAACCCACATCCCTTCCCAGGAGAAGAGCTGGGTGACCTGGTGACAGAAAGCACCAATTGCTTGGCCTTCTCAAGTGACATGCATATATAACCTAGAAGAAAGTCTTTTTTTTTTTTTTTTTGGTAACCTGACTTCCTCATGCACAGCTTGAAGATGTCATTAGCAGTTCCTCTGAACTCATCTGTACTGAATTGTAAAAAAATGGCTCAATATTTTTGCATTTCTGTCTGACGATAATTGGGGTTAATTGATGATAATTGTAAGGGTAATTAGTTTTAACAGGCACTTAGTCCCATAACCCAAGCCTCTTATGACAGAAATAGAAGAGCAGTCAAAATGTGGCATGAGAAATAACATGCCATCATCCAGTCATCTGCAAATGTCAGGTGATGGAGATTACATAAACATTTGTATGCACTTCCATATGATTGCATGCAAACTACTTTAAATAAGGTGAAATCTTGTGCATTGTGCAGTTATTACATTTTTGTTATTAACATTGCCCAAAATACCTAGCATATGCCAACAGTCTAGCATCAGTTTGGGAAGCTGGACCATTTTGTTCAGGAAGAAACAACTCCTTGAACTACTGTTTAAAACTAGATGAGGGGGTCAGTGCCAAGTTAAATCTTTTACTTTTTTGTAGGTCCCCCCCACCCCCTCCAAGTTTTATGAAGCATCCCATGTGAGAATAAAAGAGAAAGCAAAGTCAAAAGCAGAAGTTACCATTCTTCAGACTAGTACAGTAGCTTGAAATCCTGCAAAAATTAAAATGCTCTGTGTCATTTGGTCTTTCCACATAGCCCTCCCATTTCTTCCCCCATCAAAGGTTTCCTCCTGGCTCCTCTTGGGCTGGCATCAGTCTTTTTAGGGTTTGCCTACTAACAGTGAATTCAGGTGACCCATGACAGTTGTACCCACCAGCTACCACCCATGCTCCTGCTGATCAGCTGAGATTGGCCTACATGTGGTGTGCTGGCACCTGTTTCCACAGATTATTAAATGTACTATTTTACTTCAGTGTTGGGGTGGGTGGGGGAGGAAGTAGAATCACCAAAAATCAGTATTAGTCCAGTTTTTAATGCAAGTACAGTAAAGCATAGAAATGGGTGAAACTATTAGTCTGTGAAATTCAACAGGGTGTAGGGAAAATCACATATCCTGTTTGGCCCTTAAGAGCAGCTTTAATTGTAGAGTCAGCACAGAGCAATCATTTCATACTAAGGTTAATGAAATCCACATTTTTAAAATCAACTTGTTCCAGAAAGCCTGACAAATATTTGAGACTGAGACACAAATATTTGAGAAGAAACAGGATTGTGTTCTAAGGTTGAAGGGAAGATGACTGTTCCTAGGACTACAGCATACCAGTAACTTTTGAGATTCTTGGCTAGGCTGATGGAAGGTAACTGGGGGTGTAATCACAGTGTGACAAGGAAAGTTTATGGTTCGATGGCATAAAAGCCTGATCTTAAATTTTCCTAAAGTCTTTAAAACAGATATTAAAATAATAATGCAGGCAGCAAGCACTTGTAATCCCACTGAGCTCAATTACTTTTGAATGTGCTCAGCAGTTTTGAACACCAAGCTATTTATTTACTTGTCTATGTGTATGTACGGACACATTTCTGTATCTTGTTTTAGACAAGCAAACACAGGCTTTAATCTTTCCACTGTCTTACCCTGAAATGCTATTATATATCCTTTTAAAGGAATAGGCCTCCTTCATTTCTGTTTTCGTTGGAATAATCTGTATTTCAAGAACCAACAAGACAACAAACCAGAGACATCATTTTACAACTTCAGTGTCACCTACTTGGGCCTGGAGCATGAAAGCTGGATAGCCACTTCACATAGTTACAGGGCCAACATGAGTGAAAGGTGATTGTAAATCCAGTTCAGCCTTGAGACTAAGAAATGGGGTGACTGTTAGCAAGGTGCCCTATCTCTCACCTGTTTTCCCCAAATAGCTTTCAATCTAGTGATAACTGCACAAAACTAAGTTGAATTGTTATGCAACTATGTTATACCCCTGCCCTACTTACAGGAACACTGAGTTAAATCCAAGGATTTTTAAGTGTTTTGTGAATGATGGCACTATGAACATCATCACGGTCATTCTGTAAAAGGAATCGGACATCATACAACACATTTCAAAGTCACCCAGGAATTTTTGGGAGGCACTGGGTAGAGACAGTGGGTATACTGTCAATGGTATTGGTTCATCTAATATACTGTAAATTAATAGGCCATAAGACCAAAAGTCTGTAATCCTGTACCCACACTGTGCATTGCATGTTAGAGGGACCCCCTGAATTATTTTATGTCTAAATAACATTTTGGTGGAATAAAAGGCCCCACAATCTTGATATGCCAATTTCCAGTTATGTGCAATCTAAAAAAATCACAGGCAAGCTGCTCCAATTTCCAAGGACCTCATGGCTAAAAATTAAAGAACATATCAGCTTTATCATAATAGATTATAATAAAGTATTATCATTGTTTTCCAAAATACACAAAGGAATGTTAATATTTTAATATAATTGATACAATTTCAATAGGTATATGTATCTATATATCTAAAATATCATTTTCCAATGAAAACATCATAAATACACAATTCTATTAAAAACTGTGAGATGATATTCAGGTAAATTCTCTGCATAGTTTAGTGTCATTTATGCTGTAGGCAAGACCTTTAGCATTATTGCTTGTGAAAAACCAGACATGAGCAATCAGAATCCTCTTCAAATGTCATCTTGATGCTGCCTCTTAACATTCCATCTAGCACAGTATTCATTTTTCAACTCACTTTAGAGGCTACTTGGTAAGAAATATTTTCCAGAAATTTTGTGGGTAGAAGCTAATATACAATAGTGACATTATTAATATTTATGGTTCCAGGAAACTCATGGCAGAAGAGGTTTCCAAATTAAGCCAAATGTCTCCTTGAACCAGGCATCAAGAACATCAGCAGAAATGCTAATATGAACCCTTGCCAGTGGCACAGTCATGAATCTCCAGGCTTAGATTGAAGAGAATGAGCCCTTTTAATATATTTAGAAACAGAATGTTGTGGCAAGTTTAAAGCCAAAAGCCCTTTCTCCTTGCTATATGAATAAAGTCTTTCAGTTTTCTATATATTTCTGGTTTTCAATCAGGGGAAAAGCATCCCTGCAGCCTCTGATTCAGTGTTTTTCTGAGCCTTCAGGAGCTGGAGGATTTAATTTTTTTATCACCAGCTCCAAACAGTGCCTGGCAGGATGCATCTGCAGTGATGAGCTCTCTATCAGGAAAACCTGGAGCACCCAAACTGTTCTTTATATCTTCACTATTGAGGGCCAGCTTTAATGTTAAAATAGAGTGCCACTTAAAAACTAAGCTGAAAATGCTAACTTCCTCTGGGAATAGTTCACATCTGCAGGTGCCCTTAAAAGGAATTATTGATGCATTTTTACTAAGCCTAGTATTTCTTCATCTCTTTTGACTCTGAGGGCAAGACAGGCTACTAAGGTGAGCTGGGTGGGAAAAGGCAAAAACGTAGGATCAAGTTCCCTGATTTTGATGAGATGAGCACTCACTAAGCAGAGAACGATGTAAAGAAACTGAAAACATTTATTGTGCACTATTTCATTTGCAAGTTGATTAAACAATTTCCAGGGAAGTAGTTTTCTACTGAAAGATGCCAAGTCAATGAAATTTAAATGTGTCTTGTAGTGGTATTATAAAATGCTGACAAAAAGTTATCACAGCATCTTGATACAGTTGCAAGTTTGGTTTTAAACACACAAAAGCCAAAATTTGGTTTTAAACACACAAAAGCCAAAAGTGCATTTACAAGATGACATTTTCACTGTGATTTGTATTGTTTAAATTTCTCATTCTAATCTAGGAAAAAAAAATTGATAAATCCTGCCATTTTCAAAAGAAAAAAAAAGAAAAAAGTCTATTCTGTTCTTTGAGTAACTCAATTTAGTGCATTTCCATAAAAAAATGCATCACAGATTTGTCTGGTTTGCAAATAATCTTTCCTTGTGCCTTTCCTTATCCAATTCTTCATAATCTCAATAGGTTCTTTTTTAAGAATACTCATTAGTCAAATGTTTTTTGCTAAATTTCATCCCGAGTTATCCTGCCTAGCTTAAAGGTTTCTGATTGTGCTTTATGTGACAGTTATCCTCTCCTTTGCCTTTGAAATGTTCTGTGAATGGTTCTTAACAAACAATTCTGTTGATAAAGTACAAGAAAAAGAAATCAAAGCATTTCTCAGCAGTGGTGCTTCTGCAGGGCAAATAGGAATAAAGCACAGTGAAAATGTATTCATGTCACTCAAATTAGAAGATGGGAACCTGAAAGTGCTCTGTACAAGATATTGTGAGAAAAGTCACCAGTTTAAGATAGGTTCATTTCAGGAAAGCACTATATTCCAGGAGAAATAACTACCCCACTAGAAGCAGGTTTTGAGATCTAAATGACTATCTTCTGGCTTGTAAAAGTTACTCTTATTAATAGCTTGCAATTTTTAAAAACAAGTAGAAGTACACAAAAAAAAAGTAGTAATATGTATAAACAATTTCTCTGAATAGATTTTACATTGATACTAATACTGAAAAGCCAAGTATTGCTGGAGTTAATAGCTGCCTTTTGGAATAGCCTAATCAATATGAGGAAAAATTTAGGGCCATTATCTTTGAGATCTCTGAATGTTACTGGCAAAAAACTATATTGAATGTCACGCTGGTCTTTTGAGAGTTTTAAAGTTCTTCTAAATGTTCCTATGCCTTCTGATACTTACATATTTCTACTGAGTTCTCATGCATGTTCATGTAAATAATGATTGTTTTGCATTCTTCTTTGTAGGTTGAGGGAATTGATGTACTGTTTGTTTGACCAGTGTGGTTGCAGAGGTGGCAGTTTCACCCTCCAATCCACTGTCTCTTTTGCTATTGTATATATACTGGAGTCAGAAAGTAAAGTTGGCTTTTCTGGGTTCTTTTTCTTTCCTTTTACATCTAGCCTGCTTCTGTGAGTTATTTTGTGTCGCAGTGTGACAATTGAATATGGCGCCAACATCTTATTTGGTATAAAAAAATTGGACTTCTGTCCTAAAAACAATAGATTAAAGAGGAAGAAATAGTCCAGTTGATCATCCTAGAGAGGTAATCTGAATTTTTTACCAAGCAGCTCATCTCTTCATGTTGTTTAAAATCAGTAAGGCATCCTTCATTTCATTACCAGCCTCACCACCTAAGTCCTGGGACATCTGGACAGGTGTCTGGTAACAAGCATGCTGTAAAGCTGAACTAGAGTAATTCTAACCAATATTATTTCAGATATAATCTATCTTTATATAGCATTAAACTAGGAAAATAGCAAAACTGGATTATATTCACCCACTCTCTGAAGCACACTCTGGTTGGTCATCAGGTTTTAATTCTGTGTGATTTTACACATTTGATGCCATCGACATATCACTATTGCACTACAGAAAAAGACAATACACAGGCCATATTTTAACTGTCTGATATCAAGCTTATTTTGTAAATTGGCTGCACCACAAGTTCCACAGAGAAAAAAAAAAGTCACTAGTTTGATGCTGAGGTAATGCTTCAGAAGCAGAGTAAACCACAGGTACACAGTAAGGCCCATTTTGTTCAGTGTCTTCATCAGCAGATTGGATAGCAAGAACACACCTCAACATATCTCTAAGGAAGTTCAGTCTAGAAAGACCTGATAAACTTGGGGACTGAGCTGTGAGAGACCAAAATGTTAAAGGTTAATGGCTCAAGCAATTGGCCATTTGCAAAAGCAGTGGGTGCTTTGCTGATGATGTGCAAGGAAACAGCCCAGGTGCAGAGGGCAGGGGCACCAGAGGATGGCCATGACAAATAAACCTTTGTTTAGCAACAAGCTGGTTTTGAGACACATGAGGCTATTTGACATAAAGGCCAATAAGCTTCTTCGAGGTGGGATAGGGCTTTTTGTCTTGCCTGTGTCCTCCCCTACACAACTGGCTCAGATGTGAAAACTCCCCCTCCTGTTTACATACAAGCCTAAGAGTGCTCATCCCTTCTGATGGAGCAATATTGGCTTAACTACAATGACTTGAGAGGCACCTGTCGTGTCTTGGAGGGTGTCATAAACCATCAAAGACCCCCAAAGTTCTCCAAGACTCATTTCCAGGGCTTTCCACCAGAAGACTGTGCATGATCCACAGTGCTGTATCAGACAATGTTAAACTCACCCCTAGGGGCGATACCTGGGTTCTCCCACATAGCTTAAGTATATATTAACACACTGAACTTCTCCTATCCTTTTTTTTTTTTATTTCTCTTTTATCTCCTAGATTATTCTTCTTGAAATATAACATAAGCCAGACTAAAAATTCCAATAATTGCCTTTATAAGTGCCTTAAATTGTCTGGATAAATTGAAGTCCACTAAGTTAAAGTTCATGAAGTGCCTTAATTTGGATGTTGTTTTAAAATTTGCCAAGTACCTTATTCTATCTTAATTTTATAAAGTTTTCAAGTAAAAGTTTGTTATTTAAGTTCCTGAGAATTTTTGATTTTCTCCTGTGCACCACCCAGGGTGAATCAAACAAACTTCCCCTAAACCCACTGAGCATATTAAGGTACAACATGAGCCAACACATGCCTGAAGAAGCTCAGCAAAAAGCCCAGAGAACTGCACTGGGGATCAGGGGATCCCATCTGTCAGCACAGCTGGAAGAGAGTTGGATGAGGAACAGACCTAAAATGGACTGGGGTATTTCAGTCACCACTAGGTAAAACGTGAGCCAACTCTGCACTGTCCCTACTAATGCAGGAAATTTGACTGCATCAGGTGGAGCTTTCCTCTTTGCCATGGAGACTGCAGTTGGAGTTTTGTGTCCTGGCTTCAGCCTCCCTGTAAAAAATGATGCTGAGGAACTAAAAGAGGGTACAATATGTTGCTGTCAGGATGTCTGGGTACTAGAGCTGCTCCTCAGAAGCTGTGTGCCTAAACACGCAGCTTAGTCTGATGAACAGATAACTAAGGTTAATTTGCTAATAGCCTGCAACTGCATGAAAGACTTAAAAGACAATGGAACCAACCTCTTCCCAGCAATGGCAGAAATGTGTAAAATAAGTGGAAATGGCCAAGATGGACTCCTCCTTCATCTTGAGGAGTCCAACTGGCACAGCAAGAAAAATTTCTTCATGAGGAGAGTAGCACAGCATAGGAATGAGTTAATTTTGGAGACAATGACAACTTTTGAAGGATTTTCTTCCTTGGCTAGAGAAAATCATTGCTAAAATATGTGGAGAACACATGGTCTGAAGTGGCTGAAGTAGCTGATGCTTTGGGCAGCAGTTGAAGTAGATAGCCTGCAGAGGCCCATAACAGCCAACACTTCTATGGCTGTGCCATTAGCTGCTGATTCTGTCTGCAGCTCTTGTCAAGGGCACAGGGCTGGCTTAACCCAGTTCTCCTCCCTCTTTTCCAGCTGAAAGAACTGTCATAACAGACAACTCTTCTTTCATCTCTCAAGTCTGATCTAATTTTTCCAACACAAACACCAACCTACTTTGGGAGCATGTGAGGCAACACTTATGGAGTGCCTCAAAGCAATCCTTGAAAAGCTCCCAGTCAGCAAAACAACTGTGCATCTATTCCTGCCACCTTCATTAATATGCTCTAGATTTAGTGAATTCCTGCTGATTTTAACAGGATTGTTCATCGTAGAGCTAGGGTAGTAAGAAGGCCTTAATATAGATGGCCTCTATTCCCACCTCCAGCAAGAGTGAATGAAGGTTTTCACATATATAGCATTTAAATGTCATAGTAAAGACTGCTTCAGAAACACTTTTTTTAGAATAAAATTTGAAAGCATCTTTAGTTCTGTTCAGCTTTAATTTTCCCATTTCCTTGGGGGATTCTTAATGGTCACAAAAATGTTTAAGAAAAATTGTTTCTTTTAAAGTTTCAGACTTCTTGAGTCTGCTTTTTTGATACTTTTCCAGGGAACAAGTTTCCTTAACAGGAAAGCAAAGGGGGATTAATATACACTAAAGAGAAATTCTCTCACCAAAACATAACATAATTTCTGGTTTTGAAGATTTCATTTCTTTCTCTTAGGGATGATATAAAAATACAGGGTTGAACTTAACACAGATGTTTCAGTTGATACATTCTGAAGTATTCTATGTGGATGGAAATTTTACACAGTGTCTCTTGTTACCAAAATGAGACGAAGATATCATTCAATCTTGTCATTACTGTTATTAATCGGAAAGTTATCCTCAAACAAGATAATCCTACTTCATTCCACTTCAAAAATTCAATCTTACCCTTGAAATCATGACATTAGAGGCAACATTGATGCACAGCAATATATAATTGCTAATTTTTAGAATATAGAAGGGATTTACCATAACCTTTTTTTTCCCTTGTTTTACTTCATTTTTCATTACATGAGTTCTTTTCATCATAGAAATATAGAGTGTAAGCAATACCAATAGTCCTTTTTATTCCTGTTTTCAGAACTGACCTTCCTCCTTTAAGATTTGAGAAGCTGACAGCCTTATATCCTATCAGCCATGTGTCTTCAAGGTTTTACCATACAGTGCTCCAAAGCAAAATTGGGGTGGGGGGGAAAGTCCAATTAACCGCTGTGCTTAAGCTTAGAAACACATCTCAGCTGAGGTTTAACCCCTGCCAGACACCATGCCCTGCACAGTCGCTTGCTCATTCTTCTACCAGCAGGTTCAAGGACAGAATAGGAAAAAGTTGAAAACACATAGATTGAGGTAAAGACCTTTTAAAAACAAAAGCAAAAGGAGTGTACACAATCAAAGCAAAACAAGGAATAAATTCACTGCTTTCCATGGGCAGGAAATTGTGTTCAGCCATCTCAAGGAGAGCAGGGCCCCATCACGTATAACAGTGATTTGGGAAGACAAACTCCATCACTCCACATGTTCCCCCTTTCCTCCTTCTTTCCCCCATACATACTGAGCATAATGTCATATAGCCTAGAATATCCCTTTGGATCACCTGCCCAGCTGAGTCTCCTCCCAGTTTCCCATTCACTCCAACTTCCTCACCAGTGTGGCAGCATGGAAAGCAGCAAAGACCTTGGCTCTGTGTAAGTCCTGCTTAGCAGCAACAAAAACATCTCCATATTATAAGCTCTGTGTCCAGCACAAATCCAAAACACGACATAACTTAAATTTACATTTATAATCAGTTAACCTTAGTTTCGTGAGAAAATGTGGTGACTTTTCCACAAAAAAATAAAGTTAATTTTAATGAACTAGACATCAGTTGGTATATCTCCTCAATTATTTTGAGTTTGAACCATTACTGTGTTCTATTCTTTTCCTGTTCTTCTTGAAAGAATTACATGATTGGAAAACACTATGCTTTTTCATTAAATATATCCTGAAAAGGGAAAGCAGGAGCTCAAAGTGTGCCAATAGAGGAATTTGCCCCCTTTTTAAGTTCCATTTGCTTCCATGAAAGTGGAATCATACCATCTTAAAAAAGTCTAAATAATTACTTGCCCTGTTCTCAAAAGCTGTAACAAAGTCAAAGAATTACAGCCGCAAAGCATTCCTTTGCCCTCTGTGACATCTCTCAGTCCACTACAGCAAGTATCAAATGGACCCACAGTGTCTGATATTCAGTGTCTCTTCTAGGTAGAGGAACTCAGAGTGTTGCAGCACAAAACAACACAAAACAACTGTTACCATGCAGAAGCAGGATGGAGCATGGTATTAAATATAATTTAATTTAATTTAATATTTGATCCAGCATTATTTCAGTTCTACAGCTACCTTCTGCTGCTTAGTGTGTGGATGATAAAGGTATTTTAATCTGTTTTTAATTCCTTTTTTTCTTGCTTTATTTTAAGCTATTTAAGGTAAAACTATTTGAAGTAGTAAAGGCCAGCTGCTATTAGTATTACCTGCTTGTTAGGCCAGTATTTCAAATCCCTGTTGTATTCCTTATCTATGATCACAATACTTTGTGGAGTTTCAGTTGCTGAAGTACCACTCCATAATTATGATGTTCAATCGATATTATGGATTTAAAAAAAGAAGTAGCTTTTCATCTGTTCCTTATCTTGTAATCAGAGTAACATTCAATTTGTATATACAGGTGTGCTTTTGGCATTTGTGAGGCTATTCTTCTTCCTTTCAGTACCATATGCCAGATTGTCAAAGGATCATCCCAGTTTCATTCAAGGTGCAAAAATGATGACCTCAAAAGGAAAAAAGAAATCTCAACCAAAAAAAAAAAACCCACCCAAGACCACCACCAACAACAAAAAAAAACCTAAATAAAGAAAGCACCCATGAGTCAATAGAAAAAGCAGTATATATCAAAGCTGAGCTGGGAACAGCACAAAACAACTTTTAGCCTCCATGATACTGTGGGGCCAGATGTATTGAGGAGTGCAGACTTCAGGAGCAGGGGATAAAGTATATACCTGCCCTTTGCTGTATTCCTCTCACTACTCTGAGCACATATATTTTGGTCCAGAGCAGATTTGTATCTCCCCATGGGCAAAACAGTCCCATCACACCTCAGAATGCCATGCTCCTGCTTTCCTGTCACCCACAGGTCCTTCAGCTCACCCTGTTGCTGTTGTAAGTCTTATACTAGTGAAGGTGTTGCCCAGAAATTGCTTCTCCCAGTTTCTTTAACTAGAAATTGTATTTGCTGCATATATCCAACTGAACATCAGAGCAGGCTCTGCCTAATTAGAAGGGCCACCACTTCAACCAGGAAGGGAAGACAAAAGTTTTAACTTGAGTAGGAGTAATTCAATGGGCAATGGACCAAGCCGTTCTCCTTCTGCCCAGCTAGGTGACAAATTCCTTTTGTTCCCACAGTAAATCCACACCTTAAACTATTCATTGCAAAATTACACTTGAGATTCTAGTATAATGCCTATTATTCTGTTATTGATTCATAGGTAGCACATCATAGTTAGGAAAATCAAGAAGGGAAGATAATTCAAGAAGGAAGCAGCACAGGACAAGGATCAAAAGTTGTGCACCGACGACTGGATTCAGCCAAGAGTTTAGTCCGATCTGACTAAAGACCAAGTGAAATACAGCTCTATGTAAAGTGTTGAAGAAATTTTTTGTCATCAGTTATATAAATACTCCTCTGTCCTACAGATATTTGTTGGGTAAACGTTACTAGAATGGTACTTATTTATCCTCATTGTCATCTGTGTGCTCATAAATCCAGTGCCATAAAATGAAGATTTTAATAGTGATGCAAACACAATTAGATGCGAAGATTATGAAGCGAAGTTCCCACATAGATGGATTACACTTTCTCATGGAATAGAAGGTAGCTACTTTTGAAAGCCTGAAATAACTAGGCACACTCTATTGTAGCTCGGAGTTTTGAAATAATGAGGAAAATCTGTAATACTGCCCCTAAATAAAGAGTAATACAGGACTCCTCACCTAAATGGGACTTTTGTGTAGGCAACTGAATAGATAAAATATTTAGGGGTTGGAATAAAAAGAAACCTAAATAAGAGAGTCAGATTTATTTTAGAAACAGGGGTAAGTATAAAAATAGATATGGGCAGATGGAAGTGATTGAAAATCTCTCTAGGCAAAGATTAAATGATGTTAAAAAGATGTTAAAATAAATATTCTAAACTACTCTATATTTTTAGCACCTTTGCAGTATGTGCATCATATGGCTTCCAGTAATGTGGTTCTGTCTGTTGATTCTCAAAGTTCTTTTTAAAAAGATGTCAAGATAGAACATGCTTTTGGTAATGCTGTATCTCAAAAATTAATAGAGACTTCTTCATTTGTGTCAAAATGATTCCTTGCAGTGTTTGCAATCAAGGAAGGACAGCACTATGACAGAATAATAATGATAGGTAAAATAACTAAAGAGCTAAGTAAACGAAAGTAAATGGATTGGGTTTTTTTTCTCTTCAGTGTGGGAGGCATCTAACCATTAAAATAGTTAGCCAGTAGGAAAGATAATCAATAGCAATGATATGAGGCATTATTAAAATTTGTTGATATTGTTATTTTGAGAAAATTTTAGTAATGTTGTTAAGAAGTTCTCCATTTTATATTCACCTATTCTAGGCATTATCTGTAAGAATATAAACGCCATTCAAAAAGAGAGAGTAAGGTTCCTAACTGTTTGGGAGGTGATGAGAGAAATGACTAAAAGGTAACTATTGACAAAAGTCTAGTCCTTATTCCTCAGAGACACTAAATTCTTGCCCCACCCCATCCCATTTGGTGTTTTTCCATTGAAGCTTTCAGCAAGTTCTCCGAATGTTGCATCTGGTCCTGAGCATCATTTTTCTGTAATCTGTGTAAGCAGGTTTTCCTTATTTTCCAGAGTTTTATGGGCAAATAAGAAAAGGATTTATTCCTTTAACACAAGCATATTTGGTGGAACCCTGACAACTGATATCCCTGACATTCCCAATATGGCCTTACTCAAACCAGAGGTTTTGGATTCTGCTCAGGAATTCCACATGTCTTTGTCTTTTCCTAATATGCTTCCAGTAAACAGAGCTTCTGTTAAAGTCATATCCAAATGCAGAGATGTTCTTAAAGGTAAATTTGGCCTTAAATGCTTTCCTGTCTGGAGAAGGCAAATAGAAGCAGCATGACAGTGCAAAGGCTTCTCTGATGAAGTCAAAGCACACAGGAGACAGTGATTTTGATCTCTAATACTAGAATCCTTGTATCCATACAGTTGTGTTTGTGAGGAATTACTCCCAGTTTACACCTGTGACTAGTCTTACAGCACATTCCAAACCAGGTATAGAAACTGTGGACCCACTTCACCACTCTATTACTGTGTTTTGATATCTGTACCTACCTATACCAAGAGACTAAGGTGGGCACTATGAGAAAATACACTAATTAAGCTCTGGGATGCTGACTTTGCCTTCCCCCCTCATTTGTGGTTTTAGAGAATACAAGACTGATGAAGCTGGAGATCATCCATAAAATGCAGTTAATTGCCTATTCTGTCCTTTGCTAAATATATTTCTATCACTCTCCAGGCTATAACTTGCCCTTGTCCCATCAGTCAGATCTTTACAAAAGCAACATGCTTGTACCTTACATTTCAGCATGACAAGTTCAGAATGAACCTGCTGACCAAACATTTATGCCCAAGGTAAAGAAAAACAGACCAAATTCATATTCACAAAATCACTGTTCAAAGGTATTCAGATCTTCCCGTTGCTCTTAATTTCCTGCTGAAGAAAATGGTCATTTCATTGAAGCCTAAGGAAAACACAAGGTGTATTTTGTCTTGAGCTATCACTAGGACCAAACATGATCAAATTATTTACCTGGCCACCAGAATTTAAGACATGAATCATAAGATAGCTTGGTTGACTTGTGATTAGCAAAGTATTATACTTATTTATACATATTTGTATCACTAGGAAATGTGCATGCCTTTGGGAGAGAAATAATTCTTGAGTTTAGTTACTCTTATTTATACTAATATATGCAGATTTAGAGAGTTTATGTGGAATTTAAGGATAAATTGCATCAGATAGTCCAGATGCTGGAAATAGCTTACTTTGCCTGTCCTGCAGCATTACTATTTGTTTATCATTTCAAAGGTAATGGCTTCATTATTCCTTTATCTAATTTCACAGAGAAATGACAATTCCTAGCTGCTGAGGTCATGGCCCATCAAAAATTATACTGTCTCTAATTTTATATCCGATCTCTGGTAGGTCTTAATTTGCTTATCTCAGTTCTCTTATATTGACTAAATTGCTGAATTCTATTAAAATTTCTACCAGCTGTCCAAGATTTAAGACTGAACTACTGAATTGAGACTTATTGAATTAAGACATTATTGCCAATGTGAGCCAGTAAAACAATGATTAAAATATACAAGATGAGTGAGCTTTTTAGTTTCCTGTACACCATTTAAATTAATCCTGAATATGGCTTTGTACACACTACCTATGATATCTGATCACCCCAGATAGTATGGCAAAATCATGTCTCTTTTTCTTAACATTTTTTTCCTTAATACAGTTATTGTCCTTAGTTGCAAGAACTGTAAGAAACAGAGGTAATATTAAAATTATTTTTAAAATTATTAAAATTATTAATAATTATTAAAAAAATTTTTAGATTTTCATGGGTTGATGGTGCAGTATTTTTCAAGTTCTATTTTTTTGCATCATGCTTCAAACTGAGCCCTCTGAAATGTCATTCTGCAGTGCATACTGAAGACCATTCCTCCCACTCTAATCTCCAAGAATGTTCACGTTCCCTACACAAAGAGAACAGATATTCTGGTGACTGGTCAATGTCAGATCAATGTTTTCCATTTTGGCCACTGCTGCCATATTTCTGTTGCTAGAGGAGAGAAGGAGCTTGCAGAAGCAGCAAATGCAGTGTTTAATAAAACCCAGTTGAATATTTATTGCTTGGGTCTGGCAGGTCATGGGGAAATGTGACATCTTCACATCTCTTTTTATCCTGCATCCTTGCCAAGTGAGACTGTGGAACCTTAGGAGATTCCACTTGAATAGGTAACTTGCCAGAAGTATTATCTTACTCTGCTGTCTTAAAACACTGCTAAAAGCTACACTTACCTATGTCTCTTCCCACAGAACTCTGGTTTCTGACAGCACTTGCATTTTCACCACCACTGGGTTACCATCAGGTAAGAGGACTATCAGCATAAGATAAGAGGCAGTGATAGTTGCTGCATCTTCTTTACTACCCACAAATCTCTAAATTTGCAAGCAAATGTGTTGCAGCTAGATTTGTGGTCTCCATGCCTGTTGACCTGTGCCTGGGGTTCACCACCTCATCACAGCAAGCTTAAGCTAAAGCACATGTTGAAAGATCATTTCCATTCTGAAGAGCAGGTTCCCAAGGTGGCATGCAGCCTTATTTTCTACTAGGGCATGAAGGTAGCTTCTAAATTAAAGATGCCTTAGAGAAAACAAATTTTCAAAGTATGCCCAGAAAGACTGATTCTTCACTGGAAAAAAGATTTAACTTCTGATTACCATTTTTCTTATATGGCAGAAATACACTCAAAGACAAAGAATTTTGTAGCATTCATCAACAAAGGGGAAAAAAAAAAAAGAGACAAAATATGCTTACCAGCACCTCCCACAATGCTGCTACCTGTGTATGCCTGAGACTCCAGAGATGATTAATCACAGGGCTTAAAAATCAGGTTATCATAAGCTGTTTTAGATATCCTTGGTACTTCATCATCAGTGTGGCATAGTTCAGCAGAGAGGCAATTCAGCATCAGAAAACAAACCCTGAGGTCACTTGCTTCTTATTGCCAGAGGTAGAACTTTGATTGTTTTTGTTCTTGTAAGTCATTTGGTAGTTTGTTCAAAGTCTAATAGTGCATTACTTTCTGTCTGTGACTTGTGTGTGTCTAGTGATAGCCTCAGAAGTATCCTGTTATGATGCTTCCCACTGGACTACTTTAACAAAGTGAGATCTTGCTACATGCTGACTTGGGTGACCAGGAGGGAAGGGAGGGAAAAATCATAAATCAGTAAAATATACTGCATCTGTATTCCAGCATCCTGTATTGCTTATGCCCTTCTGTGTTGCCCCTCCAACTCATATCAGGATGCTTGATGTCCCCCATAAGGACTTGGACTTGTAATAGGAAGTTGTTCCTACTTGTCTATGAAAGGATTCACCTGATCTGTTTTCCTGGCCAGGTGGCCAGTAGCAGACTCCACTATCTCTCCTGTCCCTGCCCTTCCTTCAGTCCTGACCCATAAGCTCTCAGTCAGTCCTCATCCATCCCCAGGTGGAGCTCCATACACTCCAGCTGGTTATCAACACTGAGAGTGAAACCCCCTCCTCATCTCCCTTGACTGTCCTTCCTAAAGAGCCTACAGCCATCCATTCAACACTGCAGTCCTAAGGGCCATCCCACCACATCTCTGTGATATCAGTAACATCATAGCCCTGCAGGCATGTGCACATCTCTAAGAACTCTTCTTTATTTCCCATGCTGGGTGTGTTTGCTTTCATGAACTCCAACTTCCAGGGCAGCTAACAAGAGACTCATTCATTAAGTACAAGTATTTAATTAAACTGAGTGTATGTTGACCAGAACATTTACTTTTTTGCTTCAAGCTGACCATGAACAAGTAATCATTTATATTAGCAAATTCCTTAATGGAAAGCACTTGCCAACTAGTTTGAATATATCATTTCTGAGGTCAAACAGTTCCATTTTATCTGCTTGCTGTTCATGGTTCACAACTAGTCCTAATTTACCAGACAGTATTTGTACCTCCTGATTAAATATATTTCTATATTTATATTTTAAATATATTTAAACAAAAGATGACAAAATAAATAGCAAATACTGAATTAATGCATAATGAACACCACAATTCTGGTAAGAACTGTTTGATGAAAAATCACCTATATTAAGGAATCATGAACTTGTGAACTCCGGCAATTGTTATAAACAAATAATAATACAAGTAAAATCAGCTGCAGAATGAAGGAAGGCTATTTATTCAAGATTGTCTACATTAATCCACTATTTATTGTCCCATAAGGATCTTCCTCCCCACTGCTACAAAACATTTTGGAGTATCTTCTCTATTCTTACTCAGGCCCCAGACAATTACAAACAAACATGATGTTATGCCTAGCACAACATAATTTTTCAGAATCTGCTTTTAGAAATGAATAATCTGTTACAGGGCTCCCCAGAAACACACATTATCTTTATTGAGGTGTTGAGTCTGTTCAGCAGCTACCTCAGCAAGCTGCTAGTTAGGATTTAAGTCATGTGTTGTTTACACCAAGGGCCGTGGTTTGCAGGCTGATGAAAACACTTTTGATTGTGTTAGGAACTTAAAAGCACAGGCATGCAACTTTAGCACATGTTGTCTCCTCCCTACTTCACCTTTACCTTCCATTTCACATCATCTGGTTGTTCTTTTGCTGTCACAGATCATAGATTTTGAGAAGATAAAAAGTTCTTACATAGACTTTTTTTTTGTTTTCCCAAAATCTCCCTTCTTTTGATGGCATAGATTTTTCTGCCCTGAAATTTTGCTTTGGAAATCAATGGTAATAAGAATACAAAAAAACCTAGGAAAACCCATACTGAGTTAGATAAAAGTTCTAGGTAGCCTAGCACCAGCCTCCAGTCATATGCTAATAACTCATGCCCAAGGAAGAACTGAAGGAGGCACATAGCAACAATCACCGAGCATCCTCCCTTAACCTCAGGTGCTAACTGCTTTAAGGGCTTCCTGAAGCGGAGATGGCGCCTTAAATATTTAATAACCTTAATTAGTGCTTCATCCAGCAACATGCCCAATTCCTTTTCAAACCTTGAGGATTTTACTGTCTATTGCACTCTGTGGCAAGCACAGCCACAGGCTTTGCAATGGGGCAAATCTTTGGTATTAATCTGGTCCATGCCGATTTTCTTTGATGCGCTGTAGTCCTTGTGTACACAAAACTTTTATTCCTGTAAATATATATATATTCATTTTTATATATGTATATACATAAACAACAACAAAAAAAACTAGTATCAGATCAAAATTTACTTTGTCAATGAGATCATTGTCATCTCTGTATCCAAAGCCAAATAGCCTGGGCAGGGATGATAGCAGGGCTCCAACAGAGATCCTGCTTCCTGCTCTAATCATCAGTTCCTAGCATCACTCATGTCTATGGCCAAAGACAGTCTCCATAACATTGCCTGTCCCCTCAAAACTACAGAATTCCAAACCTTGTTTAAAAACTCATTCATTTATCTTCTCAGGAGAGGGCTAGGCTATCTCAGGTCCTTGCAGGGTGACTCTGGGTGCCTGGCAGACTGAACAGCTCTGCAGAAGCACAGTGTGCTCCTTGCAGAGGTGGCAGGGCAGAGCCCCCCAAGCCCACTTGCATGCAGGCACAGATCCATCTGTCAAACCCTCTGGGCAGCAAATCTGAAGATGAGATCCTGCACTGCCATTACAAGTTAAAGCATCACCTCTGAACTAGTCCAGATACTGAAAAGACTTTTCTAGGACTGTGCAAGTGAGGAAGTGAAAGCTATGCACAGGGCTGTCATCTGTCAGAGCCTAAATATATGCAGAATATATTCAGGTCTGAGTCAGCATACCCCTCCCATGTTTGAAGACTCCCAGACACATCCTCTGACAATATAAAGTATCCATTTAAGGTTATTCAGCTTCAGATCTGAAATTGAAAATATCCAAAGTTAAGTTTTTCAAAATCTGCAAAGTAACATTTTTGAAATTAAAAATCTCACAAAAAACCTAGAGCTGGCTGCAGCACAGTCAGGATACTATCAATGGCCAAAGCCAAATACTCTACCACAGGAGAGCCAGTAACTATATAATTAGGCTATAGCCTTTGCCCCAGTTCTGAACTGGGGAGGAGATTTTAACCAGCACTTACCTATCAGCCAGCAAATTGCCTGCTCTGTGAACAGAAGCTCTGTTGCTGAAAATTGCTTTTCATGAGATGCTGAAAAGATTTTGCTCAAAAGACAGCAAGTGGGCTAAGACTGAATAAGAAAACAAGGTAATAATTTGCACTTGCATAGTCACTCAGGTTTAAATACTTTCCTTATTCTTGGGGGAAAAAAAAAAAACAGCCACTTTTCTGTGTGTGTTTTAACTAGTGAGCTATCAAAAGAAGATACCCCTAAATAAACACTTTTAAGTTGTATGTTAAACAAAGCTGTTCCCACTGCTTTGTTACATTGTGTAATATTGCAGAAAAAGTGTCAAAGGGATGGAGAGCCTACCAAGCACCATTATGTCCCTGTGATGAGGACTCCCTATTTAATTCCCCTGGGATTCTGCTGCTGGAAATACTGCTCTGATTAGGCCTGTTTACATGTTATCCACTTTCTGCAAATGAAAAGATGAATACATTTTGAAAGTCTATGATTAAAGCTATTTGCTTTAACTTAGATGTTGATTCTACTTGTGATGTATGGCCTGCCATCCTTCTAAGGTACTTCCTGCAGAGATAAATTTGGAGGAAATGAGTATTTTATCCAGTTTGCCACGGAGAGTTATAAATGCATAAAAAGCAACCTTCGCAGCTTAAACTATATGAACATTGTGGCATTCAAATTCTATGCAGTCATGTAGAATTTGTTTTTATGTAGATTACACTTTATCTTGTTAACTATCATCATGTAAACAACATCATTAGTATTCTGAAATATTTTTCTAATAAAACTATATCATATTATGTTGCTTTTTCATAAGAAAACACTACAATTTAATTCCATATGGGAGTGCAACAGTTGCTGCCATACTTGAAACAAATTCTGCTGCTATCTTGTACTTGGAAGCAGTTCCACTAGCCTGGCTGGAAATGGCAAAGAAAGGATTTTGCACTTGGACAAATACCACTTTTGTCAGAAGAGAAGTAACTAAATCTTTTACTCTGAACCTAAAAGGCACTTTCGTGGCTAGGCATATGATTCTGCCCTTTGGGGAAGGTGGAATCCAGTAAATCAAATTTATAAATTCAGGAGCTCGTCTCAGGCAATTCACATTAGCAAGGCCTATCCCACTGCAGGAAGCCAGAATACCCTGCTCTAGGTCTGCACAGAACTAATGGCTTGCAGCAAGTTTAAGGCATTTCTCATTTTGAGCAAATCTCTGAAGTCTCATAAATCTAGGTTTACCATGTCTATAAAGCTGCAGACCTCCCAATTTGTACTCTAATTATGTTTTGTTATTGTTATTATCAGCTTATTCTTGCTACGAATGTTTTTGTATCACTTGAAATTGATGCTAATGCTCCCTGACACACAGCCTGACATGTATTAAGAATGCAGAAAATGAAATGACAGAACTAATTAAAAAACCATCTGTTCAGTTAATTTAGAGGTGTGCCAAACAGTTCAAATGAGACTTGGTCAGCAGTAAATCACATCCACCTGTACCATTTGCTTAGCAGTTACTGTCCCTAGTCATGTTATTTCCTTAGAAACACTTCTTCAATTCAGTCCAAAGACTGCACACTGAGCAGCAGGAGTATGAAATCACAGCTATTACTCTTGAACAGAAATAGTACACATAAAAATGTAGTATCAGCCTTCTAAATGAAAAAAAAAAAGACAGACAACAAAGTGCTGTATATCATGTAGACTCACTCCATTAATTGTAATGACTGTGCCTCCAAGATATGGAACAATCACATCAGTATTACCTATAGAGATATTGCAGCTCTCTATCCAAGAAAAATTTCCCCCTTAATGTCAATGGGCTGTACTTTTCTCTCCTGTAATCCCATCAAAGTTAATAGAGTTGTACCAAGGATACATTTGGTCCCATCTGATTATGGCACACTGAACATGTTATCTTGTTGCCTGGCTGCTGTGTTACTGCTTTACATACAGAAAACATAATAATTCAAAAAACATTCAACTGGCAAGTTAGATTTTTTTTTCTTTTAAAAAAGAAAGGAAAATAAGCGTGTCTCACTCTGACGAGCAGCAGTCTTTCATGTAGCAGGACTATATTATCACAGATTAGGTCTATTTCCTCTGCACCAAAGAAACTTTGCTAGAATAAAAGCATCTATATGCAGAATAAGCTACTTGGCATCTTCTTCCTGTTCATTCTGCAGTCAGCTTCCCTCCACCACGTACTACTTGGATTTGCATTCCGGACTCCTGCGCACAGAGGGACTCCCTCAGCCAGTCACTTTGACTCTTGAAAGCTTAACCAGTGGGCAACTTGAAAAAGTTTAAAGCAGACAGCTCCAAGGGAGACAAAGCAGCAGCCTGCTTTTAGCAGGAACCTAATAAAACATCCACTAGTAAACAACAAAATATCAGATAAAAATATCTGAACTCATTATTTCTCACCAGAAAAACTTCCACCATTTCCTGTGTTCAGCATGGTTTCAGGCCAATATTCTTATTACTCTTCACCCACTTCTAGTTTTGGTGAAACTAGTGTCATTTTGGTATGCTTGGGAATTTAACCATCTATAAGCAAATGAATGGTCAAGTGCAAAAACACTACAAGAGCCAGAAAGGGGAGGTCCACCAGAACTGGCATATCAGTGTGCCAAGTTCAATGGACAGGGAACTTGCATATTGCCTCCCTAAACATGGGCATTAGGAGGGACTTTGATGGATACACACCCACACTTTTCTACATTGCTGCAATCAGGACAATGAGCAGTGGGGAAGGACAGAGCTGGCTGACAGCCACAGTATCACTGTGGGCAGACAAAATCCAGAAGGTATGAAGGGAGAGGTGGGAGAACCCTTTTACTGCAAGATCTGAGGGTCTTTAATGACTTGTGGAATACATTGAAAGAAGCGTAAACAAAAGAGATGAACAAAAAAGACTGGACAAACTAAAGTAGACAGCGTGGGGAGCAGGACACTAGCAAGGACCCTGAGTGAAAACTCACCTGCTGGCTGTCCTTCACATGCAGTATGAGAGAGACATAAGAGTATGTCTCTCCTGGTCATTCCAAAGTCACTAAGAGGATCTTTATCATTCTAGCTACATTAAGCCTGCAAAATTGTGATGCCCCATTCCATAAAGGTTTGTATTAGGAAGAAGAGTGTTCATTTCAGAAGGATTCACTAAGCAAGGTAGCAACATGTCAGAACCATATTTCGTTAATTTAATGGGATACTGGTTGTTGTACATTCAAGTGATGTCTGGGATAAAAGGGAGCTGACTATGCACAGGGGTGTAAAAGAGTCTAGTAAGAATTTCAGTATTGATCCCAGAATGTGAGATCTGATTAGAACTTTAGTTATTTTCTATTGTCAATAGAAATAATAATTTATCATTCTTTTCAGTGACAGCAATTTACTAAAAGACAAAACAAACATTACAACTGATTTATGTCTCACTAGAACAAATCTGAACACTAGGAAAGCAATTTGGGAGTGGGGGCATCACTTATTGACTAAAGAAGGATAGGTTGCTAAAACTCTAGGTTTCAAAAACTGTAATGATCTGTCAGTCATCTGAAAAGTAGCATCTCCTCTTGCTATCTGTGACTTTTCGGATTGAAAGACACAGATATACTAGATACTGCTTTGGGACTATTATGTTAGACAGACCTATGGGAATGATCTAGAGTTACAATTTAACTTCACTGTTTCTGGTGGTCCAAGCCATCTCTTCTACTATATAGTCAAGTATCCTTAGGATTTCCACAGTAAAGGATGCAAGATTGGACCCTGAATAATCTTTTCTAGGCTTTCTCTGCACACTTTTGGGGCACAACTGACCCCAGCCTATTCTTAAACATCTGGCCTGTGTTTATGGCTGGCCTGTGGGAGACTTCATTTAGAGCAGTCTTCATCCTGAGCACTGAAACTCAGAGACTAGTTCTTTAACCATGAAGAAACAGGGAGAGCACAGAGTTTGCACTCTCAATCCCCAGTGTAGAAGTCTTCTATATTCATACATCATGTTGATGAGCTTGAGTAGAAAAAAGGAAACTAATTCTGTTTTGGGTGGTGGGGTAGATCCAGTCTCCTGGCATCTGACCAGTGAATTTGAGCTTTACCCAAAATGAGAGTGACCAAGTCAGTAGGAGAGAGCAAGTCACCAGGGTCTTGTTGGAGCACTGCAGCCAGATGATTGGGGTGCAAATAGATGTTTTTCTTGGATTCACATCCAAGAGAGAGCAACTGGTTAACCTAGAGAGGTTAAAAAGCAGGGCAGCACAGGACATTGCTCTTTTGTCTTGTGGATGAGCACTTCATGTGGGAGCCCTTGCTGGGCTTTGTGCAAGGCTCATGTCAGCAGCTGGGCTCCCACTCAGACTTCACAGGTGCTTGGCAATCTGGTTTGGGGAACTGCATGAGAATTTAACTGCTGAGATGTATGGTGTTTATGTCCAGTAGCAAATATGGAGAAATATGGATGCTTCAGGAATTAGATTAGTTCCAGGCCTTGGAACTGTAACTAGTGGTAACTACCTGCCTATCTGCCTTTAAAGCCTTGTCCAGTCACCAGTAGGATGGAGAAAATAATTTTATGGTTTAGAAGGCAAATTAATTAGCAGAGGTACAAGGAGAGAGGATGGGACAGCTCAGTCAAGATTTAAATGAAGATCACTGAGCTTTATTATGAGTTCAGTTACATTTCTGTGTTATCACCTTAAAAAAGTACTCCATCCCTTAAAACATTAAACAATATATATGCTCCTTTCTCACAATTATAGCATTTTTGACATTTCTTATCAACTCTAGGAAAGGACTTGCACTATGACAGATCTATATGTCCCCTGGAGGAAATTAGCATGCCATTACAATTTATGTTAATATTTGTTTCAATTCCCAAATATTTGCCAGTTTTTTGGGTTTTTTTTGTTTTTTTTTTAATCTGGGATAAAGTAACTCAAATCAATAGCATGCGTGCTGAATTGTTTAGTAGCTTTCAGATTACTTTCACGATAACTCTTGTAATCTAGAAATTTTCTGAAATACCACTAACAAGGTTGTGAAGCTGAAGGGCTGCACTCATAGCAGCTCCAGTTTCTGTACTCCTTGGGCTCATAGCACTGGGTAGGGAATCAATATCTGATGAAACATGAACATTTCCCTCATACAAAAACAACATCCATACTCACTGCTAGGAAAAGATTCCATTCAGTAAGCCTGTACTGAAAAAAGTTACCAAGAATTTAGTTTTTTCCCCTGCAACCATGGTCAGGTCAAGGTTATCCACACCCACTGCTCCATCGGATCTTAAATGATATTTTCAAGGTTTTCCAGGTTTGCATGCCAAGACTGTTGAATTCTGACACTGAAACCCACTTACAGAAGCCCCAAGAAGCTGGAACTACCACAATTTTAGCCTAAACAATATTAGTAGATTTACAGTGGTTGTTTAATGGGTTTACATTCTGAAAAGACAGATTGAAGCCAGCTGAGTGAAGAATTCAGCTAGGGGTTCATTTAGCATTTTATTTTCTGCAAAATATTTCAGAATATTTTAATCATCTAGGAAAAGTTATGTCCCATAAACTGCTGGAAAGTACCTTGTGTTTTTGAAGCAGAGATATATCATCTGTATATTTCTAGCCTTTGCACACTGTTGACATGGCTTTGCATTTCTACACCCCACAATGGACTAAAATGCAAGGTACTCAATTTGTCTAGCAATATGTTTATACTGTAAGGTTTAAAAAAATGATGCTACTGTTATTAAATGTTAGATCCAATTTAACATTTACTGTCCATAACATATTTATAGCATCAAATAGGGGTATTTTTATTCATTTATGCAACATTTTGCCTAATGAGCTAAAACTTACTGACTCATTTTATTTTACTGAATGAAGATATTCATATGCAACAAGACTCATTTTGTTAAAAGAGTAAGCCTGATAACCAAGGTTCACTGAGCCAAGAGCTAAAGGCTGTGTGTGCAGCAGTGTAATTTAGCATTTGGACAATGGATATATGATCAAAGCAAGTTACCTATGGTGAAGATATCAAAGAGTAGTAAGGCAGGAAAAACAGTGTTCCATATTTTAACATATAGCTTCTTATGTTTCTTTTCTAGCAGCTACATTCTGGTTGTAGGATATTCATAGTATATTGAATTATAACCAGAACACTTGAATTTCCTGATCTAAAATTCTCTCAAATTCTAAAAAAAGCATAATGAAAAATGTAGAAGGACAAAGAAGGAAAAAAATACTGAAAGAACAGAAAATGCATAATTAAGTGAAAGACCTCTATCAGTTTATACTTTCAGAAAGTAGCACAAAATATGGCTTCATAAAAATCTTATCTCTTTTGCAGGGAAAAAGTTCAGGTGGTGGTTCTGCTAATACCTGAAAGAGGATATCAACAAATTTTCATTCGAACCAAGATGTTTGAAAATTGCTCATCTATTGGAACAAGTTTCAAGGCGATTTGACTCCCCCTCCCTCTTGTCATCACTGCCAGGCAGAAGATGGGCTGCTCAGGGGAAATACCTGGAGACACTGCAGTGCCCACCACCCTCTGGAGAGCACACAGGCCACCCCCACACTATCTGCTGCTGCCCTGGAGCACACCTCAGCTCCCCACTCCTGTGAGGCAGACTCACCTACAATAATTCAAAGCATAGGGAGAACAAGCTCCAGCCTGCTGCTCAACAAAGCACGTACGAATCTTTCATCAAACACGAGTTACTCAGCTCAGTGCAGCTAAAGGAAACCAGACAAAAGAGAACAGTGATGCTCAGAGGTCAGGCAGGTGGGTTTCCTGTCAGCCCCAGTGCACAGCCAATAGCTGCCATACCATAGCTCCTTCAGAGCACCCTCTGGCACAGGCAAATATGCCACCCACCACTTCCATACAATCTGCAAACCACTTGAGTAGCTTACCCAACATCATGATGCCTAAACAAAGTATTTACAAAAATGTGGAGAAGTCAACCCTAAAATCACAATGTCATGATTATGATACAGAAACACTAAACATCCAGACAGGATGAGCAAGCCAATTCCTTGGGACTCATCTGCTAAAGCTTTTCCTCTGGGTAAGTGTCTGCCCAATTCTTTCTGCTCCACAGAATATTTAAGTGGAAACTGGCTTATTTCCAGAACCTGACTGCAAATGTAAATTTTATTTTATTTTTTATTTAAAGATGATGGAAGATTAAAAGTTTGAGAAAACTCTGCCAGACCCAAAAGGGATGGAAGTTTGCTATAATTGCTGACTTGGAAAGCTAAAATATAGAGAAAATGAAGTCTAAATTGGGGGCTTTTTCAATTCACTGTGATGCAAGCAAGGCAGTTAATTTACTGTGCTAAAGATACATTCAGCTGTCTCTGTTGAAGTTTGAGCTTTGCAAAAGCCCAGAATAAACCTCAGTAACCACAGACAGGTACTATTTTGCATTACCCCATAACCTTTGGGTTCCAGGATTTTATATGATGGAAGATAAAATTATGAGATTTTGCTTTCATCTGGGACTACTTTATGTTTAAGTTTGGCCAAAACACTTAAAACAAAACATTGGTCCTAATCTAGGCTCCCAGGCCTATTTTTTTTAAATAGCACATTATAATGTTTAAAAAGTTTGTGAGCTTCAGACAAAGTTTGCTTTAAGTATTCTGGGATCCTCAGTAAACTGACTCCAGGGAAGCATATCCTATCATTCTTTACTCCCATTTTGGTAATATTTAACCTTTCATTCATTTCACACTATTAAAAATATATAGCTGCAGTGCTCTTCTTTTGTTAAATATTTAGCCCAACTGAATATTTCTTAGATCATTGATCATTTTACAGTACTGAAAAAGAAATTAACAACATAAAATTGTAGCCCCAAATGATTTATCTATTTGAATAATTGACCCTATTCAAGCTTATTACAGAGGCCAATTAGTTCATCCCCCTATTTCATTGCTGTAAAAAAATGCATTTCATTTTTGTCTTACTGGCTGTTTTCACAAAGAAGGAAGGAATTTTAACCAGGAATTTCCAAATATGGGACTTCTTTCTGCATACTTTCAGAATAGCCCATGGACCACTATGCAGCCTCACCATCTGAATAGTAATTTTAAAAAATATTTTTTTCTGTTCTGCAAGGTTCCATAAGCCATAAGCTGCTACCTCAGCCTGCTGGCTTTGTTAAGGAGACAGTCCTATGAATAAGACAAGTAGCATTACTATTTTTAAACAACTTTCAGAGATGGGTTCCAAAAAGGGAAGGAGAGAAGGTTTTCACAATACAGGGTGTTTCTTCTTGGTTTGATGCTTTCTCATAATGGTCCTTGTTCTTCTTTCTTTGTGCCAGTAATAATAAAGAAATGAAAGCTACACAGAAATGATTTCCTAATAAAAAGATAGGCCATGCAAAATCCTTGAGGTACTCTCCAGATACCTCCCCCACTCTTTTTTTCTCTTGCCAATTATGATGTACTTAAGATTAAAGTGCGATTTTTTTCTTTGAAGAAGAGATGAATGTGTTTTCCCACTTTACTAATTACAACATGATATATGAGGCAGAAAGCTTTGCAAGAGGTAGCAGAGCATGCAAGCACAGATGAATAATAATTAGGCTCACATGTTTTAGAAATTAAGATTTTATTAGAAGGCTGTTATTTGAAAGTTTTAGTGCTGTGTATAAGTGCAGTTACTATAAGTGGATTTTTTAAAAATCCAATCAACCAAGTGCTGCTTATAATGTAGAGGCCTCTGCTAACTCTCAGTAAATTCAAAGACTTCCACTGACTTCAAAGGGAGTTGACTCAAGCCCTAGAAAAAGAATTTGTTAAAGTGATTAGCGTCAGGGCTTTGTTTTAGAGCTAAATTGTAACTAACCAGAAAAAATGTTTTTATATAAAGATTTAATACACATCTGGGAATAAGAATTTCTGTCTCAGTTACTGTAAGACATGCAACACTGAGAAAGGATGGTCCTATTGCTTTGTTACAACCCATGGTTTCTTGATTGTTGAAACGTTTGTGCTGGCATTCAGCAATACAACATAAAAGAACAGCATTTGTGTTACCAATGTGTACATCTCTGGGGACACGCTGGGAAAGAAGCTCAGGAGAGATGACTAACAAACTATTCAAACCCATCTTTTCCAGCAGGGTATAAGACAACATGAATCCTTAACTTCACCCACCTAATATTAAAAGGAAAAATAACCCAGAAAATGTTGCTGGCCCCAAGTGAAACCCCAAGTGAAATTACCTTTATTCTTACATATAGTCTTTCCTTGAATTATAAAGCTATTCAACATGACAGATTACACCAAGCTGGAGCACTGCACCCTTGGTTTGGCTGTGCCAATCTAAATTGCCCTTCTAGCTGTAAGTGGCTAATTCCCTGAATGCATTATTTCATCCAACTAGAATTAGATGTTCCTCAGTGATGAACAGAATCATCACTGTACCTATTTCAAGCACTGAATCCCTTGCTTTCCCATTCCTCTTCTGTGTTGTATAAATCCAGCCAAGGCCTCAGTATTATTTTAATCCCTTTACCCTGCACACAGATCGGTATCCACAGGGAAACATGCAGGTGTTCATGAAGATCAGAAGGTCCACCAACACTAAATTTAAATTGTAAATTTTAGAACCATATTTACTCTAATATTTATTGCTTTAGGTCAAGCCTACCTTTTGGAATTACAGAACCAGTTGCTTGGCAGTCTCTTAACCAACAGACATCTAGAAACATAGCAAATACTAATGCTGAAAAAAAAAAAGCACCCAAGACAGCATTTGTGATTATCATAATAATAATCACAAGTTATGATTTATGAGTGTAATCAGTGTAAACTTAAATTGCTAGTACAGACACATTCAGTTTGCAGCCTATGGAAGAAGCTCCTGCAAGCCTTTCATACCAACCTAACCAAAAACTAAGGAGGTCAGGCACCAACACTGATGCAATAGTGGCAACACAGAGTTCAGAATGTTCTTTGCAGATCCCAGTGAATCCTAGGATGAGCCATGCACTGTTGCAGGCATCCTCCCTAGTCTACAACTAGGTATGGGCACACAGCACCTTTCACAACTGCCCAGGTACAGCAGTTGGCAATACACAAAATAGCTCAGCTCTAACTGTTCTTTATTTATTCTATGAGCATTTACAAGGGTTTAGGGCTTTAAGCATTAACAAAAATCTGGAAATAATAACTTTCAAAAAACAAACACCAATCCAACAAAAATAACAACAGTAGCAACAACTACAAAAAAAAAACCAGCACAAATCACAGATATGTGCTTTAGTTACTATGTTCAAATCCAAGTTCAAACCTTCTGAAGTTCTGGTGGTGCTTCACTTTGGGATATGGTTCAGCTTAAAGACCCAGAGGTGAGGCCTGGTGGAGCTGAGCAGAGGGCTGCAGCCACAGTGTGAGAGGATCTGTACACTTGCAAACAGCAAGTAGTGGGCAGGATGAAACATTTGGGGTTGAACCCAAAAATGGAGATTATGCCCACAACTCTGTATATGGTTTTGTTGTAAAACCAGGTCATCATAACAGGAAGAAATGCTTTTGGGAACTAAGAGAAGCTCCCAGAACAACAATGACACTGACAATACACTGACTTACAAGAGCTTTCTATTCCACCACCACCCTCCACCTCTTTATAAAGAGATGTTTAACTCTGTTGGCAATCAAGGGACACTCTGTCTGTTTGCTGTAGGTTATCTATTGATTTTAACTGCTTGAAGTTTAACAGAGCTTTAGTAAATTTCATATTGATCTATTCAACTTAGACATGATTGGTTTTATGGGTTCTTTTAAAACATATAGTGGTCAGGTGTCCCAGTCAATATCTATATACTGTTTTCAATTAACTCACTTTAGGGGGGAAAAAAAGTCTATGGAACATATCCCTAGTTATTTATTTTGCTAGTCAATGTCTTGACTGCTCATGCAGCTGACCAAATCAATTTTTAAAACAATGTAACACAGATGCAAACTATCACTAAAATTCAGGACAAGTATTTTAGTATTAACTGCTTAAGGTTGCACTAAACATACAAAGCTATACAAACACCAATAATCTGTTTTAGTTCTTTCTCAGTTTCATTTTTCTAATTGGATTATAGTGTACACTTTTGTTTGCACTGCATTCTGGACCCTTCATAAAAAGAGTTCTAAGCTTACCAAGAGGACCAAAAGGAACTTCAAGATGGTGTTACACAGTGCAGCAGCTCTGCCAATAACAGGAAAGAGAAGATTTTCTCAGTGTATAAAATGTCTGCATGGCATGAGAGAAAGGAATCTTAATTTTTAAAGACTCAATGCCAAAGTATTTTTTTTAAGATACCACATATCTTTGCTAGTTTTCATAGAAAATATTCTCTTTTTTTTTTTTACAAAAATGTGAAAAAACATCCTTTTCTCTCATTCAGGACCACACTAGTATTGTCAGATTTTTTTGAGGTTTATTTCAGCCAGTGAAAGTGTGGCCTGCCAGTTTCACATCAAGCTTATCACAGCTGGTACAAATCATTCCTGTCCATCACAGCTGCAGTGTACTTCCATCATCCTCTGAAATTTAGTGAGAATGTTTTAATCATTTTACTGGCTTGTGCTGATGTTCTGACAGTGCAAAACTATAAAAAAAAAAAAAAGGAAAGTTCTAAAACTAGGTCAGATGTATTGTTGGCATAATAAATTAGTTTGTTTAAAACCTGTTTTTATTCTATGTTGCAGTTTTGGAAAGTGCTAATGGTACATACATCAAAATTCAGCATTTAAGAAGAAACTCCTGATATTTTTCTCATTTCCTTCTTCCAGATTATAAATGTTTTGAGTTCCATGATGCAAATTGCCATAGGCTGCTTTATAATTGGATACCACTTCTATTCAGAAGCATTACTTGGACAATTGTAGTGAAAAAAAATCTAACATAATCCTAGATTTTAAAATAGCTAGTTTCCAGAAGAGTACTGTATTCACAGGTAAAGTGGGCAGTACATTTAATTTAGTTTATGGCTTTTTGTATTTGCAATTTATTTAAAACACAGTTTATCTGTTCAAGTTTTGATAATGACATTTTTAACCACATGAGTAGAACAAACCCAATTTTAAAACTACAACTCATTTTGCAAGGGAGAGAGATGTCAATTTGGTTTACAAGCCTTGAGGCAAACCCCCTGTTAAAACACAGAAAGAGTACTTGTTTAAGTTACACGATAAAGTTTGTGTTGCCAGCACAAGGAATGAGCGATCACGGAGCATCCATTTCTTCAGTATGTCAAGGAAAGAAAGAAGTACAGAAGAGCCACAGAGCTGACAGGTAACCCACTAAAACAGCAGAGATTTATCAGGTTTAGCAGAGATTTCTCCCCACCTGCCCCCCACTTTTTTTTTTTAAGAGACGAGTTCCTAGGTTTTGATTGCAACTACATCAGGCACATGTTCCAGTAAATCCATTTTGTTTAATTTCTGTAGTAAGAAAAGGGACAAAACAAGAACTAGAGGTCTTCCTATTTCTCTTAGGGTTTTACTGTATTTTGTGCACGTTTCATAATATCTGTTCCTCGCCTGGCTTTCTCAGGTGTTGTGTGATATTTTCATGCACATTTAATTGGGAGTTAAAGAAACAAAATTATAGAAGTGTCATCCCTCTGTGTTTCCTGAAGAGAGAAGTCAACCATACTGCACAGATGAGAAAGCCATAAAGTCAAACTGACAGGTCACCCATCATGATTCAAAGCTCTTGTCTATCAGGTTTTTTGACTTCCTTCTGGAAGTGAAAGCTCTGTTGTCTTATTGCCTCCTAAAGAGTTCAGAAAAGTGCACATTTTTCTGTAACTTGGACACCACCCTCAAAATTACCTAAAACAGTGAAAATTGCTTGCCTGAAAGGACTAAAGTATTTCATGGAAGATCTAGGAAGCAATAAAATATCACTGCATAAATTCCTGTTAATGTAGCACACCTATTATTAGTGCTGCACAACTTAACGGTTTCATGGTAGTAGTTCTTTCAGTCTGATTTTCACAATTTTATAAGTAAAACACTTTTTTTTTTTCCAAGTGCATGAAAAGAAGTTTCAAATTAGCATCCCTAAATACACCAACAAGCAGCAAGGAAATAAAAGGGACAAGTAAATTCTTCAAGAGGACTAGAAAGCGCAATACAGTTGACTAATATGGGAATAAGGACACTTCTTTATTTTGTAGGTTTCAACTCCAGAAGAAGAAAAATATATCTAAATTTAGAAAACCCCTATGCGAGCTAGATATGAAGGAAGTGAACTGGGTGTTGTGGAAAGAGCCTTGAATATTACAACCATGGCAGATGATGTATGTCTTTTTCAAACACAAGGCTTCCAAAGCTCATGAAACTTGTAGGTCATTCTTTTTTTAAAGAAAACCAACCAGACCAGTAGGCCCTCCTGATAAACCTGTCAAGATCCTAGGAGTTTCTGCAGGAAATACAGGACAGGCTAAAGAAGTTTCTGAGGAAAGGGTCCAGAAAAACTTTAATGAGTGGTTCCTTTGACAAAAATCTAGTTCTAAAACCTTTTTAGACAAAGGTAGTCACAGGGCCACAATAAACATATGAGAGAGAGGATGTGTAACTGATGACTCAGGAAAATTTTAAGCCAGGCTGAGACTCTAACTCACAAGGGAAACCATACTGCAGGCACAAGAAAAAATACTTTCAGTAGCAGAAAAGGGGATTGATTTGAAGACTCATTGATAAGCTGTTGAAAATAAACTATTCAATTACTAGGCTTTCTCTTTTCATGGCTAGATAACTTTTGAATACAAATCAACAGATGTGCATATCTTGATTTAAAAAAAAAGGTGGCAAGAAGCTTGTGCCCTATTTTTTACCCTCTTTCTCTTCTGATCCCATGATAAAAAAAAAAAAAATATCACATGCTCTTTTTAATGGCACAACCAGTTCCAGGAATCAAAACTCTTTGCTCAGAACTGAGACAAGATCAGGCATATTTTTTCTTACAGTTTAAGTTTTAAAGGTTTTTAGAGGCATCCAGATGGAAGATCAGGCATATAAATTAGATGATCTTTGGCCTATTTCAGAAAACAGTGACTCAGTCTATCACAGAGCAACTCTTCAGATTATTTATTGGGATGCTTATCTCCTAACAAAAACATCAGCAAGCTTCTACAATTGCATTAGGTTCAGCAGAAAAGAAGTAATAGGTTGTCCTGAGCAAGAAGGCTGCTGAATTCTGATCTACATTTAGCAACAATGAGCCACAAAAATAAAAAAATTAAAAAAAAAAAAGAAAAAAAAACACAACAAAAAAAAACCAAAAAAACGCCCCAAAAAATCCTCACATCTTCTCTCAAAAGGGAATAAAATGCTTTTCCCACTCTTACTAAAGACTAAAAATGTTTTTAAGGAGACATTACTTACAGCAAATGTAGTTAATATGCTTATTTTTCAGAGCATATGCTACAGCATACGTCGCAGTTGAGACAGCCAGCATACAGATTATCACCATACAATTTCAGAAAGCTTCAGGCAGCTGCTCTTCATGGTTTGTCAGTCCAACCTTTTATACCCTTCATCTTACATGCCTCACACCTGGGTGCCCTCTGCACCCTGAGCTGATCGGTCAGCACACCTCAGCACTCCATGTCTCATCACCTTCAGTGCTGCTCACCTGTCCTGCACACCTGCAGCCCATTGGGGATGAGGCTCAGCCCCACTCCCAGTTACCACAAACTGTGTGCCTACACTTATTGTCTAAGGTGGCTCCTGCTGAGTCTCTTCTGAAGGCCACTGCCACCTCTCCCAAAGAAGGCATGCCAGCCTTCTTGTGCACTAACCCTTTCAAGCTCTCTGGCAGCTGGCTAGCCTCCACCAGCACAGCAGGTCCCACCATTCTGGCAAGTCTGGGGCATGAGCTGGAGGTGTGGGACAGGCGCTCTGTGGCTGCTCACCCACCAGGGCTGCATCACTACAAGGTACGATCCACCCCTGCAACCTGGCACTATCTCTGATACCATTCCAAGGTCTTCACCACACACTCACACTACTCAAAAGATGCTATGAGACTGCTGAAATATTGAGTTATGTGTGAAATATATACATAAAATAGTCAACAATAAATAAAAGAAATCCTAAAGCTCCAGAACATGGAAACCTCTCCCCTACATTACAAGCAACTCCTTAAATCTCACAAATTATTCCCTAATAAACCAGGTGAATATTTTTATTTTTATTTTTATTTTTTACAGTATGGAAATCTACAAGAGGAAACAGACAGCAGAAATATCACCTACAAATCCCTGACACCCTGAGAGAAACTCTTGGGACTGTGAGTAGCTCATATTGGGCCACCCAAATAAACTGAGTCATCCTCTCTCTAGACACTGTTATCTAATTCAGCCTGCACGATTTGACCTTGGAGTTCAGAAAAGTGCATTGGAAAAGAAAAAATCACAGCCTATAAACCCAACAGAAATTTCTGAGAGCTTTGAAGAGAAAATGTCTTTTTCTCTCTGGAGAGGAAATAGAATAGTTGGTCTGAGTCTCGTGTTTGCATACAGTTGCTGCCAAATTAAGTTTTTACCTTACTTATAGATGTACATCTACAGGAGTGCAGCATGTTTTACCAGAAAAGTACTAGATGTCCTGTACTACAGTACTGACCTCTGACACAACATTGTGTACAAGATGGTTGAACACCAAAAAGGAAGGAAGAGTGCTGGTGGAGCAACAAGGCTGAGCACATGATGTACAACACCACAACTAAGATTCAAACCATTTGTTTGCAGTCTAAAAATGCTTCCTTCAGCACAAAATATTTACCCCTAGTTAAACTTGCAAAATGTTTAAGTCGTTGCATAACCTTTAACAGCTTGTTCTTAACAATCTCTGCAGCTGAAATACACAGCCACCTGATTAGGAAAATCCACATTCATTTCTCTTCCCCACAAATCTCAGCATCACCTGTCTTGCTCCTGCTCTTCCTATCTTCATTCAAAAGGTCAAGAGGATTCAGTGGAAGGGGGTCTATAGATCTCTGGGGCATTCACATTTTGTGATTCTCTACTGTCCTTACAAGATTTATTTTCCACTCTGCTGTAGCTGGCTGTTACTACACAGACCTGAAGCACCATTTGTTGCATGACTCAGGCTTTGGAGCCTATATAAAGCAAAAAGATAGACAGAAACTTGTTTTCCATAATGGCAAGAAAGGACACTAGGCAGCATTATACTGCATTCAGGATCCGTATGGCCTTTTGCTTTAACTTGACACGGGCCAGACTTCTGCTTTTTCAGAAAGACATATAGAGATAAACCTCAGGGCTAGAAAAACTGTGCTAATGAGCTAGAAGTTCACATCAGTTTAAATGAAAGCATTGCCCAGCTGGTTTACATTAGTTTTTTGTTTTTAGTAAACAAGCTTTCAGTGCACAGAGGTAACATTATAAAAGATATCTGAAAGCCTGTGAATAATTTATGCAAAAGCTATTAAAGAATTCCTCTGTTGTGTG